>JAPEIP010000010.1:58417291-58458296 GCA_026120095.1 Capsicum chinense
CTCCTCATAAGAAAGAAAATTCCACACACCAAGTTATCAAATATGTAACAAGGAATTTAAGTATGAAACTCTCTATCTCTCTCTCAAGAACTCTCGATGTTAACAAGTACCATGGCATATAATTGTACCTATTTTTAATTACCACTACAATGAATGCACTTGGTTAAAGATCTCAAAGGGATTTTTGAGCTTGTAATGTAGGTTCATGTAGGGTAGGATATTATTTGGGAACAAAGTGACTATACCCTCCTTGAACATCTACATTACACTTTTTAATCCAACTTCTTACCATGGGCCACTTTTTTTGTTTTCACTCTTTAAACATGTGCCTACTTTCACAACCTTGATTTACCCATATTTTTGGAAAGCATTTTCTTCTCACCTCTTTTCCTTGTGCATTTCATGCTTTTCTTTCCTTTCTTGGGTCCATACTTTTCCTATTCATTTATTCTCAAAATTTACCTCTTAGGCACTAATTTACATTCTCGTGGCCTAAAGTTACCTCTTCCAATCTTAACCACCCCCAACTTAGGCTTTTATCCTTAATTTGTATTTTTAAGTTCAAGAAGGATAGGGTTCAAAAGAGGGATAAGAATAAAAAAGGCTCACAACTTGCAATGTGTTTGCCAAAGAAAGGTCCAAAGGATTAAAATGGGTGACTAGGGATAACGTTTATGAATGGGTAGGCTTTTTAGGATAAAGTGGACTTCCATTGTCACAAAAATGGCCTAAGATCATATCACCAATCAAGTACAATCACAACTAACCTTGAGAGGGAAAGTTCTTGATGGTACAAGTACACATGAGGTTTGAACAAATGAACTCGCCACACATGGAATGCAAAGTCGCCAAGGAGGCTCAATTGCCCCTCCCACTAGAGACAAAAATGGAGTATCTATCAATTTTCACAAGTAAAAAATTTGGAGTCACAAAAGGAGAAAAAAGAATTGTTACAATGCCTCTCATGTCCATGCCCTAGATTTTCAAAAATTTTGGACAGAGGAGGTGTTTGCTTTGATTTGCACCATGCACAATTTGCTAACCGTGGCAACAACCCATATCTCAGTCTCATATTTTGGCTTCATATAGGCAAACCAACCATATGGCTACTCAAACTTCGCCAATGGTATGAGTGCAATATCAACTCCACAATGCCACAGGTACTCAAACTTTCCTTACATTTGTGGCTCAAGACCCAATCACGACAAGTTTCCCTTAAGAATGTCGTCACTCAATCTATCATAAGGAAAGGTTTTCCTAACATCATTATTATAAGAATTAGAAAACTAAACAATGAAAATAATTAATTCACAAAATTTTTATGTGTTTAGTGAACTGAGTTAGAGTATTTCAAACCAATGAATACATACAAAGGTAGGGCCACACCTCTAACTATAAGACTTGTAGTGACCTTACTACATAACATAAAAGCAGAAAAAGGGTCTAAAGAACTCCTAAAAACCATATTAATAACCATGCTGAAACCTAGATACAGAGGCGCGATCGCGGCCTATAGGTGCGATTGTTGTACCGCTATCGCGGTCCTCAAACTGCGATCGTGGTAACTGAGGTCATCTGCTCCTCTGTTTTGCCTTGTTTTTTTGCATGGCTGCTATACTTCTAAACTAGGTTTTCCCTTATTTTTTGGCTTCCAACCTTCCTCAAGCACCTGCAAAGCATTAAAATTTTGTGACTTATTTAAAAGGAAATATCATAAACATGAAAATGATGGGTTGCCTCCCATCAAGCGCTTGGTTTAACGTCGTGGCACGATGCCTTGTTAATCCTCATTTATGTCTCCACTTAGAGGATTTAAACTTTATTCCCCTCTTTTGGTAAGTCAATCTCTGAGGCTCTTGGGGAAAAAGTAAGGGCACGATGATGTATGATCGATTGCACCACTTTGAAGACTTGAATCGTTTGCCCAATTTTGCATTGAAATTTTGTGTGGGCTCGTTGGGAAATGGTGAGAGTATTAGAAGGACACTACTTGCACACCGGTCCTTAATTTTCTTAGCCTTCAAAATTGGGGCTTTAACATGCCCATTTGTAAGGTCAAACTCCAAAGAAAATTGCTCCTTTTCTCCAATATTCGTAACTTGCTTGGGTGTATTGATTTTCATCAAATCCACCAAGCATAATATTAAAAAGTAGATAGAATGGGGCCTTTTTTCTTAATTTTGGAGTCGCATTTCGTTGGTCATCTTTACCCCAACATGGACTAGAGTCTTCATTAGGTGTTTGGTTGTCTTTTTTTTTCGACTCTAGTACCATTCCCTCGATTTTGGCATCTTTACCCATATTGGGCTCGGTCAGTTAGGGAATCATGAGGAATTATTCAATGTGAAGCTCATTTAGAAGCATGAGCATGGTTGTAGTAGTTTCATGATTGACCTCCATGCCCATGTCTTCTATCTTCTTAATTTCCTCTTTACATGCCTCAATTGATAGATGTATGTCTTGCACATTTGCCCCCATTGTAGTTATCCAATCCAAAATAGTTTGAAGCATTTCTTCGAAATTGTTGGACTTGACTTGTTGTTCTTTCCTTATCGGATCATGATACCTGTCAAACTCATAGAAAGAGCTAGTAATCGGGTTAGCGTAACGAGGGTAGGTGAATTTGGACAATCACTCCAACATCGTAAATCATCCTCTGTTGATTTCACCCATTCTAAGGTACGTTGAAGCATGGCTTCAACACCACTATTTTTTGTGCTTTGTTCTTCCCTTTATTTCTCATAAGACCTATCAAAATCATAAGAAGAACTAGAAATCAGGTTACCATAACAGAGGTAGGGGAATTTGGGCATCACTCCAATGTCCATCTCGACAACCACATAGAGAACAACTAGACTTCCCATCAAATTTAGATGGTGTACACCTCTCTCCGGGGATCATATCTACAATCTTCCAAAAAGTGGGGTCCACCACAATATGGACATGGATTGTCAAAATAGGATTTCCAGCCACCAACTCACTTTCATTCCAAGATACCATAGTAAGATATAAACAAAATAAAGACAATATACCTAGCACAAGAAATAAAACAAAATAATAAGTAAATATTTACAAGTTTGAATCAAAGAAAGTAAGCTAAAATTCCAAACTAACTAAATATGCCAAATTGTTCCCCGACAATGCTCTATTTTTGATAACGCTCAACTTACACGTCAATTTAAGTGCAAAGAGATCGTTGTCAATATATTTACCCAACTAAGAGTCGAGGTCGAATCCATGATGAATAATGTGAGTGACGATTGAGTAAATTCAAACTAAGTTGCTTGTTGGGGTCAAACTTATGATACAAAATGGTTTGGGGGCTTTTCAATCTTGTTGAATATAAAGGCAATTCTTGGGCTTCTAAGAGACTAATTTGAGACTAAGAATAACTAGAAGTGTAATCAATTAGAATGGATATTGAGACTATGCTTTCCCAGGGGAAAGTTATGCATGGAAATAAGATAATTCGATGCAAATTCTAATCGTTGATAGTATGGTAGGCTAGGTCAAAAGTCCTTGAGGCTAATTTTTCAACGAAACCTCAAAGATGTCATTCATTGACTCTTTTGAGTACCTAAGGAGTGTGTTAATTAAAGCCACCCAATACCTCAATTAGTCTCCCTATTTATAGGATGGTACCCAAGAGATAGTCAACCTCATATTCACCCTTATGTCTTAGATGGTGAAAATTAGCAAACTAAGCCCAATAATTGTCTACTATTGCCTTGGTTCCCACATCCCTCTTTAAAGGATGATGAGGGCTACTAAAGTTCACCCAAACCCCTCTTTCAAGGATGGTTTGAGCTTTCACGATCTTGGGATTTTCATCTATCAAACCCATTTGGGTATTTGGGGATTTCACCCACAAATTCCAACCAATTTACTCAAGCAATAGTAGGACCCACATCACAAACTAGTAAATGCACAAACAAATTAAATCCAACAGATATTTACACCCTAATCAAGAATAATCCCAAGAGGTAGATCTAGTACATCATAAGGATAATGAAATCAAATATACCAAGATGTCCATCAAAGTTATTCATAAGAAAATAAAGAGAGGACAAACCACACTTTAGGCTCTAATGAATCTTTAATAGACAAAGCCAAATCTATACTTTAAAGCTCATGTAATTTACTCTTGTTTCAAATTATTGTAAATTTAAGATCCAAGCTCCAAGAAATTACAAAAACCATAAAATAAGGATGGGAGGTAGAGTTTTTAGAATAATAGATGTAATGCCTTGAATGAAATGGTTTTGAGCCTTAAATGGGATTTGGGGTCAGCTGGCCAAATGAAATTTTTGCCCCTGGGTTATTTTTTGCTCTCACGCTATCGTGGAGGCTCGATCACGATCGGACCTACTGCGGTCATGGAGGATGGATCATGATCATCTTTGGTTGACTAACTTGATTGACCACAATGAGGACCTCAGCTCGCGATCGCGGTAACTGAGGGACAGATCCTACTCCTGCTTCAGCTTATCTAGATCTTGCACTTCTATTTCATTTTTTTAAATCTTTTTTAGCTCAAGATTGCTTATTTTCCTATTAACACTTGTATACCTGCAAAATATGTGAATTAGTGCATTTAACCACAAATACGTCTCACTTAGACATTTAAATCATAGTAGTGTGCATGAATGTTGAGTGCAAATGAGTGGTAAATTCACCACTCATCACTTCTCTTCTTCTCAAATCTCATGACTCCTTTCATAGGAGAAACCTTCAGGAATATTCAATCACTTACCTCTAACTCTAACTCCCTCCGCCTCACATCTGCATAAGACTTTTGGTGACTCTGAGTAGTCTTAAGTCTTTCTCTAATAACCTTCATTTTCCCTATGGTTTGGTGAACCAAGTTAGGACCAAAAACCTAGTCTCACCTACCTCAAACCACCCAATAGAAGACCAACACCTTCTACCATAAAGGGCCTTAGAAGGGGCCATCTAAATGCTAGAATGATAACTTTTATTGTACGTAAACTAAATAAGAGGTAAATGATCAACCCTACTTTATTTAAAATCAATCACATGGGACCTTAGTATATCCTCCAAAGTCTGGATGGTACGCTGTACTTATTCGTCCATTTGAGGGTGAACAGTGGTGCTAAGGTTTACCTGAGTACCCAAACCTTTCTAAAATAAATGCCAGAAGTGAGAAGAAAACTGTGTACCTCAATCTAAAATTATGGACATCGGTGCTCTATGCATTTTAACTATCTCATGAATGAACAATTTAGCATAATCCTTTCCTGAATAGTTAGTCCTCATCGACAAGAAGTGAGCAGACTTAGTCATCATATTCACAATGACCCAAATAGAATCATACTAATTGCGAAACCACGAAAGACTTGTAACAAAGTCCATATTGATTATCTCTCACTTCCACATGGGAAAATCTATCTCTTGCGACATGCCAAGGGGCCTTAAATGTTCAACCTTGACTTCTTGACAAATCATACACTTAGCAATAAAATTTTCCATATCTCTCTTCATATTATTCTGCCAATAGATTTCCTTTAAGTCACGATACATCTTAGTCAAACCTGGATGAAATATACATCGAGACTCATGAGCCTTAGCCAAGATTCTTTCCTGCAGCCCATCAACATCAGGAACACACAACCTTTCTTGATACCTCATGATGCCATCTCCCCCAATCTCGAAGGCCATATCCTTTTGCTGACCCACATCATCCTTAATTTGTATAAGTATAGGATTCAAATCCTGTTTCTCCTTCACCTCAACACTAAGTAATGATTTAACCACCTCTTGAAAAATCACTCCCTCATCTTTACAGTCCAGGTGATGAACTTCTAAATTAGCCAACTTGTGAATATTCTTTACCAACCCTCTTTCCTCTATATCTGCATGAGCTAAGCTTCCTATGGACAACTTGCTAACAGCATCAACAATAATATTAGCTTTACCTAGATGGTAGTGAAGGCTCATGTCATAATCCTTAAGTAATTTGAGACACTGCCTATGCCTGAGGTTCGATTCATTTTGTGTAAACACATACTGCAAGATCTTATGGTCTGAATAAATATCCACATATACCTAATACAGATAATGATGCTAGATCTTCAAAGACAAAACCACAACCGCTAACTCTGGATCATAAGTTGGGTAATTTCTCTTATGTACTTTAAGTCGCGTAGAAGCATAGGCCATAACCTTATCATGCTACATTAGAACAAAACCTAGTCCTACACGGGACACATCACAACATACCACAAATCCATTAGTAACCTCGTGTAGGGTTAACACTGGTGCAAAAGTCAACTTATCCTTCAACTTTTTGAAACTAACCTCACAAGTATCAGACTATAAGAACTTAACCTTTTTCTGAATCAACCTTGTAAGTAGAGTAGTAATAGATGAGAAACTCTCCATAAACCTCCTATAATACTCAACCAAGCCTACGGAGATCCTACTGTCGATTGGATTTGATATTCTAGGACACTTCTTAACTGCCTTAACTTTTTACGGATCCGTCCTGATCCCCTCACAAGAACTAACATGCCCAAGAAAAGTTACAGTACTTAACAAAAATACACACTTAGAAAACTTTGCACATAATTTCTAGTCCATAAAAGTTTGCAACACAATCCAAAGGTAATTGGCATGATCTTCCTCCCTTTTAGAGTACACCAAGATATCATCAATGGAGACTACAACTAAAAAATCCAGAAACTGCCTAAACACCTAAATTGTAAGATCCATGAAAGCAATTGGGGCATTAGTCAACCAAAATGACATAACCAAGAATTCATTATGGTCATACCAGGTTTGGAAAACAGTCTTGGGAATATCAACCTCCCTATTTTTCAGCTGATGGTATCCCGAATGAAGATCAATCTTAGAGAAACACCTAATACCCTAAAGTTGGTCGAAAAAAACATCAATCTAAGGAAGAGGATACTTATTTTTCACTGTAACCTTATTCAATTAATAATAGTCTATACACATCCGAAGAGACCTATCTTTCTTCTGCACAAAAAGTAAAGGAGCACCCCATGGAGAAACACTACGGAAGATAAAGCCCTTATCAAAAAGATCCTTTAACTGCTCTTTTAGCTTCTTTAGTTCAGTTGGAGCCATTCTATAAGGAGGAATAGAAATAGGATAGATATTTGGTAGAAGATTAATCCCACAATCTATTATCCTATCGAGAGGAATTCTAGGAAGGTCATCAGGGAAATCTTCAGGAAACTCATTAACCACAGGGACATATTACAAAGAAGGACTATCAAAACTAAAATCCTTAACCCAAACTAGATGATACATACACCCCTTGGAAATTATTTTGTGGGCTCTAAGATAGGAGATAAACCTCCCTTTGGGTACTAAAAAACTCCTCTCCCACTTAATTACCGGTCTATTAGAATAAGGGAAATTGACCTTTTGGGTCCTACAATCTAGGGGAGCATAGAAAAAATAAAGCCATTCCAACCCCAAGATTACATCACAATAGACTATGTCAATTTCTATCAAGTCTACCAATGTCTCCCTATGAAAGATAGACACCACATAACCCTTATAGATTTTTCTAGCAATAGTAGAATCACCCACCAAAATAGACACAGAAAAGGGGTCAGAGATATTTTTAGGACCAAAAACAAAGTGTACAACCACATAAAGGGTCATATAATATAAGGTAGAACCCAAATCAAGAAAATGGTAAACATCATAAGAGAAGAGTTGTAACATACCGGTGACAACACCAGGGGATACCTCATATTCTTAATGAGTAGCAAGAGTATAGAGACGATTCTGCCCAATGTCAGTACCCAGAGTGACACCCTTAGGTGCAAGAGCAAAAGAGGTGGAGATCGGAACATTGTTAGCTCTAGTGGCAACTTTAGCAATAGGAAAATTTTATTGCATATGACCTCGCTGACCACAATTGAAGCATAATTCCTTCCCTTCTCATGATAGCCATGGTAAAGTTACCCATAAAAATAACAAGGAGGGTAAGGTGTGGCTGACTGAGCTCTACTAGCCTGAGACTAGGCACCTTATGCCGTAGGACCACTATTATCCTGAAAATAATAATCACCCTGAGGCTTAGGAAAAGGAGCACTAGCAGATAAATAATAAATTCCTTAGTTTTTCTTCTTAGTCCACTATTTACTATTTCTTCCACTATTCTATTATCTTGCACCCTGCTCTGAATAACTAAACTTCTTGTTCTTTCTCTCTCCCATCTCTAGCTGCTTATTTTTTCATCATCTACTTGCTGCATATAAACCACCAACTTGGATATGTGTATATTATTATTCAACATTACTGCCTAACACTTTAATACCAAGTCACGGGACAAACCAGAAGTAGGCTTTCTTATTCTGGTTCTCATGTTAGACACTAACCCAGAGCATAACGGGTCAACTATTAAAATTTCATAGCATACTCCTTAGATCTCATCTTACCTGCTTCAAGTTCATAAATTCTTTGACCTTCCTTCAACTCTTGAGAAAAGAAGTGATCAAGAAAGGCTTCTAAAAACTCATTCTACACCGCCAACTCAACATCATCATCCTTCATTGCTTCTCAGTCCTCATACCACTGATAAGCCATATCTTTTAACTGATATGCAACAAACTCAACACCTTCAGAATCAATAGCATGCATCAACCCAAAGATCTTCTTTATCTCATTAATAAACCCATGAGGACCCACCTCAACCTTAGAGCCTATAAAGGTTAGGAGATTAAATCTTATGAATTAGCCAACTCAAGTGACCTTAGATGAATGAATAGTAGCACCAATACGACCAGACTAATGAGAATGGGATGCCTCCAGTTAGGAAAATATATAAATAGACTGATAAAACTCTACATTAGAGATATCTCTATGGGGCGACTGAACATAAGTATCACCAGCCCAGGATAGCCAGAGGAGGACTAATAGAGAATGATGGAACACCATGTGGAGGGGTAAATTCAAAAGTAGGGACTTCAGACCGGGTATGCACTCCATAAATAGGGTAAGTTCCCTCCACATATTCCTCAGGTAGGATAGATGTTCCAGCAGAGTTTCTACGATCGTCAGATCTTTGTGGAGGCATGATCTAAAATGTGAGAAAGCTAGGATTTAGAGAAGTTTCATAACAACTAGAGTCTATAGCTCGAAATAAAACACAAGAAAGGAAAATATTCCTAAATGCCTCATAGCCTTCCTCTTATAAGTGTGGCATTCTATATACCATAAAAAGAATACTACTCAACACAACTACGTGGACACTCAATGACCTGGATTCGTTCTCTGATACCAAGCTTGTCAGGACACAAACCAGGCCTAGTTATGATGGGTATCTCAAGCCACCATGAGGCAGAGACCACCCCTTAGGCTAACATCCAGAACACAACAAAGGAATACAAAAAAAGCCCACCAAACATGATGGTAAGAAGAGTAGAAAAACCAAATAAAAACTAAGAATGAATACAAACATCCAACCCATATTGGTACATAAAAGCCTCTAAAAACCAGAATACCAAAATAAGTAGGAAAAACAATGGTAAGTAACTAAAAAAAGTGATAAAATAATGACAATTCCAAAAACATTCAAAACCATATGCCACAACAATTATATATACATATATAGGATGCAAGGATAGGAACAAGGGTTGTGAACATGAATGTTTAAACCATTAACTTGAACCATATAGCTCGCTCCAGCCTAGAGGCACCCACGAGCTATATGGGTTCAACTTTCCTTCCAAAAGAGCCCAGTGTGTGTTAGCCACATGAATTGAGAAAAGTCTAAAGACACCAAGGTGGTAACTATTAAAAATATAATGTGTGCACCAAGCACACAGTCACATGGACCGCCACACCGAAAAATATGGTTTTTAGTGTTGGTATCCCCGGACCTACACCTTCATGGTGAACTACACAATTCCTTTAAATCCCAAATTAAAACAATTTGTAGATAAAACGAATCATTAACCAAAGAGTCATTTAAATTAGGCATTACCAACTTGGTATCATCATACTAATATATTTGAAAGTTTATATATAATTATGTCAAACCAATCTAATTAACCATTAGACTCCTGAGTTCCATTTAAAATCCAAATCATTTCCACCAAGGGCATTTCAAAACTATTTTTCACTATCCATTATCCTTTAGTGCAATGCAAGGTTCCGAAAGTAAGTTAAGTTACGCAAATTCCATATTCAAAGCCAAAGTTATGAAGGTGGGTTGAGGTTAATACCATTACCAAGCCAAAAATTCATCAGTTTGGAAAAACCCATATTGTCCATTCTAATCCTCATAATAATGCACCCATTCAACCCTAAAAAATCCATTAATCAAAGCATGAATAATATATTTAAATCATAGAGAAACAATTTAAGTGGAAACCAATCAAAAGCCTTAAACCCAATTTCAAACCCAATAATTAAATCACATGAATGTTGAATCTCTTTATGCCATTATATAAAATACAAGAGGATGAGAGACATGCCTGAAATACACAAGAAATTGAAAAAAATTTGAAGTTTGGATCTTGACTGATTAATTTCTTTGCAAAAACCCTAGTGTTTATTGCTCACTGTCGTGGTAAGAGTCCTCCTAGCAGCTCATTACATGACATAACTACTTGTGCCCTGGACCGTTATCACTGGAAATTTTTGACATTAGTTTAGAAAACTTAGCTAATTCAATTACTCAACTCTTATAAAGTCTAAAGCGAACTTGGGGTGTCACAATATATATATATATATATATATATACATATATATATATATATATGTATATATTTATATATAGCAATAGGAAGAGGAAAATTTCTTTATGAAATCATCCAACTTGAAAAGTGACATGTTTGCTTAAACATGTACTGCATGTTCTCTCAATCAATTCACAAATTTGAGTTTACAAGTTGAACAAGTAGACTCTCAACCACTGTATTTTCTAATTTTTGTCAATAGAGTAAAACGTTGTCTAATTCCTTGATTTCCTGCAGAATTCATTTTCTTCTCCAAATATAAAAGTTCGTATTATTTTCCCTTATTTTCACCGTCCCTTCATCCCATATATGTTTCATTTCAAATAACCAACCCAGTTATTTCACACTGAGATTAAATTACATTTGTAAGACTCTTCGACCTACATCAAACTAAGACACAATTACATTTGTAAGACTCATCGACCAACAAAATATTTCTATATAGCTTAGATAAAATCTATCTGTACGACTCTTTTTGTCTCATATTACTTATCCACTTTACCCTTTACATGTCCCGTCAAATTATAAATGAAAAGATATTTTTACTAATTTACCCTTTTAGCTTTTTTTTAATACAATCTATTTGTGTGACTTATGGTATCAATCCCAAGATTAATAATGGACTAACTTTTTGCAACTTCACAATATTTATACTTTCAATTAGAAATTAATTTTAAAATAAAAAATGAGAAAATTTGAATTTATTTTATATTAGTTTTATAAATTGACAACTAATTTGGAATATATACTTTTAGTACTGTAGGCAACTAATATTAGACTTGCGTTAAATAGAACGTAGACGATGCTTCAGATGAGATATAATTAACAACATATATACTCCCTTTGTTTCTTTATAAGTTCTCCTATAGGGTTGTATATTTTTTCCTAAATAATTGTACGTTTTGGTCTTCAAGAATACTTTGATCATAATCGTCCTAATATGCCCTTGAATTTGAATAGAGGGATAAGTTGGTAAAATTATATTTAGTTTTCTAGGTGTGAATACTTTATTAAAGGGTGTGACCAAGTCAAAATGAGCACTTATTTAGAAATAGAGGGAGTATGTCATGACCCAAACCAAGGCCTGGTCGTGGTGGGTATCTTAAATCTACCGAGGATCGGAGACCATCCCCTTGGACTAGCTAAACAGAACACAATACAGGTAGCAACGGAATAATTCAAAACATATAAAAAGATAGAATAAATGTAAGCTCAAAGGAGTCTAAGAATATCAAAAATAATACCCAATCCACAGTAATTCACAAAGCCCCTAAATTGAACCAAACCGACAATCAATCTAGGTTGGGATATGTACCCTACAATAGCTAACACTAGACCTAAGAAAAGTATATGACATGAGAAAACCAAACCATGAAATAAGGTCTTCTGAAATATGAAAGCTCACCACTTCAAGCTGACTTACGAGCTATCTAAT
Source organism: Capsicum chinense (assembly GCA_026120095.1). NCBI lineage: Eukaryota > Viridiplantae > Streptophyta > Magnoliopsida > Solanales > Solanaceae > Capsicum > Capsicum chinense. Next base: position 58,429,469 of record JAPEIP010000010.1, read on the forward strand.
GATCATCTATCACTACACAGAAAAGTAGAAGTATTTCCAGTGCCTGCATCGACCGGAGATGATTAGCGGGTTGACCTATAGCATGTAACTCAGGGATAAGGAAATAATAATAATATCATGCTCAAAAGTTCAAAATATATCAAATCTAATGCACATAATCCGATGCAAATACATATATATATATATCACATACTGGGAGATGGAAAAAATCTTAGCGTGATGTAAAACATTAATCTGAATTGTGTAGCTTGACCGTCATAAAGCTACTCATGGGCTATATGGGTCCAATTATCTCCTCCTAGTCGGGCCCTAATACGTGTTAGCTGCACATATAAAAGATACCATAGAAGGCCAAAGATTTTTTGTACCCTATGCCATCCATGATACAGGTATATATTATAACACCCCGAGTCTGGTACCCCAGATGCTACATGGTGCTCACAATCTCGAAGGACCATAAGCTAACCTATGACTGGTACCTGCAGCAATTATTGAGTAATAATACTGTATAATGCAAAAAAACTAGGCTGAAATGCCATAAGGTTTAAAATTGTAATACTGATAAAGAGAAATGATAAAATTTGATAAAAACATGAGAATCTGAAATACTAGATATTGTCTGAACATCTAGTCTGAAAAGGCTCTAAAACTGTCTGAACTGTAGAGTTGATAGGACAAGCCCCAACTAACTCCAACTACTAGAAATAAACTGAGATACTGAATGAATAAACATGTCCTTGAACTATAATGACTCACCACTACTGTGTCTGCTGAAAGTCTGATCTACTAAGGGTGCTCTGGAGCCTGTACGTTAGAACCTATAGTATAAAACACCATAGTGTAAAAGAAAAGTATACGTCAGTACGTGTGAATATACTAGTACGCAAAGTGAGGTAAGGCTGAATGTAAGGATTCATATGTATGAACAATAACAACTAAATAACACGAGTATGACTGAATAAGAGTACATACATAAATACGTGAACTGTAACTGAGATTGTGATAATACTGAATACTGAGTCTGAATACTGGTTAACTGATGTAACTGATAACTAATATACTATTTACTGAGTGACTGTGTCTGATAGTCCTATTTTTGATAGAACTAGCTGAGTTCCATACTGAGCTGAGTGACTGTATCTGACAATCCTGAAATTTGTAGAACTATCTGAGTTCTTTACTGATGAATAAAACTAAGACTGTGGGAGGTAATTATCTAACCGACATTCCCCTTTTTGAATTGTTTGGGGTCCAACTTGTTACCTCAGTTGGAAGGGTATTAGTACCATGTCATGAGTAAAGACAAGCTGTGAGTTAATCCTCTCTGCCCTTCCATTAATCCCTCGCTAGTAGAAGAACCCAAATAAGATTTATTAACCCTAGACTGGTAGGGTTATATCTCAACCTACGTTGGCTACGTAGTTCTGGAATGCAAGGATTGCTTCTAAGGAACACACCCTCTGCTGGCAGTTGAGCCCCTCATTATTGGGTTCACTCGATGCTGAATTATACTCCCAACTGAATAAATACTAGAATGATTTCCTAGTTTATACTAGGCTGGACTGATCTGTTACTGATTGTACTATTTAACTGAAACTGATTTCAGTGAGTTTCATTGACTGACGAATACTATTGAGTTCTATTAGCTGACTGAGATTACTGAGGACTGAACTGAATACTGAATGGGACTGGATTGATACTGAGCTTACTGAGTTTTCCTGAGTTCTATAACTGAACTAGAGTACTACTAATCATGACATGATTGAGACTGTTTTGTAACTGGCACTGGCTCTAGGCACACAGCTAAATTATCAGATATTAAATACCCCCAGGACTCGATAGCATAAAAATAATAAGACATGATAATTCTTGAATACTTGACAATAGTCAACAACTCACAATACAATCTATGAGGCATTTCATCAATCACTTGAAAGTCATAAACTTGCACATGAATAGGAATGCATGGCAACACATTATAATTTTATTAAACCAATCTCATGAGCATTCCATCAAATACATACAAGGTATAGCTTTAGCATGGAAGACATTATGAACATGTGGGTATAGCATAAGTTCATCATTTAGATCAACAAAGGATCATAAAAGAACCATAATCTTAATTTAGTATTTTATCAAACACATGGTAGGCGTAGCTTCATACTTGGGCATGAACAATAATGCTAATACATCATGACTTCATAATTCAAGGGTTTCAATATAAGAGAATCAAAATTCAACTTACACGCTATCATACTATCAAGAAATACATAAACATTTCAACTTGTAACACATACCGCAACATCAACATGGTTACATTCAAACCCACAACATGAATATCACAATTCATATTTTTGAAAGAAGTTTCTTAAACTCCAAGGGTGGAAGGGACGCTTGGATGAACACTTTACATACCTTGTTGAAGAATTTCTGGAAATTAATGGTGGAAATTTTGAGTTCTTGATTTGAAATCTTAAAACCCTAAGGCTTGTTCTTGGGAGAAATTGAGAAAGAATGAGTTTATTTGTTTTCTAGGGTATTAATTTTGTGTTTTAGGGGCTGAGAGTCAGGGGAGAAAGACCCAAATACCCCCAAGAACGTAGTCTTTTTAATGACTAAAACTGGGTTACCGATGCTGTAACAACTCAAAATCGCCTCCCAAGACGTCACACAGTGCTTAAGGCTACAAGTAGCCCCAAGCTAACCCTTTGAGCCTATTTCTACTCATAATACTCATTTCAAGATGAAATAATTAAAACACTAGCATAGTCATAACATATGAAAGAAGTTACAAAGATAATACTTGGTCCAAATAACCATAACACTGAAACCCTAACACAACGACAATCTGATAACTAGTCTGGCAAGCCTCTACTAATCCATGAACTAGAGAGCCGTTGGTCCAGGTCCCCAACTGACTCAAAATGAATTGAAAATAACAACATAGTCTCTCAAATACTGATCTATCTAAATATTGGTCCTTGAACCATGAGGACTCACCACTATAGAAATATAGATAGAGGTACTCAAAAATCACTGACAAGGCTGAGACTGAGCACCTGAACCTACATTATAAGACAATGTAACATATAGACGTATATGTGGATCAACACTTGAGAATGTACTGAGTATGTGGGGGTGTATGCATTTACATAAAACAATATCAATACTCTTTAATCAAATCATGCATGCTATAGGATTGACTCACATGGATTGAATAAGTCAAATGTAAAGCTCATAAATCATGTATAACAAAGCATGTAAGATAAATCTCATGAGTCATTATATTTTAGCTTTTAAAATCTGTACTCTTCTCTTATTCTCGTTACTCATAAGCTGAAGGAAACTTTAAACAATACTTTTAACTCATGTATATATCTCATGGGGAGTAAAACTTCTTTAATGCTCAAGAACTTATAACTCTTTTGAACTCAAATACTTGGAACTCGAAATCATATAACTTGGGTTTGAAAACCAGTGATCAGCTCATATTAGTAGAGAAAACCACTTCTTTCTTTGGAAAATACTCAAAGCATTTCATTCATTGTAGAAAATATCTCATCCCAAAGCTTTAGGAAAAATATTCTATCTCAATGGAAAATACTTTAGCTTAGGGAGGTTCTCTTAATCGATATAAACCATGCGAGCTATATGGAGTCCAATGTCTGGTCCTCCTAAAGAAGAAAACTCATGTTGGGGAGAGGCATCATACTCTTGCCAAGGAGTATAACCTTAATTTAGTGATCACTTATCTCGGCCTCGGGCCCAATCATCTCGGCCTTAGGCCCAAAATCTCAAACTTATGGTGGCACGTAGTTCTGGGGTAAGAAACCATGGTAACTTACCCAAATCGATGCTAAATACTACTCTCTTTAGTTTATCTCGCTCAACTCATGAAAATCCACTTTCAAAATAATCTCATGGTTCATAAGAACCCAACAATCAAATCTGTAATCTCATGTAGTGAAGTGGATTTCAAAGACCTATGATCATTAGGTCAAAACATTTCTCAGCAATCTCAGAATACTCAAATCATAGGTGCTTATAGCATAAGAGTTCATAAAATTGCAAATCTCCAATAGGGCTTAATAACCCATAATTAACTCTCAAGTTAAAACTCATCAAAATGCATATTAGATAGTATATAGATTCATAAATTATATAGAAATCTAGAATTTACAGCAATTTAGCTCATAATCTTAACATACTCATATACTTCAGTATCTCAAATATTTCAACTATTAACTTCTCAAGGATTAAAATCATAGGGTATAGACCCAGCTGCAATTTCTCAAGAAAATATGTAAAAATCATGTCATTAGACTCTCAATTCATGGGAAACATCAAAATATTGTAACCAATAACAATGGGTGAAAACCCCCAATTCAATTTCATGTAAAATCTCATAAATTGAAGAAAATTGTAGTTTAAATAAGCCTTTGGGCACAAGGGTGAAAGCATTACCCTTGTTCAAAACCCCACATACCTTAGATTATGAAATTGCAACCTTTGAACTTTGGGGACTCAAATATCAACTCAATTTGTAGAATCTACGGTGAGTTCTTGGATTTCTTGGAGAAGGGTTTTAGATTTTCTCTTGAGGGAGAAACCCTAGCCTTTGGATATTTTGGGAGATAATAAGGCTATCAGGTTCGTTTGAAATATATTTGAGGGTTAAAAGGAAAAAGACCCAAAAACCCCTTTTAAAAATGACTTAAAATACTGAACAAGGGCTGTAACGATCGAAGAGATTGTCCGTCGCTAGCCTGACGGTCCATCGGGTCATCCATTGCACGTTGGCCAGAAAAGGAACTTACTACCTTGATACGACGGTCTCAGCAACGGTCCATTGCATTTTTGATGGTCCGTCATCCTGGCCATCGCACTTGGGCAAAAAAAAAGAGTTACTGCCTTGGTTGCGATGGTCCGTGACAAACTCAACGGTCCGTCAGATCATCCATCGCACCTAGACGGTTCCAACAACTCTCAGTAAAATGGCCATAACTTCTCACCCCGATACTGTATTTGGATGAAATTTGTATCGTTGAAAAGCTAATTCAATTCTCTACATGACAAAATATCAAATTTAAGAAAATTCTATGTTGTTTAAACACCAATCACTTTGAAATTCACTTCTCAATCTTTTAGGGGCAGAATTTCATATTTCTCAATCTTTTAGGGGCGGAATTTCACTTCACTTGACACGCTCTAAAGCCCGACTATGAGGGAACTTTGCAGAGTCTTACAGATGCATAGGTAGATACAATGCATTGATGTCATCAATGCAATAGTAGATGGGTCACGCCAAGATCATATCGATTCACTAGAATTTGATACTGGTAGCTGGGGAAAATATTAACCAACATGATAGAAGACGTTGCGCGCCAAGATTGCATTGGTTCACTATTTTGGTGTTCCAAAGAAGATTCAAATGAAGTCTGAAAAACCCAAAACTTGTCTGGGAGCACCTATTAACCTTCGTGATCATGAATTATAGACACTTAAAGGACATTAAGGTTGTGAAATAAGATTGCCAACTTTTGAAGGCTAAAAATAAACTAAGTCTGAATACTTAGCTAAAATTTTCTAAGTCTTGAACCCCTTAACAAGATTAAAGGACTGAATTAAGCTAGAAATTTTATGGGGTCTTACAATATCTCCCCCTTGGGAACATTCGTCCTTGAGTGAGACTGACTGAACTAAGAGTACTAGTACTAGTAGGCTAAATTTACTTACTGGGCATGAACATCTAGGACCTGAATATAGGATTGATGTTATTGACATACTGAATTTCATACTGAGTATGCACATCTGATGCATTAGTACATGACTGAGCTGATTCATGAATGCATGAATTGGAGTACTGATAATTTGAGTTTCTCATACTTATTATGCATATCTGATGCATGAATACATGACTGAACTGACTCATGAACATATGACTGAGTACACAATGGTAAATCATACCATGTTTTTAACAGAAATCTAAGCATAAAACTAAATAAGCTTAAGGAAAGCCATTAACTTGGGCTAAGTCTGGATTAGCAGAGAAGAGGTGAGGATACTTGATCCGCATGTCTATTTCTGCTTCCCAAGTAGCTCCCTCAATGGACTGATTCTGCCAAAGAACTTTGACTAGAGGGACTTAGGGACATTACTGAGTCTGAAGTGTGATACGTAGGACTAAATATCAGGCACTGAAATGAGCTCCTGAATACATGGCTCATGGCTGAGATTAGAACTTGAGGGTCAACCTATGAGTACCCACCATTCCAAACTGGATCTGTTACGTAAAGAGAAGCTGAAGGGTTTAGGACATGATAGTTGGGGTGTTATAGAGAATCTCCCCCTTGGGATATAATGTTCCTGAAAGGATACTGGCTTGGCTAAGATACTCAGGAAAACTGGGATAATGCACAGGGCACCTACGAACCGAGTCGTGACTGGATATGATAGCTGGGTTTTGAAATTGAGACATGATACATGGATTGGAATGAATACACAACTACCTAGTTTCCCCATCTTGGAACATTTGCGTTTACAAGACTTCGAATAGCATGAATAAATGTAAAGATGGGAAACCATACAAATTTGTCTGTCTAATTGCTAAAATGAATCACTGGCTCTATGGACTAACTTATGCTGAAAACTTATACTCTACTAGGGCCTTTTTTTGACACTCTTTCTATAGATTTATAGTGGCTTTAGGGGCTAAAGAAATCTTAGCATGGTCTGAATAAGTTCTGTAATGTGAGCCATGTCCTACGAAACATCATCTAAGATGAAGTGGCTAATCTTTATGAACTACAACTAAAATTTTCAAGCTTAGAGATATCCCTTGAATATCCTTTCAACTATACTCTTCACCTTGGTACAACCCTTCACTTCAGACTATAAAAAATATTTGCATGGGTGCTGAGTACGAATGCATAAGCTTACAAACTTATAGGATTAACTGAATGATGGATAACTGAATTACTGGGTCTGTAAGATAGAACTATACTTAGTCTGAATAACTGAAACCATAGAGTATCATGTATACGAGGTAAGAACTGATTGGATAACATGAAATAACTGAGCACGAATTCATGAAAACTCTATTATTTGAGAATGCAAGACCAAGCATATGATATGATTCTGAAATAGTCTGTAAACTGAGGTACTAAAATACTAAAAATCTGAGTAACTGATAACTGTACGCTATAGTCGAGCAATCCTAAGACTAAACTGAGTTACAAATCTAATTACTGGACTGAGACTGAGGCTGACACTATGTTTAAGACTGTAATGATGATTTTAATCGAGATGGTAATAGGGTTGAACTCACAGTAAGGCATAAGAGTAGTTGTCATGAGCTGCATGACCTAAGTTTAGATTTTTCTATACTCATGGAGCATGATTTGTACTACTGAGTGAACTGGAACTCCTCATACCAGAAACTATAAGCGCACGTGATTCTATAGAAAACACGTGTATATAAGTTGTGTTTATGGCGCTGAGACGTAAAGCATGTGTAGGTATCATGATGAATGAAGTCCAAAACTTTGAACAGAGGTAAAGACGGGTTGGGCATCATTCCCACCTTTAACTTTTCTACACGTACTAATATTACTACTGAAATATGATAGCCTGACTTCCTGAGATATCATAACCGAACATATCCTGTATACCCATCGGGCTATGTTAGACTGACCCACTAGGGTGGAGAATGATAAAGGTTTTGTTAATATTTGGTCTGACTTTAAAGTTAACTGCTATGCAAAGAGTTACAAAAGACAGAAAAGCTCCTGAATTGGATGAGTCATAAATATGTGAAAGGGAAGGTTTGTAACTTACCCATAACCATATCAAGAGAACTTTCTCGATCTTTCCTGGACTGAAGTGCATAAATCCTATTTAGACGCTGCCTACTGACGGTACTTGAAGTGGCACCCTACTAATTTGGGTGATCGGACAGAGCTGAAGGACGACTGTGCTGACTTCGTGGGACAAGCTTAGGATAATCTTGGATTCTGTGACCTGACTCACCACATCCAAAACACACATCACTATTGTATCTACACACACCCTTATGATTTTTACCACATTCTTCGCAAAATGGTTTGGTACGAACATAGCTTGCACTACTCTGGGTCTTGGCGCCTGGCGCCCCATCATGACTGTCATTCCTGAACTTTGGTACTGGTACACTAGCTGAAGATGGAACTAGGCTGCAGATTTAAGATAGAACTAAGAATGATTCCCACCCTCTGATTTAGGCTGAGCGAAACTGAAACTACCAGTTCTAGCTCTCTTATTTCTCTCTCTTTCTTCTTAAGATTCTGCTCCTCAATCTATTGAGCATGGACCATAAGCCTAGATATGTCCATCTCCTTAATCAACATCATAGTCCTGCACTCCTTAACTACTCTACCCAATACCCCAGACACAAACTTGCTCATTTTGGATCTATTGTCTGCCATTACATGGGGAGCATACCTGGATAACTGAGTAAACTTGAGGGAATACTATTTCAAACTCATACTATTTTGCCTGAGATCGATGAACTCTACACCTTGGCTTCTTTCATCTCTAAGGGAAAGAATCTATTTAAGAAGGCCATAGTAAACTCTTCCTACTCTATAGGCTCTGCATCTGCACCCCTGTCTAACTCTCACTACTTAAATCACGTATGGGCTACATCTTGTAGCTGATAGGCGGCTAACTTAGCACTCTCACTGGAAGTCACTCCCATGATATCTGTGACTTTTTGAACTTGATCGAGGAACTTCTATGGATCCCCTTCTAGCTTAGATCCTAAGAATAAAGGAGGATTCATTCGGATGAAGTCTCAAATCTTGGCTGCAGTAATATTAGCCACTGGGTTAGCCAGAATAGCAGTTAGCCATTTATTCTGGGTTGCTGCTGAATTGGCTAGAGTAGTGAATGTAGTTCTGAATTCTGCATGAGAAACGTGCTCGTCCAGGGGATCTTCCTAAATGTGCTAAGGTTATAACTGGTTTTTGGTCTATCTTTTGTTAGTCCTTTTGGGAGGCATGTTCTATAACCAAAAGGAAGAAGCAGATTGGAATGAGAGTTTAACTGGAGCTCATGCTCACTTGCACGACATGAATACTAAAAGAAGGGAAACTATTCCTACAACATCTTAAAGCCTCCTATACATAAGTGTGGTGCGCTACACACCCATGCAATAGACTCTAATAGATGCAGCTTAAAGACATTTTAGGACTTTATTAAACCTTAGGCTCTGATAACAAGTTTGTAATGCCCCCAGTCTGGTACCCCTGATGCTACACGGTGCTCACAATCCCGAAGGACCACAAGCAAACCCATGACTGGTACCTGCTGTAATAACTGAGTAATAATACTGTATAATGCAAAAAAAATAGGCTAAAATGGTAACACCCCATATTTCAGGCTAGAATAAAAACCATGGCTCTGATGCGTTGATAATCCCAGAGCCTTAAATCCTATGCCAATTTGGTATGTTTATGTAGTATGTGAATCTATTTGAGCATGAATTTAGAACATAGAGGTCCTTCAACTCAAGGATGAGTTGAAACTATTTCGATCAATTAAGTTTTAGTAGATGTTGTAATTTGTGTCAGCTTCTATCGACCATAACCTCTCTGTATATGTTGAATTAGAGAGCCAACTATGTGTTAAATGATAGGCCTTTGAGTTAAATTTCCAACAATACCAATTTTGCTAAAATCCGACACCCGAGCAAGAAGTTATGGCCTTTCAAAGTAGTATGCATCGCCTAACCAATCACACATGGCCACTGGAAAGCATATGCGATAGCATATGCGGCGCCTATGTAAACATAGGTGATAGCATAGGCGGCGTCTATATAAACATAGGTGATATCATAGGTGGAGCCAATGTAAATATAGGCGATAGCATAGGCGGTGCCTATGTAAAGGTTTCAAGTGACTAAAACACTTCGTTTTTGGGGTAAAATGGTCGTTTTCCCACCCTTATTCAGTCATAAACACGAAATTCAGTCCCCAATTCTCCAAAATACATCCATATTCATCTAAAAATTCTCAAGAACACTCCTAAGGGTTTCAAACTAAAAAAACCAAATAAATTAAGATTCAACCGTGGGTTTTCAAAATTGATTATAGATTCGGAATTCCCAATCCACAGGCTTCAAGAAGCACCTATTATTTTCCAAAATAGAGGTACGGAGGGTTTTCCTAAATTCTCATGGGCATAGAAAAAAATCATGTTTTAGAATGGGGTTCTTGAAACTATGTATATATTCATGTATTAGATGTTTTAACATCATTGTTTTGGTCTTTTGACCTTCCCCAAAGTGATTTGAGAATATGTATGTATGAAAACATGTATTTAATAATGAATTCTTGTTGAGAGTTATGAATTTTCAGATTATTCATAGCATATGAATTATTTTGCAATGCATTCTTGAAAAGCATTATATGAAATGGTTGAACTCTTGTTATGATTTAAAGGTGGTTTTAAATCACTAAAGAGGAAATTTAGCATGAATGTTTAATGTTCATAATGGATGTAATAAAAGAGTGCATGATTCGCTACAGGCACTAGACCACCATATGTTGATGAAGTTTTTGCATGATTTTGACCTGAGTTTTGGAACACGAAATCTTTTACATCAGTTGTATGTTTTTGGGTGGCCTGAGCTTTGCTTTAAATGAAAGATTTATCTTAATGTATTATGGCTCAGAAATCATGACTTGAAAGTTTTGGTATGATGATACCAAACTCAGAAAATGCGATAACAGACACAAACGAATATAGAAATCAGACTTTATTAGATTTGCATTTTAGAACTTCAGAATGATGCATGTTCAGAAAAGGCTAAAATAGGGCATAAAGAGAGCTTAGGTGATTCACCGAAGAAGGCGTGAGTTCAGACAACTCTTTGCCCAAAACCATGGTTTGCCGACCCGAGTATTATTATACGCTGACTTAAGTATCGTGTGGAGTATCAAATTCAGGAACTCCAACCCTTGCGGAACACTCGGGTTGGAGGTTTCCCCACCGAGTCAATGGTGGATTCCATATCGCCCACGGAATATCAAACTTGTAGGGGATACCACCTAACTCAGAAGTAATACACAGATCAAAATTTGAAATTTACAGACAGGTTATATATTTTCAAAAAGTGCTCATGTGTTTTTCAAAAACTATTTTATGCATGATGTTTTGATAAAAATTGCTATCACGTATTATATATATATATATATATATATGTTCAATTACTCTATTTTTGATTGCTTCGCGTGCCAGTACTTTTGTGCTGAACCCTCCTCCTTCTTGGTTTTGAGACACAATCTAGGGGTCCAGATAAACAGTAGATACTTTAGATCGCAGAGCAGATTATAGCAGGGGTGAGCCTTCTATATTCCAGAAGGCCTATTAATTTTCATATACTTATCTTTATGTCATGCTTTGGTCTACTGGGGGCCTTGTCCCAGATTTCAGATAGTTGCTATTAGTCATGTAGTAGAGATTTTTGCAGATGGATTTCAGATGTTGATAGATGTTGTGGGACTTTATTTCCCATTATTGATTTTTATTAGACTTATGACCATGTTTCCATAATATTGTGTATCTTCTGCAATTCTTTTATCATATGAATTATGTGCATGATTACCAGAAAAATAGAAGTATTTTGGGCCTTTATTGTTCGGGTGCTTGTCACGGCCAGGGCCCCGGTTTGGGTCGTGACAGAAATGCCATAAGGTTCAAAACTGTAATACTGAAAAAGAGAAATGATAAAATTTGATAAAAACATCAGAATCTGAAATACTGAATACTGTCTTAACATCTAGTTTGAAAAACCTCTATAACTATCTGAACTGTGGAGTTGATGGGACAAGCCCCCAACTAACTCCAACTACTAGAAATAAACTGAGATACTGAATGAATAAACATTTCCTCGAACTATAAGGACTCGCCACTACTCTATCTACTAAAATTCTGATCTGCTAAGGGTGGTCTGGAGCCTCTACATCTGAACCTATGATATAAAATGCCATAGCACAAAAGAAAAGTATGTGTCAGTACGTGTGAATGTAGAACTATCTGAGTTCTTTACTGACGGCTAAAACTGAGACTGTGGGAGGTAATCATCTAACCTACATGCACATTTCTGAACTATTTGGGGTCCAACTTGTTACCCTAGTTGGAAAGGTATCAGTACCGTGCCACGGGTAAAGACAAGCTGTGAGTTAACCCTCTATGACAGGGAGCACTTTCGTCAACCCCTCACTATTAGGAGAACCCAAATGAGATGTATTAACCCTATACTTGTAGGGTTATATCTCAACCTATGCTGGCTACGTAGTTCTGGAATACAAGGATTGCTTCTAAGGATCACACCTTCTGCTGGCGGGTGAAACCCCATCTTTGGGTTAACTCGGTGCTGAATCCTACTCCCAATTGAATAGATACTGGACTGATTTTCTAGTTCATACTAGGCTGAACTAATTTGTTACTGATTGTACTGACTAACAGAACTAAACTGAGTTTACTAAGTTCTGTTGACTGACAAAGTACTACTAGTTTTGTTAGCTGACTGAGATTGTTGAGGACTTAACTGAATACTGAATAGGACTGGATTGATACTGAGCTTACTGAGTTCTCCTAAGTTCTGTAACTAAACTAGAGTATTACTGATCGTGACATAACTGAGACTGTTCTGTAACTGACACTGGCTCTAGGCACATAGATAAATTATCGGGTATTACATAACCACAGAACTCGATAGCATAAAAATGATAAGACATGACAATTCTTGAATACTTGATAATAGTCAACAACTCATAATACAATCTATGAGGCATTTCATCAATCACTTGAAAGTCGTGAACTTGCACATGAATAGAAATGCATGCCAACACATTATAATTTCATTAAACTAGTCTCATAAGCATTCCATAAAATACATACAAGGTATAGATTTAGCATGGAAGACATTATGAACATGTGGGTATAACATAAGTTCATCATTTAGATCACCAAAGGATCATAAAAGCGCCATAATCTCAATTTAGTATTTTATCAAACACATGGTAGGCGTATCTTCATACTTGGGCATGAACAATAATGCTAATACATCATGACTTCATAAGTTAAGGGTTTCAATATAAGAGAATCAAAATTTAACTTACATGCTATCATAATATTAAGAAATATATAAAGATTTCAACTTGTAAAACATACCACAATATCAACATGATTACATTCAAACTCACAACATGGAAAACACAATTCATATTTTTGAAAGAAGTTTCTTGAACTTAAGGGTGGAAGAGACCCTTGGATGAACACTTTACATACCTTGTTAAAGAATTTTTGAAATTTAATGGTGGAAATCTTAAGTTCTTGATTTGAAATTTAAAAATCCTAAGGCTTGTTCTTGAGATAAATTAAGTCTGAATACTTAACTAGAATTTTCTAAGTCTGGGACCCTTTAACAAGCTTAAAGGACTGAATTAAGCTAGAAATTTTTTGGGGTCTTACATATATATTGTGACATAAGCATTCAATCATCAAGGCCAACCCTTTCATCTACAAATATGAGTTTCCAATGTAAGCCCCTCGAGACCTCCACCTTTATGGCTAGCTACACAACCCCTTTTAAGCCCAGTTAAAATATTTAACACAAACCCATTTTTAATTCAAGGAGTCAATCATTAAGGCATCATTAAGTGGTATCGTCATACCTAATATATCTTGCAAGCAATATCATTAAGCGAACACTTTGGGGAATCCTCGTACCCTGCAAACTCCATTAAATCATTTGGGGATTCCTTGTACCCTACAAAGTTTTCAAGAAAATAATTTACTTGGGGGAATCTTTGTATCCCACAAGGTTTTCAAGATTATTATTATCTGTTTGGGGGAGTCCTTGTACCCCACAAGGTTTTCAAATCTATCCTTAACCATTTTTCCATTTATGCCATGCTATAGTTTTGAAGAAATAAGTCAAGCCAACTAATAAATCACATTCCAAAACCAATTATGCAAGTGTGTTGGGGTTCTTACCAATTTTAATACCAAAATCAAATTATTTAGGGAATCCTTGTACCCCTAATTACATTCACCATTCCCATGCACCACAATGAGTGTACAGACCAACAATTCAATGCATAATAAAACAATAGTAATCATGGAAAAACATTATAACAATTTATATCCAAAAACCCTCAACCCATCATTCAAAATCCAACATTAAAACCATATGAATAATGAACCAATTTAATGACATTAAGAAAGTACCAAAGTAGGGAGAGATATACATGCCTTAATCACCAAGGAATTCGAAGAAGAAACTACCTTTATAGCGCTACTAACCACTTTTCTTGAAACCCTAACCTTGTCTTAAATGGGGAATTTAAGAGAGTAAAGAGAGTGTTTGATATGTTAAAGTGTTAAAAATAACCCCTCTTTAGTGCTTTATAGACGTGGGGTCTAAGAGAGAAAGGAGGGAAATTACCAAGATGACCTTACTAAAAGTTGAGAATTTTACCGCCCAGTCATTACGGGTTACCCTACGATTCGTGATGACTGAATATGAGTCATTACCTTGACTCGTAGTCAAGAAAGTTTCCCAAGTCACCCAAAATATTAACCCTTTGAGTACACTATATGACTTTTCAAGTGACCTTACGATTCATAGAGTTCGAGTCATAACCCACACAGAAGCATTTAGGGTACACACTATTCACCCTACGATTTAGACACCACGACTCATAATAAGTTTTTATGACTCATAATCCCTAGTCATAGTCACAATAGAAACATTTGGCTAGCTCACTAATCTGACTATGATTTGGTCTTTAAGACCTATGGTGACACCCTACATCTCGTATAGAGAGTAGTAATTAGGGCAGTAAGTTAAAAGACTTAGATATTCTCAGGGACCAAAATTTTGGTGGGTTATATTGTTCCTCCTTAGGATCATTCATCCTCGAATGATAAGCCAAGGTATTTATTAGCATGATTTAACATAGAACACAATCACACTTGCATTTAACAAAAACAGAAAAGAAAGGTGTTGAGGAATACATCAACCTTAAGCACGATTATCTTTATCTAGGAAATAAGAACAAATAATAGGACCGTATGTACTTTCCTGCTTCCCGCGAATTTTCCTCCATAACAAATAAAGTATCTGGTAACCCGCATGTATAACCATACCCTACCACTATGATTTTAGCTATAAACACAACATTCCACAATTTTAATCTCCTTATTTTCTCGCAAAACACATAACTACGAGGGCCAAAGTATAACCGCATATTCCTTCCATGATAAAACCTAACTCAAAATTAAAAGTGTTAGCATATGGGACCCTATACTTCACACCCCTTCAATGCTTCTACCCCAACTTTTCTTACTATTACAAGGTTTTATCACATCTCCCCTTCTTAACTGTATCATATAATGAAAGTTTGTCTTATTCTCCCATCTTCATCTATGGCTTTAACTCAAGTAGTTACCCCTAAAATTTTCATATTTGGGAGCATTATCTCCCCTATCTATAGCATTACTACACTTCTATAGCCATTACCATACTACCAAAAGTAGGGTCACTGTGGAACTAGAGTACAAGCATTAAGGATGGGACATTACTTCTCAATTATGGCCCCTATTAGTCGTATTACTCAAAGTGAGGCCTATAAAAAGAGATATGATACCATAGGCACAAAATATTTCATAGGAACCATCCAAATCATAAATAGAGGGTCACTCCAGTGTAAACACAACATAGCATGAGCCCTTTGGACCGAGCACAATGATAAAAGTGAGTGCATACATTATAGGTCATATAACATAAAGTCAAGATTTATATATTTAAATAACTAAGGCAAGGGTTGTCATTTGAAACTAAACACAATGTGAGACATGAGTTTATGGATCATGAGCATCAAAACATAGAGCTTGAACACTTGGAAGCTTGAATTCCAGAGAACCATTATTGCTTCTACTTCAGGAGTTGAAGCACGAACATACACAACTTAGAGAATGTAGAATTTAGGCATAGTCACTATAGAATACGTATGACATTGGAAGAATGCCCTATTAACCAAAATAGGAGAAAATCGTTCGAATAGGCATAGATTTTTCATGACTCCTCCTTGCAGATCACCACCTGAAGAGAAAATCTAAGATCAGCCTGAGTTCACCATCCTATCCTTGTAGACATATCCTCTCATTAAACCTATAAGCACATGTCTTCTCTCTAAAGGGTATCACCATGCATATATACTAGGAACACCAGCCACTTGCATACATAAAACCTCATCTAATGAGATACTACCTGAGGTCCAATATATTCTTATAAACCTAATGCTCTTATTTACTAAATGACTTAACCCTAATTCATCGCCCTAAACTATAGTATACATCACAATTACCCACTCCAATATTTCCTAAGTTATCAACCTAACCTTTTTTACACATCCTATCAAGCCAGCCAATTTACCCTCATAATTTTCGTATCGCTACCCTAAAGCTAACATTCCTTTTTCCCCAATCAATATCTAAATTTCAAACTTGGTATCTAAAAATAAATGATGCACCACTAATGAAGTACCCCGCATAATATCCCAGCTCACCCAATATAGAGGTCACCCTAAATTCCTTATCCAACTCGATAGTCTATACATATCCTAGGAGGCCCGTCTCTCTTATGCATGAAAACACAAGACCACTCCATTGAGAAATACTAGGGAGTATAAAACCCTTATCAAGAAGATCTTTTAGCCAATCCTTAAGTTCTTTTAACTCAGCTAGATTTATTTTATAAAGAGGGATATAGATAGGATGGGTGTTCGATAGAAGATTAATCCCAAAGTTTATTTATCTATCGGGGGGAGTATCAAGAAGATCATCAGGAAAGACCTCCAAAAATTCATTAACCATGTAATAGAATACAATGAAGGACCCTCCGAGTTAGAATCTATAACTCAGACCAAATGATAAAGACACCCCTTAGAGATCAACTTTCAAGCTCTAAGATAAGAAATGAACCTTTCCATAGGCACTACTAACTCCCTTCCCATTCTATAAACAACTCATTAGGTAATTTGAAAATTACCTTACAAGTTTGATAATCTATAGAGGCGTAGCATGAGTGAAGCCAATCTATCCATAGGATAGAGTCAAAATCGACCATATCTAATTCTATCGAGTCTACCAAGGTCTCCCTTATATTGATAGATACCACATAACCCCTATAAACTCTTTTAGCAACCACAGAATCCCCCAGTAGGTGGACACAAAAAAGGGGTCCAAAATACTCTCAAGACAAAACCAAAAAGAACAGCCACATAGGGGTCACATAAGAAAGAGTAGATTCTGGATCAAGTAGATAATACACATCATAGGAAAAGAGTTGTAATGTACCCATAAAAACATCCATAGATGCTTTAGATTCTTAGCTAGTGGCAAGAGAATAAAGGAAATTTTGACCAATGTCGGAGCAGGAGTAGCACCTTTTTGTGCAGGAGCTGAAGATGTGGCAACCAGAACCTTATTAGCCATAGTAAAAACACTTAAAGGACAATTCTGCTATATACGAATAAGCTGACCATACTTAAAGTACTTATTCCTCCCCTCACTATAGAAATGACGATGCAACTGTCCATAAAATCAATAAAAAGGATACGGTGGGACCGATTATAATACCTCTGATTTTGGTCCTTGAAAATTTTTTAGTTTATAGACTTACTGCCCAGAAGATGACCCTCCCTACAAGTTATCATATGTTATTACGGGTCTTAAGGACCCAATTATAGCTTGTCCAGTATGTTGGCCTGGAGTTTTTATTATGAAAATGATTAGGGGCTGCGAGTCATCAAGACTCATAATGAGTCGTAATGTTTCAATCACATGGTAACTAGTGTACTATCCTAAGTTCCTATTATGACTGCGACTAGCATGTTATGAGTGTAAGGACTGGATATAAGTCATACAGTATGACTAGTAACCTTACCAGTGTGGGGTATCCTTGGATACTATCCAGACTACGAATGGACTAAATGAGATACAGGGTGACCCTACGAGTCATGAGGACACCCATAGAGACTGGGTATTAGTTTTTAATCTTCTAATTAAGGGTATCTTGGTAATTTCCCTCCTACTTAGTCCCCATAACTTAAAATCTTCTTTGGGACTTTATTAATATACTATTCATAATCAAAACACTCTCTTAAACTCTCTAAATTCTCTAAAGCAAGATAGTTAGGGTTTTTAAGAAATTGATCAATTTGAGCTCCTAGGGGAAAATTATATCCATAACTCTTGATATTTCAGGCATATTACTCTTCCCTAAATATTACTTAGTAAAATAATGTGTTTTAAATAGTTATCCATATGGTTTTGATAGTGGTTATGGAACATGGGTTGAGGGTTTTGAATGATTGTTGTTTATGTGATGTTTCATGTTTTCATGTATATTTTTTTTGTTTAAATGGTGGTTTTGAAATTAATTTTATGTATGGGCATGATGAATAAACTAGGGGATTGTAATTTTCCCAAATTTTATGAATAATGATAATTGAATTGGTAACAACCCCAACCCAACTTTGTGAAAGTAGTTTTGAGTATGAGTAAAAATTGCAATGAAATATTTTTAGAATAATTTCATGATATAAAGAGGTTATTGAAATATGATGGTTTGATTTAATGAACAAAGAGAGTCGGTGTTCCCCCACTTTGTATTAATGAACAAAGAGAGTTATTCTCTCGAGTTAATGGAATTTATTTGGCATGTTGATGATACCTTACAAGTGTTGTTGGTATGATAATCCCAACAATATATGTTTGAATGTGTATTATGGTTCAATGAGTGAGAATATGTGATAAATATTTTAATGGGACTTAAAAGAGAATTGTGTAGCTGGGCCATGAATGTGGGGCTCTCGAGGGACCAAAATTGGAAATCACATTTACCAGTGTGGGGGGTTAAATAGCTTGGGGTTCGAGTCCCTTTGCTTATGATTGGGTAATTTGAGTCCACCTTACTATATGATTTGGGAGGTTTGAGTCCCCCATATTGCATTTCATGATCGGGTACTTAAGTCACCATAGTATATGATTGTGAGGTTCAAGTCCCCTTTATATATATGTGAGATTATTCTCAGGTTCGTGCAGCACACACACTAGGACCGACCAAGGGGTGAGAGCTGGGGCCCACATAGCTCGTAGGTACTACAAAATGATGGTTAAGCTATATAATCCAGGCTAATATTTTAAAGTTCATGATAAACCTTATTCCCTATCCCAGAATCTTATATAAGTATATATGTAAGCACACATGTATATGAACATGTACATTGAGTTAAACTAGATTATTAAGCTATCATTACTTTATCCTTATCCCTGAGTTGCATGCTAGTGATCAAACTACTAACCATCTTCGAATGTTGTATCCCCATGTGATATAAGGTATAAAGGCAATCCTACTTTTCTACACAATGTTAGATGGATTGGCTTGGTTTTTCGATCGTTGCAGTGAAGTGGTAAACTTCTATTGTCCAAAAGTCTTGATCATTCCATTGGTTTCCTTTTCATAAATGAGAATTAAAGATTTCACATTAACATTATCATTATCATTGTCAGGGTCAGGCGCATATCCCGACTTGGATTGGTTTTGGTTTAATAGAGGCTTTGTTGATATTACTATGGACTTAGGTATTGGTTATTGGTTACCAATTATCAGTTGTTGGTTCTTAACAAACCTTAAATATCTTCTTATTGTTAAGCATGTTATCTGGTTATATTTTTGGAATTCAATCATTAATAATGTTGTAAACTATTTAGCTAGGCAAAGAGGCAGTCTCTGGTCCTCAGTGGGGACTTGAGATACCCGTTATAGGCAGGCCCTAGTTCAGGTCATGACAAAGATGGTATTAGAGCCAGGTTTAGTGTCATTGGGTGTCCATAAAGCCATGTTAAGTAGAGTCTCTTTTATGGGTATGTAGCACGCCACACTTATAAATAAGAGTCTACGAGGCATTTAGGAATATTTTCTTTTCTTATTGTTTTATTTTGAGCTATAGAGTCTAAGGTCTTAAATCTCATCTAATCCTCACTTGTTCACATTTCAGATCATGCCTCCAAGAAGATCTAATGCACGTGGAAGCTCTTCTATCCTATCTGAGACAATGTCGATGGAGCTTATTCTACTTATGAGTTCAGACGTGGTATAGGGGTCTAACTCCTAATTGCCCTCGTGGAGTTCCACTGGTCCCTACTAGTCCTCCTTGGGCCCTTTAGGCTGATGATAATTATTTCCTACCACCCCAAGGAGATATTTCTAATGTTGAGTTTCACTAATCTATTCATCTATTGACCCAGTTGGTGACATATCAATCATATCAGTCAGGTTCTACTGTTACTGTTGTGAGTTCTTCTGAGGTTACTTAAGTTAGGTAGTTTATGAGGCTCAATCCTCCTACCTTTACTAGCTCTAAGGTTGAGGAATATCTTTATGAATTCATAAATGAAATGCAGAAGATCTTTTGAGTTATGCATGCTTAAGACTCTGAAGGTGTGGAGTTCACCATATATCAATTGAAGGATGTGACATATCAATGGTTTGAGAAGTGGGATCAGTCTAGGGGTGATGATGCAGAGTTGGCACTATGGGATGAGTTCTCGAGTGCTTTTCTAGATCATTTCTTTTCTTAGGAGTTGAGGGAAGTGAAGGATGAGGATTTTTTGAATTTAAAGTAAGGCAGGATGACTGTAAAAGAGTATGCCTTAAAGTTTCACTAGTTATCCTGTTATGCTCCTGAGCTAGTGTCTTCCATAAGAGCTAGAATAAGGAAATTTGCTTCTGGGTTGTCCCACAATCTAATTTTAGAGAGCAAGGTTGCCTTGTTGAACAATGATATGGATATCTCTTGACTTGTGTTGTATATACAACAGGTCTAGGAGGAAAAGAAGAAGCAGACAAAAATTGTAAAAAGGCAGAGTAAGAAGTTTTGGTATTCGAATCAAGGTGAAAGTAAGCAGTAGAGTGGTAGAGATGCTGGAAAATAGTCTAACAAAAAGTAAAGCAATTTTAGTTATTATTTTATGGCCAGTGCTCCATATCCTATGTCATCCGGTGATTGTTATTTTTAAAGCAATAGTGGATTTAGGGCATAGGGTGCCCAATCTCAGGCTAGTGGGGCTCAGCCAACCCTATCTTATCCCTCTTGCCATTTTTGTGTGCAGGTGCATCACGGATTTTATGAGAAGAGGAGGAATAAGTAATTTATTTATGGTTAGTTGGGCCACCTATTATGGGATTATCCATTAGTCAGGGTTGCTACCGGGCCTAATAATATTTTGATTACCATGTCTTTAGCTCATGCACCAAAGGGTGCTACTTCTGGCTCCGACACTGGTAATAGTTTTCTTTATGCTCTTGCCACTTTCCAGGAATCCGAGGTATCTACGGATGTTGTCACCAGTATGTTATAATTCTTTTTCTGTGATTTGTATTATCTGATTGATCTAAAGTCTACCTTTTTTTATGTGACCCTTTATATGGCTATTTATTTTGGTTTTCGTCCTGGGTATATTCTGAATCCCTTTTCTGTGTCTGCTTTGCTGGGTTACTCTATTATGGTTAGAAGAGACTATAAGGGTTATGTGGTACCTATTTATGGTATGAAAATGTTAATGGATCTGATAAGGTTGGACATATTAGACTTCGATGTGATTTTAAGGATGGATTACTTATACTCACTCTATGTGTCTCTTGATTGTAGGACCCGAAGGTTCAATTTCTAATTCCTGAATGAGTCGGTGATTGAGTGGGAAGGTAGTTCCCTAATGCCTATGGAGAGATTCATTTCTTATTTTAGAGCCAAAAGGTTGATCTGTGAGGGGTGTCTATACAATTTAGTTCATGTTAAAGATTTTAGTTTCGAGGGTCCTTCATTGCAATCTATCCCAGTGGTTTGTGAGCTTCCCAAAGTGTTCTCTAATGATCTTTCTGGTGTTCCTCCCTATAGGGAGATTGATTTTGGGATTGATCTTCTTTTGGAAACTCATCCTATCTCTATCCCTCCCTATAGAATATCTCCATCTAAGTTGAAGGAACTTAAGGATTAATTGAAAGACCTTCTAGATAAAGGTTTTATTTGTTCTAATATTTCCCCGTGGGATGTTCCTACATCTTTGTGTGTAAGAAGGATGTGTCCCGTCGGATATATAAACTACCGCCAGTTGAATAAGGTGATGGTTAAGAATAAGTATCCTCTTCCTAGGATTGATGACTAGTTTGATCAACTTTAGGGTGCTAAGTACTTTCTAAGATTAACCTTTGGTTGGGTTTCCATCAGTTAAAGATTAGGAAGGTGGATATCCCTAAGACTACTTTTTGAACCCGGTATGGCATTTTGAGTTTTTGGTGATGTCCTTCGATTTGACTAATGCCCC
Organism: Capsicum chinense; assembly: GCA_026120095.1. Lineage (NCBI taxonomy): Eukaryota > Viridiplantae > Streptophyta > Magnoliopsida > Solanales > Solanaceae > Capsicum > Capsicum chinense. Next base: position 58,451,906 of record JAPEIP010000010.1, read on the forward strand.
GACGGCATTTATGGATCATATAAACTAGGTATTTCATCAGTTTTTGGACTTATTCATTATAGTGTTTATTGATGACATCCTAGTTTATTCTAAGAGTAAGGCAGATCATATTGATCACCTCCATGTAGTTTTACAGACTCTTAAGGATCTGTATACTAAATTCTCTAATTGTGAGTTCTGGTTAAATATTATGACCTATCTGGGCCATGTGATGTCTAGTGAGGGGATCATGGTGGATCCATAGAAACTTGAGATGATTAAGAATTGACCTAGACCCACAACTCTAATTGATATTTGGAGATTCTTGGGTTTAGTCGGCTATTATAGGAGGTTTATGGAAAGTTTCTATTCTATTGCTTTCCCATTGACTAAACTCAAAAAAGGTGAAGTTTCTATGGTCTGATGCTTGTGTGGGTAGTTTTGAGAAGTTGATGGATAAGTTTACATCGACTCTATTGACTCTACCCGAGGGTACTGATATTTTTATGGTTTATTATGGTGCGTCCCGTGCGGGACTGGGTTGTGTGTTGATGCAGCATGGTAAGGTGGTTTCATATACTTCTAGGTAGCTGAAGGTGTATGAGAAGAACTACCCGACTCATGATTTGGAGTTTTGGTTGTGGTCTTTGCTTTAAAGATCTGCCATCATTATTTATATAGGGTTCATGTTGACATCTATTCAGATTATAAGAGCTTCCAATATGTGTTTACCCTGAAAAAGTTGAATCTCAAGTAGAGAAGATGGCTGGAGTTGCTCAAGGACTATGATATGAGTCTTTACTATCATCAGGTAAAGCTAACGTGGTTGCTAATGCTTTTAGAAGTTTATCTATGGGAAGCTTATCTCATGTGAAGGAAAAACTACGAGAGTTGGTGAAGGTATTCACTGGTTGTATAACCTTGGGGTTTGTCTCTTGGACTCTGAGGATGGAGGTGTGATAGAGAAAGAGGTAGTGAAGTCATCTCTTTATGTTGAGGTAAAAGAGAAGCAGGTTTTGGACCCTACCTTGATGTGAATTAAGGGTGACATCGGCCAACAGAAAGTGATGGTTTTTTAGATTGATGGTAATGGTATATTAAGGTACCAAGGTAGGTTATATGTTTTAGATATTGATAGACTACGACAGAGGATCTTGGCTGAGGCTCATGAATCAAGGTTCACTATTCATGTTGGTTCGATGAAGATGTACCATGATTTGAAGGAGATCTATTGGTGGAATAACCTGAAGCGGGATGTGGAAAATTTTGTGGCCAAGTGTATGATTTATTAAGAAGTGAAGGTGGAGCACTTTACACCTAGTGGGTTGTCAAGAGACTTAGTTGCCCAAATGGAAGTGGGATGTGATCAACATGGATCTCGTTACTGGTTTTCAGTGGACCACCATCAGTTTGATTTGATTTGGGTCATCATGGATAGGATGAATAAGTCTGCTAATTTCTTACCTATGAGGACTAATTACTCTACTGAGGATTATGCCAGGATATTCATTTATAAGATCATGAAGTTGCATGGTGCTCTAGTTCTATTATATTTGATTGAGCTACTCAGTTTTCCTTGCACTTTTGGCATTCTTTATAGAGAGGTTTGGGAACTAAGGTGAACTTTAGCACCACTTTTCACCTGCAGAAAGATGGACAAGCAGAGAATACCAATCAAAATTTGAAAGGTATGCTAAGGTCGGTGTGCTTTATTTTGGTGGTAGTTGGGTTAATTATTTACCCATCATAGAGTTTGTGTATAATAATAGCTATCATACAAGTATTGGGATGGCTCTATTTGAGGTATGATAGGAAATTTCATTCTCCTAATGGGTGGTTTGAGTTTAGCGAGGCTGGGTAGTTCAGTCTCTATTTGGTTTATCTAGCTATAAAAAAGGTGAAGGTAATTTGGTATAGGCTTAAGACCACCCACAATCGCCAAAAGTCCTATGCAGACGTGAGGCAGAGGGAGTTGAAATTTAAAGTTGGCAATTGGGTGTTCTTGAAGGTGTCTCCCATGAAGGGAGTGTTGTGGTTTGGAAAGAATGGAAAACTCAGTCCTCGTTATATGGGCCCTTATTTAATCTTAAAGAGAATGGATAATGTGGCTTATGAGTTGGAGTTGCCTCCCTATTTGGGTTTTGTTCACTCGGTTTTTCATGTGTCGATGTTAAGAAAGTGTGTGGGTAATCCTTCTCAGGTGGTTTCATTGGAAGGAGTTGGTGTTTCAAACTCTTTGTCATATGAGGAGGTCCCAATTGTGATCTTGGATCGGTAAGTTTGTTGGTTGCGAATGAAGGATGTGGCTTCAATAAAGGTTCTATGGAGGAACCAAAAGTTTGAAGAAGTTACTTGGGAATCCGAAGAGGACAGAAGTCCAAATACCCATTCTTCATTTTTTGTCTTTGTTAAAGGGACTTGTAATTTCCCCGATATCTTTGTTTTCTGTCTTTGTTAAAGGTAAGTTTAGTTGTATTTCGTGTCAAATTATGCTAAGGAATTCCATGTCTCATCATTCAGGGATGAATAGTCTTAAAGGGGGGAGAATGTAACACCCCAGATTTTGGTCCTTAAAAATTTTTGAGTTTCTGGACTTACTACCCAGACGATGACTCTTCCTACGAGTCGTCATGGGTCATTATGTGAATTAAGTACCCAATCATAGCCTAGATAGTGTGTTGTCCTGGAGTTTCTTTTGTGACTACGACTAAGGATTACGAGTCGTCAAGACTTATAACGAGTCGTAGTGTTCGAATCGTAGGGGAACCAACATACCATCCTAAGTTCCTTTTGTGATTGTGACTAGTATGTTACAATTCGTAGGGACTGGATATGAGCCGTATGGTACGACTCGTAACTAGACCAGTGTGCGGTGGATTTGGACACTGTCCAGACTATGACTAGACTAAATGAGTCGCAGAGTGACCCTACGAGTTGTGAGGTCACCCATAGAGACTGGGCATCGATTTTTAGTCTTTTAATTGAGGGCATCTTAGTAATTTCCCTACTACTTAGCCCCCATGAATTAAAAACCTCTTTGGGACTTCATTAATATACTATTCACAATCAAAACACTCTCTCAAACTCTCTAAATTCTCTCAAGCAAGATATATAGGATTTTCAAGAAGTTGATCAATTAGAGCGCCCAAGGGTAAATTCTCTCCATAACACTTGATATTTCAGGAATGTTACTCTTCCCCAGCTATTACTTTGTAAAATCATATGTTTTAAATAGTTATCCATGTGGGTTTGATGGTGGTTATAGAATATAGGTTGAGGGTTTTGAATGATTGTTGTTTATGTGATGCTTCATATTTACATATGCATTGTTTGTGTTTAAATGGTGGTTTTGAAATCAATTCGATGCATTAGTATGGTGAATAAACTAGGGTATTGTGACTTCCCCCAAATTTTGTGAATAATGACAATTGAATTGGTAATAATCCCAACCCAACTTTGTGAAAGCAATTTTGAATACGAGTAAAGATTACATTGAACTATTTTTGAAATAATTTCATGATATAAAAAGGTTATTGAAACATGATGGTTTGATTTAATGAACAAAGGGAGTCGGTGTTCCTCCACCTTGTATTAATGAACAAAAAGAGTTGTTCTCCCGAGTTAATGAAATTGATTTGGCATGTTGATAATACCTTACACATGTAGTTGGTATAACGATACCAACAGTGTATGCCTGAATGTATATTATGGTTCAATGAATGAAAATGTGTGATAAATGTTTTAATGGTTCTTAAAATAGGATTGTGTAGCTGGGCTGTGGAAGTAGCGAATCTCGAGGGACCAAAATTGAAAACGACATTTGCCGACATGGGGGTCTAAATAGCTTAGGGTTTGAGTCCCTTTGCTTATGACCGGGTGGTTTGAGTCCACTTACTATACGATTTGGGAGGTTCGAGTCCCCCACATTGCATTTTTTGATTGGGTGCTTAAGTCACCTTAGTATATAATTGGGAGTTTCAAGTCCCCCCTGCATATATATGAGATTATTCTCCGATTTGTGCTGTTACATGAACTAGGACCCAATAAGGGGCTGAGAGTTGGGGCCCATATAGCCCGTTGATACTATTAAATGATGGTTAAGCTACACAATACAGGCTAAAGATTTAAAGCACATGAAAAACCTTGTTCCCTATTCAAACATCTTATTTATGTTTATATGTATGCATGCATGTATGTGAACATGTGCATTGAGTTGAACTAGATTATAAACTGTCATTACTTTATCCTTTTCCCTGAGTTACATGCTAGTGCTCAACCCATTAACCATCTCTGGATGTTGTATCCCCATGCGATACAGGGTTCGAAGGCAATCCTGCTCTTTCTATGTAGTGTTAGGTGGATCAGCTTGGTTTGTCAGTCGTTTCGGTAAAGTGGTGATCTTCTATTCTCCTAAAGACTTGATCATTCCATCGATTTCCTTTTCATAAACTAGAATTAAAGAGTTCACATTAACATTGTCATTGTCATTGTCATTGTTAGGGTTGGGGGCATGTCCCGACTTAGATTATTTTTGGTTTAGTAGAGGCTTTGTGGACATTATTGTGGACTTAGTTATGGGTTACCGGTTATCGGTTGTCGGTTGTTGACAAACCTTAAATATCTTTAAAGTTGTAAACCATGTTATCTGGTTATATGTTCGAAAATCAGTCATTGCTAGTGTTGTAACCTGTTTGGCTAGGCAAAAATGGTGGTCTCTGATCCTTGGTAGGGACTTGAGATACCCATCACGGCCAAGCCCTAGTTTGGGTCATGATACTGACTGAGCTCCACTGACCTGATATTGGGCACCTCGAGCCCCAAACCCACTATTGTCCTGAGAGTGACTATCACCAGAAGACCTAGGATAATGACCACCAACAGTCACATGGGAACTCCCCCATTTCCCTTTCTTAGTCCCTTATTTCCCATGTGCACCATTATTTTGCTGACTCCTACCCTACTCTGAATATCTGAACTTCTTGCTCTACCTATCCCTCACCTTTGCTAGTGTCAGTTGTTGACAAACCCTAAATATCTTTTAAGTTATTAAGCATGTTATCTGGTTATATGTTCAGAAATCAGCCATTGCTAGTGTTGTAACATGTTTGTCTAGGCAAAAGGGGTGGTCTCCGGTCCTTCGTGGGGACTTGAGATACTCGCCATGGCCAAGCCCTGGTTTGGGTCGTGACATCGACTGAGCTCCACTGGCCTGAGATTAGGCATCCCGAGCCCCAAACCCACTATTGGCCAGAGAGCGACAATCACCAGAAGACCTAGGATAAGGACTACCAACCATCGAAAAGGAACTCCCCCAATTCCCTTTCTTAGTCCCCTACTGTCCATGTCTACCATTATGTTATTGACCCCTGCCCTACTCTGAATATATGAACTTCTTGCTCTGCCTATCCCTTATCTTTGCCTGATTCATTCTTCCACTAATAAAATCGTACTGGCGTGACAGAGAGGCCACTATCTGGGTTAACAGATGAATAGAACGGAAGAACTCGGGATTGGTAATATCTCCTTGAGGTGACTGAGCATGCGCGTCACCATCTAGAGAAGGATCAGTGGAGATCAGCGGAACTCCACAAGGGCAATCAAAAGCAGCGACCCTATACCGGGTCCGTACCCCATAAGTAGGATGAGTTTCATCCACATTGTCCTCAAGTCGGACAGAAGAGTCTCTATGAGCATCAGATCTTCGAGGATGCATGATCTAAAATGCGATTAATTAGAAACAGAACATAAGAAAGGAAACATTCCTAAATGTCTCATAGTCGCTCCCTTATAAGTGTGGCGTGCTACACACCCATAGCAGAGACTATACTTGACACGATGTCGCGGACACCCAATTAACCATACCATGAAGCTAGACTCTGATACTATCTTTTTCACTACCTGAACTAGGACTGGCCATGACGGGTATCTCAAATCCACCGAGGACTAGAGACCACCCCCTTCGACTAACCCAATAGAACACAATACATCTAGCAGCGGATGAATTTCAAATATATGATAAGATAGAATACATGTAATCTCAAAGGAGTCTAAGAATATCAACAACAATACTCAATCCACAGTAATCCATAAAGCCTTTAAACTAATCAAACTGATAATTAATCTAAGTCGGGACATGCTCCCGACAATATCCAAAATTAGACCAAAGAAAAGTATATGACATAAGAAAACCAAATCATGAAATAAGGTCTTCCAAAATATGGAAGCTCACCACTTCAAGCTGACTCACGAGTATCCAATAATCACCTATCACTGCGCAGAAAAAGTAGAAGTTTTTACGTGCATGCATCGTATGGGGATACAACATCTGGAGATGGTTAGCTGGTTAAGCGCTAACATGTAACTCATGGATAAGGAAATAAATTAATGCCACGCTCAATAGTTCAAAATCAAT
>JAPEIP010000010.1:58471315-58482259 GCA_026120095.1 Capsicum chinense
AGTACATGTGGTAGTTTATATAATTTAAAAAACTCACTACGAGAAGAACAACACAAGATAATAAATAACATTGAAAATCTAGAATTAGATATACATTATAGTAAAGATAGGATAAATTATTATACAGAAATTTGTAACTTTGCAATTACTGCAGGATAAAATAATTAATGAATATATCTTACGAAAAAAGTAAATTATTAAAAGATATTGAAACAAAATTTAAAAAATATCCACGCACAAATAAAAATAGATTCACTAGAAAACCTAATAAATCTATTAGATCTATTAAATATACGCCTACTAAGTCAATTGACTTTCAAGGTCAAGAGAGTTAGGAGATAGTCTTTTATCAGGTTAAATAAACCACCACCATTGGCTTTGAATTAACAACTAGGTTATGGGGAAATAAATGAACTAACATATTGAGACTAAAATAGGGCATTCTGCAAGAGAGGGAGCAAACCAAGCCATAGCAACATTCTGAAAACTAACAAAATTTTGTGTGATACTAACTTTAAAATAGCAAAACAAAACATAATTAATGATTGGGAATATTAAGATCAAGACAGTGAACAGAAGAGCAGACATTTTACAATACACTGAGATTTGTACTAAAAAGAAAAATCAGTCAACAATACAATCATGAGACAGTTAGCAACGAATCGAAGACTACAAGATCAACAATGAAGACAAAATTATAGTATAAATATTGGTTTATTAAATGACATAACACCAATCATTTTAAGCAACTGCTATGGCCATCAAGGCCCTTACAATAAAAAATCCTAGCCTCATCGCGATTAGGACTAAATGACGATTGCTACGAAGAAAGAGATGAAGAGCAAAAATGATAAAATTAAAAGGTAAAAGAGAATGTTTACCTATTTAGGGGCAGAAAAACGAGACCTCAAACTTTTTCAGAATCCTCCACCACTGGAAGCAGGTTTTCAAACCTCCACTTAATCGAAAAAGAATTTTTTACTATTAAATCTCAACTTTTTCTCAAAAGCATTTTTTGAATACCTTTCAGACCCTCTTTTTCAGCTCAACCAGGAGCTTTTTATAGAAAGAACCTAGGAATGGTTTTTTAGGCTAAATCGATGGGGGATAAAAGAAATTCAAGGATAATTTAGGGATTGTCAATGGGGTGGATTTTGAATTTTTTATGAGAACAAGACTGCAACGTTATTCATGTACTCAATTTTGGATTTCTCAAAGAAATTTTAAATTTGGGAATCTTGGAAAGAAAAAAAGTTCCCAACCAATTGAAATAAAGCACATATGTACCTACATGGTATGATTCTAATGATTTGGGGAGCGGATTTTGTAGAATATTCTTTGAGCATCGACCTGGCTACCACCTAGCACCTTTCTAAAATGTTCTCAGACTTTTCTCATCACACTATCCCGTGAGACGCGTGTGAAAAGGTTGGGTCGGGTCATGTTGGACGATTTGAAGCTATTAGTATATGTTATCATCATTGCTGAAGATTTGGTTTGACGATGATGGTTATGTTGAAGCTGTACACTTGTTATGATGTATTATTGTTGTCTGCTTTTGTTGGAGAAAGGGGAAATGGGCTGGCTTAGTTTGAAGTTGGGCCTGTGCTAGTATTGGTATGTTAAAGTATTTTTTGATTAAGGGAGAAGTGAAATTGGCAATTGGGCCAGACCGGGTCAGCAGAAGGGTAATGGGCTATTTTTAATTAGAGATTTGTGTGTTTATGAAATAACACACAGATATTCATTACGTTAATTTATTTAAATTTTAGCCATAATTTGAAATCAACCGATCAATTACATTTCAATTGTGGTTTTTTTTTATTTCAATCACGGCCGAATTCGATAAATTGACTAAATTAAATCACAATTTGATATGAATTAACACTCAATTTAATTCTGAGTTTCTTGATTTAATAAAAACTAAATAAATTTTTTTTAAAAAAATATTATTCAAGAACAAATTATATTCAAATCAAGATCTTACTCATTTGAATTTATTTTAAAGCTCAGCTTTGATTAAAATCTGATATTCCATAAAATAAATATTTAAGCAATAAAATTATATAATTTTGCATAATTGAATACGATAGTATATAATCGCTCCTTAAAATTGTAAAATTATCCAGATAAATATTTTGAAAATCAATTATTTTGAATAAAATAAATATTGTAATTTTATTTAAAAATCGAAGAAACTCGGTATTAAACTTAGTTATGGAAAGAAAAAAATTAGGTGTCAACAATTTCTCCCTCCCTTTGGGTAGGGTGGATACAAGTAATCCTGGGCAAAGGGAGTTAGACATTCCTAATTTTTTTCCGACCACAAATTCATTTTGAAAGAGGTTGGTTTTCGCACGAGTTTCGTGGAGTTATGGACGGACCCTAGTATTAAGTTTCCTACATATATCAGGTTACATGAGAATTCAGGACACTTGTAGTTCATAATGCTTGATTTTAAGCACGATTTTTAAAGAATTCACAAGCTATCTCGATTTTGAATTTTAGTAAAATCAAAAAACTAGGGAATAAGCGGATTGGGGTAGGTTGGAGTGCAGTTGAGTTTTCAACAAAGAGCCCAATCTATATATTCCTGAGACTCGGGGAATCATATTGCTTTTAGTATGACTCAATTGATAGAAAATATAGTCTTTTATTTCAGACGATCTTTGGCCCGGGAGAAGTGACAAGTTAATTGAGTTGTGGAAAAGAGGCTTGTAACCTCTTAACCATGAATATGGGATCCTTCACATCCATAGGAAATAATTTACCTAGACATACTTTTCAAAACTCTAAGTATGTTGTCACCTAAATTTGAAAGAAAGAGAAGGTTACCCTCGATATGAGTTTAGAAATATCTCGAAGGTGAACCTGAAACCATAATATCCCAAAATACCCATATGCCTTCTAATAGGGATGTGTTTTGATGGTAGTGGCAATCATCCTCTAGCTCATGTCCAAGGAGTTTGGTGTCCCTCTCTTGACTTCATCCTGTTTTACTGCTAAAAAAAAGTTCCACGTTGTACTGCATCCTTTTTGGAGTTATTCGCACCTGTGGTTTTGATTTGAGATTTTTATCCTCTCGGATGCTCTCGAAAATATATCAAAACAAAAATCGTTAGTAATAAATAAAATTCACGACAAGGGTGTATAGTTTTTATCATATCGCTATATGAGTTGTTGCCTAAAAAGTAAAGGCATCCTCTTATGTACCTGTTTGGAAGGATATAACTTGAAATAACAGACACAACAACCCTCTTGGTTTTTGTATAATTAGCTCATTTGTTGATTAAATATGTCTTCAAAATGGGGTGGCCCTTTTTTCCACCGCCGATACTTTATGCATAACGGTTCCTGCAATTGTGTAATCTTATGCTGATGCGGAAACCCTTTTTGTCACCTACAATGTTTGTTGTATGTGGAATAATAACCTCTCTGGTTACTGCTAATGATTCTTTGAATATTACCTCGGGTAAGTATTGCGTATCTTTTGTATCGATACGACTTAAAGATTTTCCTTGAATTGTCAATCTTTGGATAATCTTGTGCATTATTTGATATTGGATACGAGGCAACTTACAAATATCCTTTGAATTGCTAGGCTTTAGGTAATCCTACATATCATCCGACCTTGGATAAATAATGGCTTACAGATAGCCCTCTAATCGGTATCTCTCAGGTATTTTTGCACATCATCCGACCTTGGATATAATATGACTTATCGATATCTCTCAAATTAGTAGTCTTTGGGTAATCCTGCACATAATCGATCTTGGATATGAAACGGATTATAGAGAACCCTTGGACGTATCAATTTGATAATCTCGCATATTCTTTGGTAAGGATTTAGTTACGGCCTATGGATAACCTTCAGACTATCGATCTTTGGGTAACCTTGCACACTATCCGATTAGAATGTTATTGCAGATTACGAATGAACTGTGGACTATAAACTCATAGGTAATCTTGCACACTAGCCTATTTCAAATAATATGACTTATAGATGATCCTCAAATATTCAATTTCTAGGAAATCTCATATGTAATCCATCTTCAGATAGCGACTTAAGACATCCCTTTAAATCACATGCTTTTGATGCATTCAGATGCTAATTTAGGATGAGATATCCTCGATGCATGCATATGCTATCTCGCGTGTCAACAGATATTAAATATTGATAATATTTTTGATGTCAGCATATACTATCTTGCGTGTAAACGATATTAAATGCTATGATATCCTCGACACCAGTGTATGATGTCTTACGTGTCAATAGATATTAAATACTGATGATATCCTCGACACCAGCGTATCCTATCTCACGTGTCAATATATATTCAATGTAATGAACTTCTTGGAAATAATATGCAATGGCCCTCTTGGCAATGACATGAGATGAAATGGCCCTCTTAGCAATGAAAATAAAATAAAATGGCCCTCTTAGCAATGAAATGAAATGCAATGTCCCTCTTGGCAATGAAATAAAATGCAATGGCCCTCTTAGAAATAAAATGATATGCCACCCTCTTGGCAATTAAATGAAATACAATGGCCCTTTTGGCAATGAAATAAAATTCAATGACATTCTTGGCAATGAAATGAAATGTAATGGTCCTCTTGGCAATGAGATGAAATACAATAGCCCTCTTGGAAATGAAGTGATATGCAATGTACCTCTTGGCAATAAAGTGATATGAAATGGACCTATTGACAATAAAAATGATATGCAATGGCCCTCTTAGCAATGAAATGAAATGCAAAGGCCCTCTTCGTAATGAGCTGATATGCAGTAGCCCTCTTGGCAATGAAGTGATATGAAATGGACCTCGTGGCAATGAAGTGATATGCAATGGCCCTCTTGGTAATGAAATAAAATACAATGGCCCTCTTGGCAATGAAATGAAATGCAATGGCCCTCTTGGCAATGAAAATAATTTCACCTGAGTCCATTTGTCTGTGTTTTTTACTTTCTGCATATACCTGTACTCAAGTAGATAGTTAGTATACACGATGTCTCTCTCACTAACGACCACAATCAAGATTTATAACCGTTTAAATGACTAATCTAGATAACTTAGTCATCTTATTGTCTTCTTTTGGATACACACTTAAATGATAAATCCACCGAATGTAAACAAATGGGTAAAATCCTTTTTTTGGGGACTTCTCAAATACCATTTGTGTTGCCTCATGGCGAATTTGAAGATGACTTTTTGCTCTGCCTTCTCTTGTCAAATCCTTTGATTGTGGACTTATAGGTCTGACTCCTTTGACTGTACCTGCACTCAAGGTAAATATTTAGTAAACACGAAGTCTCTTTTTCTAGGGACTATTTTTTAGAAAATTTTTAATTAGAATATTCATAAAGAAGATAAGGCGTCTTTGTTTGTCCTTCATGGTCTCAAGAAATGAGATAGACAATTAAAAAGGTTCTCGATAAATAGGTATTAAATCTGTCTTTGGGGCTACCCAAAAATATCGTTCTTGAACATTATATGCTTTGGTATGACTCGCAACTTGCTTGGGGATTTTTTGAAAAATATTTCTATTTTTTTATTGATCCTTGCATCCATAGAAAAATGATTAGTCTTGAGTGAAACTACTCCGTATTAACCTCTTTTGATCCTTAGTTTGCTCCTCACCATCTTTCAGGTAATCCATCATGTTGGGATTTCCACCCTAACTCCCCTTCCCAATAGATGCTTAGGCAATCACTAAGTAAAAGATTTGTATAGGTTTTTGAAAGTAGCCTTAATTTTAAAAACTAGTTTCAAAAAAATTTGTTAAAGATTTTATAAAATCTCTGTCAGTCATGTCATGTATTAGCTCAGTGAAGTCTTCCTCTTAATTCTGACTATATATGACATTTGACTAAGGATTGCCAGGGATTCATCATCATTGGGGCTTTCTACCAGAAGCTCTGCCATAGCTAGAGATTTAATCTGCCTAGACTTTATCGCGACTAGTGGTTCCCAAATATGCCTTTGACCTCTAGTACTGGGGGATTTGAAATAAATTCCAATATATTAGTGGAAATTTAAAGGACCTCCTTAAAATTTCTGCCCCAGTTTACTACTATTTGAGATGATCTTGGTTTGAGAGGATCTGAAGTCTTTGCAGGTCTTCCTCTTCTTTATTGTATGATGATCTTTCTCTCGTAAATTTTTGAGATTCCTTCTCGAAAATTTTGTGTCCCAGTTTCCATTTCCTAGGGTTATATGACCAAGCCGTTGGAACACCTACGTATTTTGTTGAAGCAGGAATCATATCAAACATAGTTCAGGACTATGCTAGGGATATATAGAAAAATCTAAAGGGTTGAACGAAGCCGACACAGGCCACCTACGTATCCCATTATGGGAATTCATGTCATCACGTAGTTCATACATAAAAGAAAAGAGTAAATTCTCCTAAGGGGTTGACCGAAGCCGACATAGGTTGCCTACGTATCCCTTTCTTGGGAATTCAGGTCAAATATAGTTCATATAAAAGGAAAGAGTAGATTCTCCTAAGGGGTTGACCAAAGCCAACATAGGTCGCCTACATATCCCTTTCTTGGGAATTCAGGTCAAACGTAGTTCATATATAAAAGGAAATAGATTCTAGGAAATTACACATTATAAAACAAATACTATCATAAAGGTGATTACAAATAAACCAAGTAAACAAAAACTAAAACATCCTTCACACATAGTATCGCTTTACCGCATCGGAATTTATTAGTTTGGTCCACTCTTGACCATCTATTTCAGTTAGAATCAGAGCTCCTCTTGATAGTACCTTGCGAACTATGTATGGTCTTTGCCAATTTAGAGCGAACTTACCTTTGTACTATGCTTGGTGAGAAAATATGCGTTCGAGAACCAATTGCCCAACTTCAGATGTTTGATCTCTTACTTTCTTGTTGAAGGCACAGATCATCCTGTGTTGATACAACTGACCATGACATACAACAACCATTCTATTCTTATCAATCAACATGAGTTATATATAGCAAGCACGAACCTATTCTTTATTACTTAATGTGGCTACTTGAATAATCCTTAATGGAAGTATTTCAACCTCAGCAAATATTACCGTTTCATTCCCATAAACAAGTAGATAAATAGTTGCCCCAGTAGAGCTTCAAACTATTGTATGATACCCTAGTAGAGCATAGGACAACATTTCATGCCATGATCTATCATTTTCGATCATTTTCCTCAAGATCTTCTTGATATTCTTATTGGCGGATTTCCATGACTCCATTCATCTGTGGATAATATGCAGTCGATTTGCGATGAAAAATTTTCAACCGATCACAAATCTCGCTCATCAAGTGACTGTTCAAGTTAGCCTCATTATCAGTAACGATAGATTCTGGCACTCCAAATCAACAGATCAAGTTATTCCTGACAAAATTTGAAACTACCTTCTCAGTGACGGTTTTATATTAAGCAGCTTTGACACACTTAGTAAGGTAATCAATAGCAACCAAAATGAATCTCTGCCCATTTAACGCTGGCAGCTCTATTGGTACGATAACATCCATACCCCAAGCTACGAAAGGCCAAGGTGAACTTATTACATAAGCTCATATGGAGGCATTCGGATCAAATCTTCATTTATCTGGCATTTTAGGCGCTTCTGCACATACTGGCTACAATTATTTTCCATAGTCATCCAAAATTAGCTAGTTCTTAGGATCTTTCTAGCAAGGGCAAACCCATTTATATGGGCCCCACAGATTTTGGCATGTACTTCTTTTATTAATTTCGTGGCTTCTGCAGCATTGACACATCTTAAGAATCATATGTCTGGAGTCCTTCTAAAAAGAATTTTCCCACTTGGAAAATAATTCTTTGGCAAACGACGGACTATTTTTTTGTGATTATTATTGGCCTCTTCAACATATGTTCTAAATTCTATACCTTTTAATATCATAGTAACATGTCATTCCGTCAGACTCCTCTTCGGTATGCACACAATGTGTGGGTTGTTCCTTCAAGCTTATTTTCAAAGAATCAATGTAACTCTAATTTGGGTGCTGAACATGGAGGATATAGTAGCCAAAGCATCAACAAATTCAATCTGTATCCTCAGGATATGTATGAAATAAACTTCCTTGAATCTTTCACACAAATATTAGACCAGCTTTACATGAGGAGTAATCTTGGAGTTCTTTACCTCTCATTCCCCTCGTACCTGGTGAATTAGTAAATCTGAGTCTTCGATGACTAGCAATTCGCGAACACCCATATTAAGTGCCAACTTGAGACCTAGGATACAAACCTTATATTCATCCATATTATTGGTACACGGGAAGTACAACTTAGCGGTTTTTGGATAGTGTTGGCCTATTTTTGACACCAAAACTGCTCTGATTCTTGAGCCTTTGAAGATGACCGCTCCATTAAAGAACAATCTCCATCTGGGATAGATCTCTACAATGTTCTCTCCCATAAATAAAATATCTTCATCTTGGAAGTGAGTTCGAAGTGGATCGTACTCATTATCAACTGGATTCTCAGCTAAATGATCCACTAAGTCTTGACCATTTATTGCCTTTTGAGTCATATACATGATGTCAAACTTACTCAGCAATATTTACCACTTAGCTAACTTTCTTGTAGGCATGGCTTTCTGGAATATATTCTTTAATGGATCCATTCTGGAAATTAGATAAGTTGTGTGTGAGGATAGATAGTGCCTCAACTTTTGTGCGGCCCAGTTCAAAGCACAACACATCTTTTGTACAAAAGTGCAATGAGCTTCATACGGCGTAAACTTTTTACTCAAGTAGTATATTGCTCTCTCTTTCTTATCGGTCTCATCATGTTGCCCAAGGACACACTCAAAAGCATTTTTTGAGATAGAAAAGTAAAGCAACAATGAACTTCCCTCCCTTGGTGGAACCAAAACAGGCGGAGCAGATAGATATTCCTTGATTCTATAAAAAAAAATTTGACATTCTTCTGTCCACTCATTCAATGCATCTTTCTTCAATATCTTGAGAATTGGCTCACATATGACTGTTGATTAGGCAATGAACCTGCTAATGTAATACAAACAACCAAGAAAAATCATAACCACTTTCTTGATCCTTGGCAGTGGTAAATCTTGGATAGGTCTATGCCCTTTCTGCTGACTATGAACCCCAGTAATTTCCTACCTAGAACACTAAAATCACACTTAGCAGGATTCAACTTCAATTTTTACCTTCTTAGTCCGTTAAAGAATTTTTCCAGATTGGTCAGATGATTCAAACACGTGCGGGATTTGATAATTACATCAGTCATGTATACCTCAATCTCTTTATGAATCATATCATGAAAAATCATCATCATAACCCTCATGTATGTTTCACCCATATTCTTGAGACCAAACGACATCACCCTGTAATGATAAACATCCCAGGGCCTAATAAAAGCCGTCTTTTCTACATCTTCTTCATCCATTAATATCTGATGATACCCGGAGAAATAATTCATGAAAGACTACGTTTCATGCTTCTCACAATTATCGATGAGGATACAGATGTTGAGTAGCAAAAAATTATCTTTAGGACTAGCTCAATTCAAATCTCTGCAGTCAACACTAATTTGGATCTTGCCTTCTTTTTTCAACACTAGGATAATATTGGCTAGCCATGTTGGATATTTTGTGACCTCCACAACCTTAGATTGAATTTTCTTCGTCACTTCTTCCTTGAACTTCAAACTTAAGTCTGGCTTGATTTTCTATATTTTTTGCTTAACTGGATCAAACTCGGGATCGATTGGTAGCTTATGTGACACGATGTTGGTGCTCAATCCTGGCATATCATCTTAGGACCAAGCAAATATGTCAATGTACTCCCGTAGCAAGCAAATGAGTTCTCTTTTTTATGTTTCTGCTAAGTGAACGCTAACACTTGTCTCTTTGATTTCATCATGATCACCCAGGTTGACTATTTTAGTTTCCTCCAGGTTGGGCTTCTCTCAGTTTTCAAATTCTCCTATATCTTTCACTGACCTCTCCTCATCACCTTCTTTTCATTCATCATCATTCCCCTCACTTTGTTTGTCTAACCCTTGATATGATATGACATGACATTGACCAGTTTTAAATTACTGCTACTAAAATAAATAAATAAACTAAGTTAGATAATAATGAGATAGTAAAATATGATAATATAATCATATTTCAAAATAACTTCTTAGATAAAGTGGGGTCCTTTTCATTAAAAATTAGGAAATAACTACAAACTATGGCTCATGACCCATGCAAAGATGGGCCTATGCCTTTTTGAAAACTGGTAAAGCACGAAAAAAAACTTGAGACATAAAAGGTGGATCACGAGGCCTCCTTCAGATCATCACTATTTTTTAAAACTACTAGTAATTTCCCTTTTATCTACCATGACGGGCGATGAGTTATGAGTGGGGTGGAGGTCCAGTTCTTCAAAGACTTTCCTGGTGCAATCTTCCTCTCCCCACTAGATTTGGGGAAATCTTCTAGTATAGCATTGCATCCCTTGAATAGATTTCTTATCCCATCCCCAAGACCATCATCTCTTGATACCTCAAGTACAAAAAATGGCTGGTATAGAAGTGGCAATGATTTGTATAGGCTTATCTTTGACTTATCTTCAATCTCATCTTCCTTTGTTGACTGGTATCCTAAACCATACTTAGATATTTTTTCTAGGACCATAATGGGCTCAATAATTCCTTTCAAATTCTTACCTATGCCTCGGTCGGGCTCAAATCTACTTCTTAACATCATAGTCACAATTATTTTGTAGACAGAAGGCATCGATGCTTAAGGCGTCGGATCTTTCTCCGTAGCACTTACAATTTCATTGTATAAGAACTGCTACCCTTCAAAAAATCTTTAATCACAGGTACAACCATTGGGATAATTCAAATGGCTTCCTTCTTCTTGAATAACTATTTCATGGTCCTCCCAAATAAACTTCAATAA
>JAPEIP010000010.1:58482359-58498126 GCA_026120095.1 Capsicum chinense
GCTCAATAATTCCTTTCAAATTCTTACCTATGCCTCGGTCGGGCTCAAATCTACTTCTTAACATCATAGTCACAATTATTTTGTAGACAGAAGGCATCGATGCTTAAGGCGTCGGATCTTTCTCCGTAGCACTTACAATTTCATTGTATAAGAACTGCTACCCTTCAAAAAATCTTTAATCACAGGTACAACCATTGGGATAATTCAAATGGCTTCCTTCTTCTTGAATAACTATTTCATGGTCCTCCCAAATAAACTTCAATAATTGATGAGGGGTTGATGAAACTGCCTTTGTACCATGGATCCATAGTCTACCCAGGAGCAGGTTGTAACTAGTATGGATATCATAATATGAAATTTAGTAGGTCCCTTTTGGATGTACAAGTCAACTACACCTATTGTATCTCTCTACCTTCCATCTGCGAGAATATAAGCTTCATTCAGGACCTTCAATAAAGGTTATCGATGGTATTGCAAATTTATTAATAGTGCCCAAATAGAAATCTGGGCTAGAGTCTTTTCTAAATGCTTGACAATTGAATACTCCTTTGATTGCATACGCCTCCAAAATTCCTTGACCTCCCCTTCAGTAATTGGCCTTTTCTGTGAATCCTTCACATTGTTCAAATCTTCAAGGAAGTAGCATCGTCTAGACCATGTCATCTCCTGGACGGCGGTAGTCTATAAATGAACTCCTTCCTAGGTGATAGAGTATATACCTGAGTTGGGGTTGCCATCACTATAAATGAGGGTCTTTTGTTGACACTTAAGGAAGCTATGGCTCTCTCTATCTTCTCTGCTCCTTATGTCCTCTTGGACTTTTCTGAATCTACCTTAGCGATGTTCTTGCTAGATAACCATTCACCCTCTATTTTGATTATGTTAATTGTGGATCTCCTATGATTTGGAAATGGATTATTGTTGACATTTTGGGTCGGGGATTGAAGCATGATTGTCGCGCCCTGTTTTCCTCGCGAAAGGTGGGATTTGACTTGACAAACTCTTGGGATGCATTTAAGAGAAGAGTGTGAAGAGTTGCCACCTAACGAATTAAGTTGCGTGAGAGCACCGATCTAGGCTACTACGAACCTATTGTGTTGTTAGTCTTAGTTCACCAGAGTTTGGGTAAGGGTTCAAATTACCTCAAAAGAAAGGTGTTAGGCATCTTTCGAGGTCCACAAAGGTTGTTTCCAACCGAATTCATACTTTACGTGGGGATTCTATGTGGTCAAATAAAGGTCTCTTGTTTTACTAGTAATTTAAGGTTTGAATACGTGATAAAGTAATTAACAAATATTTAATTTAATTATTTTAGCTATTAATCATCTAAATGATAAAATCAATAAAAATAAGTAAATAAGATAAGTGAGGAGAAAGAAATGACAAAATCATAATAATGGGGACTGCTTATATAACAAACTAACTACCCCAAATAGACATGTAAAGTAATAAAAAGACTAAAAAAGAAATCATCCAAGTCAAACAGAGAAATGTTTTAGTTTTATTCAGATCAGAAACCCAACTTGTTAATCATCATTCGACCCAAGGGACGAACTCTTAGACAAGTCATAATGTCACTAGCCTAACTGTTAATATTTTGTTGGGATCATCATTTTCGAATGACTACCCGTCTCACCCCACCTAGGATGGATGTCAAGTCTAAGGGCGTTCTATGACAAGGATAAAACTAATGTTTTTAGTAATACTTATCGTCCCACCTATCGTCCAAGAGGTATTGGACTTTGCTATTTCAGATTTGTGTTCTTGACTAAAAGAAAACTATGTTGCCTAGGACTCGAAACGCGTAACACGTTGGACCGTAAGTAGCACATAATTGTCCCAAGTTATCTTCTTGATTGATTAAAGTTGATTAATGTGATTAATATGTAAAGACAAATAGTTATTTATTATGTTGTAAACCTATAGACATGATATCTAAATGTTCAACAAGTATTTAATGTAAAAAAGACAACTGTAATTCGTGTGTATAACAATGTGTGATCAAGAGATTGTTTAAAGTGTGGTAAATGTGTCAAGAAATGTAATGTAATGACACGCTAAAATGCCTAACACATGAATGTTTTAACATACTAAAAATATGTTAATAGTTCAGGAATTTTACAATAGTATGCTGAAAATATTGTTTAACATGCTAAAAATTACATTGAACATGTTGCAAAGATTGCAAACGTGCGGAAATAGTTAACATGCCGAAAGTAGTTTTAACATGCTAAAATTAATTTTAAAATTAGTGAAACTATTTTAAACATGCTGGAAATTAATCTAAGTTGCTGAAAATTAATTTAGACGTGCTGAAACTATTTTAAACATGCTAGAAATTAATCTAAGTTAGTGAAAATTGATTTAGACGTGCAGACTTGTTTCAAGTATGTTGAAATTTAGTATTAACATGTGACAAATACATTCAAAATATTCATGGTTAACATGTTCAAAGATGCTAACATGCTTAAAATATTATTTCGACGATATGCATAGTCCTAATGTTTAATGTGCTAGAAATATATTAATATGTCAAGATTAATGTGACCATGCTAAACATACATTAACATGCTTAATGTAGAATTAATATTCTTAAATATGCTAACATGTAGGAAATGCATCAACATACCTATATCCCAATTTTATGCGTCGATATGCTAAGGAAGTATTAACATGCTATGCTTAATGTCAAATAATTTGGTAATATGCTTGATGTCAAATATTCTAAGATGTATTAATGTTTATTTTAACATGTTAATATGTTGGAATCAATATGGATATCTAGAATGTTTAAAAAATCATTTCGATGCTAAAAAATATACGTAGTAAACAAGATTAATCAATTTTCATGTTGTCAAAACTTAATATGTCGAGATTAATTACATTGATAATAATGCTTTACACAATATTACAAATCAAATAATAAGAAAGCATACTCAAGTTAATGTAATCTAATAATATAACTAATCTGGTAATTCTTCGAAACCCGTAGTTGTCTACTTAAACATGTAAAATAAGATGTAATGGAATCCAAAGAACGAATATATGATGAACATTAAAATTTCCTATAGACATGTCCTTTACAGGTTGTCACAACATGATGCAGCCAACATACAAAGAAAAAAAATTGCGTCGATTCGTGAACTTACCAGTGATTAGTAGTAAGAGAGATAAATAATAATAGAAGCCAAAAGCCAAGTTTACGTAATAGCGAGATCTGCAAGATGTTAATAGCAGCCTTCAAAGAGAAACAAAAGCACTTAAAAATATTTAATTACCTTTGTAAAAAAGTAGCCAATGATTTTTGTTAAGAGTAGTAGTAGTAATTGTAATTGTGAGACTTGAGAAATTTTCATTGTCCGTTAATGATAAAAAAAAGGTGTTTATATAGAGGGAGGATTTTCGTTTAAGGCTCAATTAACCAATCCGAAAAAGGAAAAACAATATTCACAAATCAGTCCCCAATAAGTAAGAAGAGAAAAAAAGATTTCATCAAGTTAATTGGGGAGAAGAAATATATCAAGAGTCAATTTAGAGATCTAAAAAATGACAAATTTTCCAAAATATTTTTTGAAAAAAAATAATAATAAAAATATATACCCTATTTCTTACCATAAATGCCAAAACAGTATTTTTTAGAGATCAATTTAAGAGAAAAAAAAATCTCTTGACTGAATCAATCACATATAAGTCAATCTCCAAATAAAAGGAAATTTAATACCTAGAGAACCCATCGATAATATTAAGCAAAAAGAAAGATATTAAATCAATCAGAGGCACACTTACCATGATTGACAGATTGCCACAAAGCAGATGGTTCAAAATTTTATCAAAAATCAAGCATTTAATCCATAATTAATACACCAAAGAGAGAATCCAAAATTTCACCCAGACCAAGTGATTAGTCCATAATTAAGCAATTAGACCAAAGCACTCTGTCAAAAGGAAAGATTTATCGCGCATGTGTACGGATTGTCATAATTACGCACAAACTCAAATTTCCAATTACCGAAAAATAGTTGAAAAATATTTCATAACATTCTTCAAAGGGTAGAGACACTCAAAACATAACACAGGTTCAAATTGTACAAACATTAACTCAAGCGAGACACGGTAATTTTAAAGAGAAGAAAATTTAGTACCCAATTGAAATTCAAGATTTCAATCAAGTATCACCAAAATTGAGATTTTCACACATGTTAGTAGAAAAACATAACATTAAAAGCATTATGCTTAAAATTCACAATCACGTCACAAGTTTCAGATCATGCAAGATTCACATAGAACAAAGAGAAACTATGAAATGGAAACATCAAACCCAGGACCATTTGTATCATTGGTGGCTGAAAGGGTTCAGAGGAGGAGAAAAGGGTGGTCGTTGGAAGGGGCAACGGCTATGCCATGGCTAGTGCAGCAGCGGCACTAGCAGATCTGGGAAGGCGGAGAATGGGGCGGTTGCAGTAAGAGAAGGCAGCGGTATACCGCTACTGGTGGCGCGTGGAGGAGGGGCATGACGCCATGGGTGGCGTTGAAGTCTACGGCTGGTACGGCGAAGGCGCTCTACAGAGAGCAACTGAGCGGGAGGTGGTGACTCACTTATTTTACTGGTGACGATACCAGTAATGGTGTTGGTTCACCAAAAAAGTAGGGATGAAGTACGGGGGCAGGCTGATGGCTATTTTTATGGTGCAGAGACGGGTGAGATCGGGATGGTATTGCTGATGCAAAAGAGAAAAGAGAAGAGGGGTGGGGAAAGAGAGAGTGCTAAGGGGAAGAGAAGGCTTGCCAGCGCTGAGATGGCTGGCATCAGCCATGAATGCCGACGGAGAAGAGAAAAGAGGGGTAAAGAGAGAAGAAAGAGAAAGAGAGAGCTTGAGCGGCTGTTTGGAAAAGAATGAGTTAGGGTTAGGGTTTTGAAGTCTTAATAAGACAAGAAATAGATCATTTGATCTCAACCGTTGGATCAGTTTTGATCAACGACTGAGATTTAAAGGTTTGAGGAATTTGATCATTTAAATACACCTTAAAAATTAAGTCACCAAATTGGCTATAATTGTAATAAAAAGTCTAAAATTGTAATGGATTAAATAAACAGGCTAAAATTGGAAGAAATTGGATAAAAATTGGGTTAAAAGATAAATAAACTATGCAAGATGTTTTTAGTTTAAGTTGTTATTTAATTATTAGTAAATAACAATAATAGTATATAATAGCAATATAATAAATAAAAATAATGATAATAATAATAATAATAAATAAATAAATAACATTAAATAAAAAAACTAGATAATGTATTTGTAAATTATGAGCGTGCATATTTGTTAAAAATAATTTGGTAAATAAAATTATGTAAAGTGTTGTATCTAAATTAATAAGTTGTAAAATGATAGCAATTAACAATATAATTTGTACATTTTCTTTTTAAATCGTGAATATGACACGTGAAAAATCTGTTTGATACAAGAATAGTGTATAAAAATACTAACATTTATAAAATTAATAATTTTACTAAAATAGCAGCCTAAATATAGTATCGGGAGGTCAAAATTGGGTGTCAACAGCTGCCTCTTCGTTGTTTGATAATGATAGAAGAATTGTCAAGCAACGAAAGTTGATGCCATAGCTAATTTTGTCTGACAGAGATGATAGTTTGCTAGGAAGAAAGCACAGGAGGTGTTTAAAAATAGTGTGGCCGAGACTTTGGCTTTAAGTCTCCTACATATCCCTGTTTTTACAAGAATCAGGTCGCGTGTAGTTCTGGATTTAGGAATGAACAATATTCCTAAAAAAATATTAATGATAAAGGTTAGGGCATCAATAATGGTGTCGTGAGTCGGTGAGATGGTAATGAATAGGATTTAAAATGATAACGTACGGAGGATTTTTTAAGATGTTGAGATAGGTGAGTTTTAGGATGAGTTCACATGGTGGATGAATAGGTGGAGTAATATTTCAAAAATAGAAATGAAAATTGTCTCTGTTCATCATTCCTTCTCCATGACCTACATACTTCATGGTATACTTGATAACCAAGGTTAAGTCATGTAAATGATAAGTATTTAAAAACATAGTGAATGTAACAACTAAATAAAGCGTATCTGTTATACTATTGGATGACATTAGATCATAGCGTTGGATCAGCTGTTTGGCTTCTAGATATAATGTTGGATCAGATGTTGAACCTCTCAAAGTTGGATCAGCTGTTTGGCTTCTTGATATGACATTGGATCAGCTGTTGAACCTCTCGATAATGGATCAGTTGTTTGGCTTCTCGACATGAAGTAACCTGTACTTGTTAAAATAATTAGCACAGATGTATATAAGAGTTGATTGAGAAAGAAAATGTATCTTCTATTTTTTGTTCGATCAACTGTTGGCTCTCTCGTCATGGTGTTGGGTTGGCCATTGGGCTTTTCACGATCGAGTGATTATTGTCATGTGCACCTGTTAATTCCTGCACTCAAAGAAAAATCGTAAGTTTGTAAAAGGGGAAGGTTGATTTGTGCTTCTGCCTTGACTGAAGTGTCCTCTTCTCAATGTCGTCGCCTTGTTGATGAGTTTTGCTTGGGCCTTCACTTTGGTAGAGGGATGGTAAATAAAAGAGAAATCATTTTTGAAAAGGAAAATCGTATATTGAAAAGAAAATTTGTCTTTTGAAAGTAGTTAGTAAAATATGAAAGTTTTATTGAATTGTTGATTGTGAAATGTTTTAAGATGGTGCAATATTTTGCAGATCCTTGTTCCCTCGTTAAGAAATTTTTGAGGTTTACTCAAAAATTTCTGCCTCTATATAGAACTAGCTCATTGTAAGAACTCCAAAATCAGCTTATAGGAATTTTTTAGGTCGTCTCAAAATTTTGCTCCATTTCGTAATCTATGCCGATATCATGCCCATGTAGAATTTTGGAGGTCCTCTCAAAAATTCTGCCCCAGTTACAGTATTCCAAGAGAGGGTAAAATAACGTTTTATTATGAAGTGACCGAACTCCACAGGAGCACCTATGTATCCCTCTTAAACGGGAATCAGGTCGAACATAGTTCCAATTATAATTCAAGCGGCGTAAAGATAAAATTAAACATAGTATCTCTTAACAGCATCTGAATTGATGGGCTTAGACCAAACTACACCATCCATTTCTGTCAATATTAGTGCTCCTCCTGTTAGGACTCGATGAACCACGTAAGGGCCTTGCCAGTTAGGTGAGAATTTGTCTTTTGCCTCATCTTGGTGTGAAAAAATTTACTTCAGAACCAGCTGTCCAGGTGTGAAGTGTCGCGGCCTAACCTTTTCATTAAAAGCTTTGGACATTCTGTTCTGATAGAGTTGTCCATGGAAAACTGCATTTATTCGCCTTCTGTCAATAAGTGCTAGTTATTCAAATTTGCTTTCTATCCACTCAACATCACTCAGTTCTACTTCCTGGATGATTCTCCAAGATGGTATTTCGACCTCAGCCGGTATTGCTGCTTCATTGCCATAAACCAGAAAATAGGGCGTAGTGCCTGTGGATGTTTTGATTGTAGTACGGTACCCAGTAATTCGAAGGGTAGCTTTTTATGCCATTGTCGGCTGTTTCCAATCATCTTGCGTAGGATCATCTTGATATTCTTGTTTGCGGCCTCAACTGCTCCATTCATTTGTGGCCTGTATGCTCGGGAATTTCGATGCTTGATCTTGAACTTCTCACATGTTGTTTTTATTAGTTCGTTGATGAGGTTGGAACCATTGTCGGTGATAATACATTTGGCAATTCTAAATCGACAAATGATGTTACTTCAAACAAAGTCATCCATGACTTTCTTTGTGAGTGATTTGTGAGAAGTGGATTCTACCAACTTGGTGAAGTAGTCAATTGTGACAAGGATGAACCTGTGATCATTAGACATGGCTAGCTCAATGGGACCAATAATGTCCATGCCCCAGGCTACAAAGGGCCAAGGAGAGTTGGTGACATGGAGTTTGTTGGGAGAAACTCGAATCATATCAGTATGAGTTTGACATTGGTGGCATTTCTGCACGTAGTGGATGCAACCATTTTCCATGGTTAGCCAGAAGTAACCTGATCTTAATATCTTTTTTACCAACATAAAGCCACTCATATGTGGATCGCATGTTCCAGCATGTACCTCTTCAATCAGTCCGGATGGCTTTCTGGCCTCGACATATCTTAGAAAACCCAAATCAGGAGTCCTCCTGTGCAGGATTTACCCATGAAGGAAGAATTGGTTGGCTATCCTCTGAATGGTACATTTTTAAACACTTGTCGAATTCTCAGGATAGTCTCCACTTTCCAGATACCTCTGTATGTTTGCGTACCATGGTTTTCCATCTATTTCATCTTTAACATGGAAGCAATGAGCAGGTTGCTCATGCACGTGAATGGGAATAGGGTCTGTAATTTTTGTCTAGATGTTAGATCATGGAAGACAAAGTGGTCAAAGCGTCTGCAAACTCATTCTAGATCCTTGGGACATGTCTGAACTCTATCTTGTGGAACCTCTTGTATATCTCTTGCACGCACTCCAGATAGGGTAGGAACTTTGTGTTTTTGACGGCCCATTTACCTCATACCTGATGGATCACAATTCAGAATCTCCAATCACCAATATCTCTTGGACATTCAAGTCGAGAGCCAACCAAAGCCCTAGGATACAGGCTTCATATTCGGCCATATTATTAGTGCAAGAAAACCTAAGCTTGGCCGACCAGGATAGTGTTAACCAGTTTCATAGATCACAACAGCGCCAATTTCGACTCTTTTAAAATTTGCAGCTCCGTCAAAGAATAGTCTCCAACCGTCGTATTCATCAGAGATATCCTCTTCTATGGATGCTACTTCCTCATCAGGAAAGTAAGTCTTCAGTGGTTGGTACTCATCATTCACAGGATTCTCTGCCAAATGATCTGCTAGCACTTGTGCTTTTACCGTCTTTTAAGTGACATAGACTATGTCAAATTCGCTCAACAATATCTGCCATTTGGCTAACTTTCCAGTAGGCATCGGCTTCTGGAAGATGTATTTCAGTGGATCCATTCTGGAGATCAGGTAAGTAGTATATGCTGAGAGATAATACCTCAACTTTTGAGCCACCCAAGTTAAAGCGTAGCAAGTGCATTCCAATAGAGAATACCAAGCCTCGTAAGAGGTGAACTTTTTACTCATGTAATAGATTGCTTGTTCTTTCTTGTCTGTCTCGTCATGCTATCCCAAAATGCATCCAAAGGAATTGTCTGTCACAGATAATTATAGTAGCAGCAGCCTACCAGGTTCGAAAGGAACCAAAATAGAATGGTTTGACAGATAATCCTAGATCTTATTGAATGCCTGTTGACACTCTGTGGTCCATTCTACAGTAGCATTCTTTTTTAACAGTTTGAAAATTGGTTCACAGATAACTGCAAATTGGGCTATAACCGACTGATGTAGTTAAGGCAACCTAAGTTGAGGTATTGATGAAGAGTAGAGGATATGGCGCCAGCCTCATAAAGCCACAGACGTCTAAGCAGCAAATTGTAAGAGGCAGGGATGTCCATTACTTGGAAAGGTACAGAGAAAGGAACTGGACCCATCATCATGTCCAATGTAATTTCTCCAATTGTTCCCTTTTAGGAGCCATTGAATCCCTTACGTTCATTTTCTATATCTGCACTTTAGCCATATTAATCTCCAACCTGGTCAAGGTATTCAAAGGGAAGATATTCAATCCCGAGCCTTGATCAATCAACACACGGGATACATTCTTTCTTTGTACTGCAATGTGACATGTAGAGCCCAATTATATGCTCTGCCTTCGGGCAGTAATTTATCATCATGAAATAATATCTTGTAAGACCTGAATACCGGCCCTACCATGTGGGCCATATCTCCACCTGTTATGGTGGACGGCGCATAAACTTCACCTAAAACCCTTATCAAGGCTTTTTGGTGATTCTCTGAACTCTGGAGCAATGTCAAGATTAAGATCTGGGTCGGGGTCTTACTCTGATGTTCTGCCACAGAGTACTCTTTTGCTTGCACTTTCTTCTACATATCATCTTCTTCAACCCCGGTGGCAGGTTTCTTTTCTTTGTTAGAACTTTTAGGAAGCAATTTTTAGGTGTGTATATTTTTCCTGATCTGGTGACACCTTGCGCAACATCTACCTCAGCTACTTTTGCATTTCTTTGAATACTGAGGGTGTAGTCCCATAGAACTGCATGAGGATTAGATACAGCTGGGGTAACTCTCACTACAGTGAAGAGAGCTTTGGGCATGGAAATTTTGACCTCAAAGGGAGCCTTCTTCCATACCATGATAGGAGTTCTGCCTTCTTCCTCGATGACCCAAATAGAATGCTCCACGTCTACATCATCCTTGGCCTCAAGCATGTTTACCTCATGAGTAGGGAGAAGATTATTGGTGACATTGGGTTTCGGATCTTGCAACTGGATTACCTTGGAATCAATCAATTGTTGAACTTTATTCTTCAAGACAAATCACGTCTCTATACGATGTCCCCTCATGCCAAAGTGATATGCACATGTTTGATTATATTGCTACCGCAGGGATTTGGTATCGGCTTGCATGGCAGGAATTGGTGCAATATGGCCAGCCTTTCTGAGTCATTCAAATAATTGATCTAAGGGTTCGGCTAGGAGTATGTACTACCTTCTTTCAAAGTTTCCTTTAGATTTAGAAACAATGGGTATTGTGGCAGGAATATGAGCAGGTTGGGTTATTTGGACTTGAATGGGTTGGGTATTATATATGGGATAGGAGGGATTCGAGAATTGGGGAGATATTTGGTAAGGGGGAGGCATTTGGTATACTGGGGCTTGATATGGCATTGGAGGTTATGGTGAGTAGGGGGAGGTCGTATATGGTATTTATGGATAAGATATTGAAGGTGGAGCGGGGGTTTCATGGCATGGGACACTCTCCGAAGGCTGGGCCGCCATCACTGACCCTATCTTCTTCTTTTTCTTATTTTCCACTATTCTTGTAGACTGAGTGTTTAAGCGGATAATGCTACCATTCTTGAGGAACTACACGAACATTTCTCCTATTCGTATGATTTTGAAGAAGCTCTTATCTGTGACTGTTATCATCTTGTCAAGGTACTGTGGCTCTTATGCCTTGAAAAAATATTCCTTCATCTGTTTCTCTTCAAATAGAGGCCGAGCTCTTGTAGCCTCGGCCCTCCATCTCATGGAGTATTCACGAAAAAATTCATTAAAAGCCTTCCTCATTACCTGCATAGAGGTCCAACTCAGAGCATTATCGATATTGTACCCAGACCAATCAATGAAGCTAGATGCCAAGTCAAGCCATCCTGTCCATTTCTTTGTATCCTTCTTACTTTACCATGTGAGAGCCTCCCCCGTGAGGCTTCTCATAAACAGCTTCATCCGAATTTTCTCATTTTTCCCTATACCTATAAGTTTGTCACTGTACACACGCAGATGTGCTTTAAGATCTCCATACCAGTTGTATAACTTGAACTTAGGAGGTTTGTACCCCCTCCACCAATTCTACATCTGGGTGAATGCACAAGTCTTCATAATTTATCCCCTTCATGGCCTTGTTTCCTTCCAAATGTCTTAACCTTTTGACTACAGCCTGCATGGTATAATCATTTTCAAGGTTCTCGAATGTGGGTTGAGCATGGTTTAGTGGAAGTATTTCAACATAGATGGGGTTTAGATTATGGCTTCCGAATGTATGATGGTGGTATATGTTTGGATGTGGAGGCTTTTGAGGAGAAGGATAAATGGAGTTTTTTGGTTCTTGGGTAGTCAGTGGAGCTATGGTATTTTGGATATTTTGGATATTGGTAGGATTTTAGGGCTGAAGATGGGTACTGGATGGTCTGAGGGAGCTTGGGATTTTGGGACGGCAAAGCTATCGGCTTGCAGTTCTGGAGTATTCACATTGAGGAAAAGTTTAGCCAAGTTGCGCACTTACGCCAATTCTGCTTGCAGTTCCAGGATTCTTTGTTTCATTTTCATTATCATTTTATTCTGACTAATGATACTATCCCCTTCTGAATTAGTAACTTTTTTTCTCTAATGATGTGATGATCACCCATTGCTTCTTTTCTTGTAAGAAGAGAAGAAGGAGAAGGAGGAACCCCTTTAGAACTAGTATGATAGGGCAGACTGCACAAATCAACCTATGGGAAGGGGGAAACAACACAAACCAAACAACAAAGGTGAAGAAGTTAGTGCGTTAGTGATAAAAGAATGAACTAGATTAACACATAGCACATTGTTTGACGTGTCCTATGATGGGAGCCTCTTTTGAGCCAAAGGTAGGCCTAGCGTTGTTTGAGAGATAATTATTCCATAAAATAATTCCATTTTCTCAAAGATAAAACCCAAAATAAAATAAACTTTATTTCATTTGAATTGTTTCAACATTGCAAAAAAATAAAAAAGTAAATAGAAGAATGCCTAAAATAAATACTAAACTAAATTCTGAATATGTCCTCTTCTTGTCAACTTCCAGGGCCTTGTCAAAATGATGGCGGCTTGTAAGGAGATAAGATAATGCTATTTTCTCTCCCATGTTTCCCATATTAGCACACTCTTGTCCTTGCTTATTGAATTTATCTCGGAGTTCTTGCACCTTTCTTTTCATTGTCAGAGTACGGTGCTTCCATGACTCCAGTTATTTCCCCATATCGGTGATTCGTTTGGAATTCTCTGCAATAATGTGGAAATTATGGGCCTCAGATTCTAGAGCTCTTTTCTTGAACCTGCGATAGAGGGCTTGCGCCTCAGCTCCCTTGTCATTGACTTGTCTACCCCTTTTGATGCCCGAGGTCATTTTGTTCTTCTAATCAACATGCAACCCCTCAATATAACCCACTCTATAGCCTGTATTGTATCGGTCTAGTGCGATGCTCACTATGTCCAGGCGAGTCTTTTTACCCCAAGTCTTAGCAATGTCAACACCATCTGGAATCTTATCATCTTTGTAGTCGACTCTGTATGCCTCCATGTCAGTAATTCGTAGAATCAATTGTTGTCTCCCTGCTTGTCTCATTACTCTATTAGGAAAGTATGG
Organism: Capsicum chinense; assembly: GCA_026120095.1. Lineage (NCBI taxonomy): Eukaryota > Viridiplantae > Streptophyta > Magnoliopsida > Solanales > Solanaceae > Capsicum > Capsicum chinense. The sequence continues at coordinate 58,495,409 of JAPEIP010000010.1, forward strand.
TTGCAGGCCATGAAGTCCCATCAGAATCAAGGGTTCCTGTTGTTGAGTAGAAATCATGAAACCCATACTCGGGATCCATTCGAACATCCATTGGACGGAATCCTCAGTCAAGGCCCCCAACATTCTCCCCCACTTCTCTATTTTGTTTGGCTATTTAATCCTTTTGACTCCCAATGTGACTCGGGTATTAAGGGAAGAGATGTTGTCAATTCCAAATGATCAAGGCATGCTTTATACACCATGGATTTTCTGAAGATGCTCAATCAACCACAACTGCAGTAAAAAATTGCACCCCTCAAAGTGTTTGGCTCCCTTTTTGTAACATCCAAGAGACCGATAAATATCTTTCACTATCATGGGTATAATCTTACAAAAATCCTTTTTAATCCCATTGCATAAGGCATCAGTTACGGTGATCAAATAGGTGTGCACTACTTCTCTTGCCCCGATTGGAAGACCACCATTCCTAGGAAGTAAACGATGAATGCAAAGATTTGTTAATCTTCCCAAGAGTAGGGGTCGGAGCCTTCTGCTACATATGTTTCTTTTCCTTGCTTGTAGGCGAATCTGTTGGCTAAATAGCTGGCGGGCATTTTTGACCTCATCACGTACGCTATTAGTTGGCTGCCATGGATACCCAGTTTTTTGCTTGCTTCTTCTAGAGTGACACTTTTGGGGACGATAACCTCAGCCTGTTGCTATCTCATTGCTTTTGGAAACATCTTGTTTTCTATGTATCCTCCAATTTCTTCTAGAAGCGGGGTCATCTCCACATCGCCAGAAATGAATACCAATCTCATCTTACCCCAGAATATGGTAGCAACTTCTATAAGTTCGCTACAAGGATTTATGTTCACGAGGGAGGACAGACTACCCAATGCCTTTTGTCTACCATACTTTTTCCATAATATCCCAAGTCTGACCACCAATGTTTCATGTGTGGCAGTGTGCACCAAACCATACCAAATTTTGGGTACAAGGTCAGGATGGCCATTGAATCTGCAAAACAAAGTGTTAGTCTACCCTACCCCTAAAATAACAAACGACATTAATTTGGAACAATTATCTCTCAAAATGCACGTAAATAGTGAGGCGTTCTTTTCAGGGTCATGGGATCCCTTAGAACTTAGGGCTAGGTTTTCTAGCATGACATCCTAGGTTTTTGAGAATTTTTATTCCTTAGTAAAGGGATGAACGGTTAAGTTCTAGGAATAAGAATGGTTTTGACACGGTTCCCCCAAGTGGATAACTTGAGAGTGAGAAAGCTTGTGCTTGTCAACGCACCACAAATTGACCAATCCACAAGGCATTTTCCGAAGGGTGTTTTAAGAAAGAACGTTCGTGCAACCATGCAACCGTTCATAAAGAGCAAAGAAAATAGGCTCCAATTGGAGGAAGGTATAAGCGGAATGCCATTTATATAGAAGCAGTAACACGTAGCACATAGAAACATATAATAGCATGCTTTAGGAAAAAAATATATATATATATAACTAATGAGAAAAAGTAGGCATGAAGAAACATGAACAACACATAAAACATAAAGAAGGAGAAAGACAAACTCATGAAAACAATAAAAGGAGAACATATGGAAAAAGAAAATAAATCATGTCAAAAGCCAACATTATAATAAAACCATAAAAACAAATAAAGAGAATCTCACTTAAAGCGTAAATTCGTAATGGTTAGAACATAAAATAACCAGCAAAGTCGTCATTCTATCGCACCCCATTTTCCTCGCGGAAGGTGGGATTCGACTTGACAAACTCTTGGGATGCGTTTAAGAGAAGGATTTGAAGAGTTTCCACCTAACGAATTAGGGTGCATTAGGGCACCGGTTTAGGCTACTACGAACCTATTTTGTTGTTAGTCTTAGTTTACCAGAGTTTGGGTAAGGGTTCAAATTACCTCAAAAGGAAGGTGTTAGGCATATTTTAAGGTCCATAAAGGTGATTTCCGACCGAATTCATACTTTACGTGAGGATTCTATGTGGTCAAATAAAGGTCTCTAGTTTTACTATTTATTTATGGTTTGACTACGTGATAAAGTAATTAAAAAATAGTTAATTTAATTGTTTTAGGTATTAATCATCTAAATGATAAAATCAATACAAATACGTAAAGTAGATAAGCGAGGAGAAAGAAATGACAAAATCATAATAATGGGGACTGCTTATATAACAAACTAACTACCCCAAATAGATATGTAAAGTAAATAAAAAGACTAAAAAAAGAAATTGTCCAAGATAAACAAAGAAATGTTTTGGTTTTATTCAGATCAGAAACCCAACTTGTTAATCATCATCCAACCCAAGGGCCAAACTCTTAGACAAGTAATAATGACATTAGCCCCACCGTTAAAATTTTGTTGGGGTCATCATTTCCGAATGACTACCCTTCCCACCCCACCTAGGATAGATGTCAAGTCTAAGGGCGTTCTATGACAAGGATAAAACTAACGTTTTTAGTAATACTTATCATCTCACCTATCGTCTAAGAGGCATTGGACTTTGCTATTTTAGATTTGTGTTCTTGACTAAAAGAAAATTATATTGCCTAGGACTCAAAATGCGTAACACGTTGGAATGCAAGCAGCACATAATTGTCCCAAGCTAGCCTCTTGGTTAATTAAAGTTGATTAATGTGATTAATATGCAAAGACAAATAGTTATTTATTATGCTATTAACTTATAGACATGATATCTAAATGTTCAACAA
>JAPEIP010000010.1:58501901-58526263 GCA_026120095.1 Capsicum chinense
AGCAGCCTCCAAAGAGAAACAAAAGCACTTAAAAATATTTAATTACCTTTGTAAAAAAGTAGCCAATGATTTTTGTTAAGAGTAGTAGTAGTAATTGTAATTGTGAGACTTGAGAAATTTTCATTGTCCGTTAATGATAAAAGAAAGGTGTTTATATAGAGGGAGGATTGTTGTTTAAGGCTCAATTAACCAATCCGAAAAAGGAAAAACAATATTCACAAATCAGTCCCTAATAAGTAAGAAGAGAAAAAAAGATTTCATCAAGTTAATTGGGGAGAAGAAATATATCAAGAGTCAATTTAAGGATCTAAAAAATGACAAATCTACCAAAATATTTTCTGAAAAAATAATAATAAAAATATGTACCCTATTTCTTACCATAAATACCAAAACAGTATTTTTTAAAGATCAATTTAAGAGAAAAAAAATCTCTTGACTGAATCAATCACATATAAGTCAATCTCCAAATAAAATAAAAATTAATACCTAGAGAACCCATCGACAATATTAAGAAAACAGAAAGATTAAATCAATCAGAGGCACATTTACCATGATTGATAGATTGTCACAAAACAGATGGTTCAAAATTTTATCAAAAATCAAGCATTTAGTCCATAATTAATAGATTATCTCCAAAGAGAGAATCCAAAATTTCACCCAGACCAAGTGATTAGTCCATAATCAAGCAATTAGACTCAAAGCAATTTATCAAAAGAAAAGATTTACCATGCATGAGTATGGTAGAGACTCATGGACTAAATGCTTGATTTTTGATAACGCACAAACTCAAATTTCCAATTACCCAAAAATAGTCAAAAAATAGTTTCATAGTATTCTTCAAAGGGTAGAGACACTCAAAACATAAATTAGGTTCGAATTGTACAGACATTAACTCAAGCGGGACATGGTAATTTTAAAGAAGAGAAAATTTAGTACCCAACTAAAGTTCAAGATTGCAATCAAGTATCACTAAAATTGAGATTTTCATACATATTAGTAGAAAAAATAATATTAAAGGCATTATGCTCAAAATTTGCAATCACTTCACAAGTTTCAGATCATGCAAGATTCACACAGAATAAAGAGCAACTATGAAATGGAAACATCAAACCCGGGACCATTTGTACCATTGGCGGCTGAAAGGGTTGAGAGGAGGAGCAAAGGGTGATCGCTGGAAGGGGCAACGGTGATTCCATGGCTGGTGCAGCGGCTGCATTAATAGATTTGGGAAGGCGGGGAATGGGGCGGCTGCGGCGAGGGAAGGCGGCGGTATACCGCTACTGGTGGCGTGTGGAGGAGGGGCGTGGATCCATGGGTGGCGTCGGAGTCTCTGGATGGTGTGTCATATGCATTTTTTGATGGGCGACTGAGAGGGAGGCAGTGACGCACCTGTTTTGCTGGTGATGATGCCGGTAATAGTATTGGTTCGCCGAAAAAGCAGGTACGGAGGGCAGGGGCTGGCTGATGGCTGTTTTTGTGGTGCAGCGACGGGTGAGATTGGGAAAGCATTGCTAATGAAGAGGAGAAAAAAGAAGAAGGGTAGGGAGAGAGAGAGAGTACTAAGGGGAAGAGAAGGCTCACTGGCGCTGAGATGACCGGCGTCAGCTATGGATGCCGATGGAGAAGAGAGGAGAGGGGTAGAGAGAGAAGAAAAAGAAAGAGAGAGCTTGAGCGGCTATTTGGAAAAGAATGAGTTAGGGTTAGGGTTTGGAAGTCTTAAAAAGGCAAGAAATGAATCATTTGATCTCAGCCGTTAGATCAGTTTTGAATAACGACTGATATTTAAAGGTTTGAGGAATTTGATCATTTAAATACAACTTAAAAATTGAGTCACCAAATTAGCTATAATTGTATTAAAAAGGTTAAAATTGTAATGGATTAAATAAACAGGCTAAAATTGGAAGAAATTGGATAAAAATTGGGTTAAAAGTTAAATAAACTATGCAAGATGTTTTTAGTTTAAGTTGTTATTTAAATACTAGTAAATAATAATAATAGTATATAATAACAATATAATCACTAAAAAATGATGATAATAATAATAATAATAAATAAATAATATTAAATAATTAAAAAAACTAGATAATGTATTTGTAAATTATGAGCGTTCATATTTGTGAAAAATAATTTGGTAAATAAAATTATGTAAAGTGTTGTATCTAAATTGATAAGTTGTAAAATGATAGCAAAAATTAACAAAATAATTTGTACATTTGTTTTAAATCTTGAATGTGACACGTGAAAAATCTGTTTGATACAAGAATAATGTATAAAAATACTAACATTTATAAAACTAATAATTTTGCTAAAATAGCAGCCTAAATATAGATCGGGAGGTCAAAATTGGGTGTCAACAGTGATGACCTTCGGATCAATCAAGTCTTGAATCTTATGATTTAAAATAATGCAATCCTCGGTACTGTGCTCTACCGCTCTCGAGTGATAGGCACAATTTTGATCGGGATGATAAAATCAGGAATTAGGATTGGCAGGTTTTAATTGGATAGGCTATAAATGATTGGTGTCTTTCAATCTTTTGAAGAGTTAGGCGTGACTTTCAACCAACGGCGTAAAGTTTTGGGGAGGTCTCTTTTCGAGGTTTGGACGTGGGAGTTATAATGGTTTTGATTAATGGGATGAGGTACTTGATAATTTGGAGGTGCTTGGATGTTTATTCAGTTGTTTAGAAAGGCAGATTGAACATGACACTGATAATTTGGCTGCAAAACTTGGTATTGGGGTAAAATATTTTACTGTGGAGCTTAATATTGGGGTTGGATATTTGGAATGGAGCTCATTATAGGGATTGGATATTTGAAAATGGACCTTGGTACTGGGATTAGATATTTGGAAGTGAAGCTTGGTATTGGGATTGGATATTTGGAAGTGGAGCTTGGTATTGGGGTTGGGTGTAGAATACATACCGAAAAATTCATGATGGTGGAGAGGAGAAAACATTCCTAGTCTTAAATCTCTTTTTCAATTTAGCAACAGAATTAGTATAGACCGCACTCATATCTTTCTTTTTCTTCTTTGGGAACACAGAAGTCCCAGATGATGTTAGGTTTTGCGAATCTTTCTAGTTCGAATGCCTTCTTCTAGCGATTCCTTGATTTTTACCAAATCTGTGAAAGTTAACCTGACCGCGGATACCATCCTAGTGTAAAATTCTCCCTCTTGAGCACTGAGAACACCGACACCATTTTCTCTTCAGCTGTATGGGGATGTACCTTAGCAGCTCCTTTTCTCCAACGGAAGGCATAGTCTCAGAAACACTCATCATTCTTTTACTTGATTTGATCTAGTGAGTGTCGATCAGGGAATATCTCAACGTTAAATGCAAACCTATAAAGAAAGCTTTTAGTTAACGCCCTCTAGCTAAACCATTTTTTCAGTTCTTGATACATAAACCAATCTAAAGCTTTGCCGCTTAAACTTCGACTGAATAAGCACATTAGTAGTTCCTTATTTCTTCCCACTCCAACCATTTGGTCACAATACCTTCTTTGATGATCCATAGGATTTCCAGTGCCATTGAACACTTCAAATTTAGGGACCTTGTACCCTTCTAGTAGATTTACTCTGGGATGCACACACAGATCATCATACCTCAAAGCGTTATTATCCCCTACCCCATGAGAAACCTTGTTCCTCATAATTTCTTCATTCATGGCCTTCTTCTTGTATGGTCTACCTCAGGATTGGGAAAGGGATTGTAGATGTCAGAGCATATGATAACATGAGAAGGATTTAAAAGGTTAGATTGATTTTGAGGATGAGAAGAGGTTGGGTGGTAGGTGAGGAGGATGTTTTGGAAATTGAGAATATTTTATGGAATTTGAGAGTAGTTCGGTGGAATCTGAGAGGGATTCTGTGGATTTGACAATAAGTTTTGTGGATCTTAAGAACGATTTAATGGATTCAGAAGCGGATTTTGTGGGTTTGAAAATGGGCTTTGGTGATTTGGGAATGAATTTTGCGGATTTGGAGATGGATTTTATGGGTTTAAAAATGGGTTTTGGTGATTTGGAAATGAATTTTGTGAATTTAGAGATGGATTTTGCAAGGTTAGGGATGGATTTTATGGATGGTAAGTATCTGGGTTATTTTCTCAATTGGTATTTTGGACTACATGAATTGGAGGATTATTGATTATGGGATTTAGGGGTAATTAGGAAGCGAAGGCGTACGATAATTTATTTGATGGTCTCTCGAGAATAGACATATTGAGGGGAGGAATTTGTAGTGGGGGCCCATGTACTCTTGGGGCAGGAGTGCTGACGGTGATGGCCAAATTAGCCAAATATCTAGTACAGCTCATCTCCTCTTGAAGCATTTCCAATTTTCTCGCCAATTTAGCAATCATTTTGCTTTGTTCTGCTATCACATTGTCCCTTGTAGTCAATGCATTATCTTTGTTGCTTCCAATTATATTTGAATGATGGTTAGGGAATGGGATTTTATGAACTTTTGATCGGGTAAAGTAAGGATGTTCTGCCAGCTTATTTCAACACGGAGTAGTTTTTTATTAGCTGTAAAGTAAAACAACTTAAAGGTAAATATGTTAGGCCCCATATATGATAAGTAATACAAGATATTTGACAAGAAGCAGCCACATAGAGTTGTTTTCATCATAGGCAAACTGACCCACGGGAGCATAGTGGATAAATTTTTCTTTGTTTTAAATAAATGCACATAAACACATAAAGCAGTTAATTTATAGAACAACGTTGTACTAAGTGCATATCCTATTTAGGGTGACCCTTTTGAGCCAAGAATTGGCCTAGAGAATGTTGAAGGAAATATATGTTTCTTAAAACCAATCCATTATCTCCTAAATCAACATAGATAAATATAAAAAGGGAACAAACACCTACAAAAGTAACATAAGAGAGATATAATTCTTCAGGTAAAAGAAAAATAACATAAAAGAAAGAGCAAGTCCCGCGCAGGGGATAGAAAAACTAGCTCATAGATGCTCCCTCATTGAACTTTGTCTTCTTAGATTTATCCACCTCTTGTCATATGTGATATCTGTTAATGATGAGGTGACTCCGGCATAACTATGCTTTGTTCTCGTAGGTCATTTTTCTTATGCTATTAATCTGAGAAACCATGCGATCATCCAAATCGATCAGAAAATGTCTAGCATCATCAACCTCTTACCTGGATCGCTTTAACTCTTCTCTCAACTGGTGTATGGGTAGGCATCCTCCATATACATCTATTGGTACATGATCTCACTTCTTTGCAATTTATCCTGAAGCCTGTAGAGTCGGATCTGATGTTCTGATTCTGTATAAATAATTCAAGTAGGTATATTCGAACTCGGAACCAATGCTCCAGTGAGTTCTTCTTCAACCACTCCTTATATGTGTCACTTGGGTTCATAAACGATATAAAAATAGACTTCGTCTATTTTTATTCTCTTCCACCCATCCGCTATGTATTTCTTGAGTGGATTTTCACCTTTTTCACACTCGATGATGAATCTAAGCATAGGCGTCATTTGTGGTATTACCTGCCTGATTTCAAATTGTCTAAGAACCCTGTCGGGATTATAAGGACGAGTTCCCCTGAGTCCTAGAAGTACTAGGAAAGGCCATCCATCCCCTTGAGTAAAGTACTTTCCTGTGCAAAGATAACTGATTGACCACTGAATGTTGTCATCACTCAATTCCCCGAAAACCTTAAACCAAAATTTTGGAGACTCTTTCCTCTTAAACCTGTGCATAAATCACCATATTTATTGTGATGATATAAGATCTACCCTTGTTCAAGGGCCCGGCTTCCCCACTCTAGGATTTTTTAATAAGTGTTTCATCATCCACCATTGCAAGATAAGGTTGCAATCTTGAAAGAAGTGATACCCGCTTTGGCACATTCCTAACGCTCGATATATCTCAGCGACTATTATAAGGGCTAAGGTATGGAATACCTTAGTGAGACCGTAATTCATTCTATTGAAGAGAGTGTGCATTACCATAATGACCCTCAGATGGATGGTGCCATTTTCTCCTTCTGGGAACACCATTGTTCCAAGTAAACCCACCACAAAAGCAAATGCTCTCTCTCCTTCCATTTTTTTTCTTACTCAAATTTATGACCAAACTTCTCAAAAGTGCTTTACCTTCCAAATCAGAGATACAACTCACAAAAAGATATGTTTGCCCCATCACATTCCCCCAACCAGGCGTCATCATTGATTGCAAAGACTTTCTTGATCTCTTAACGATTCCACATGCTAGAGACTAGAATATTGTTATCTGGTGTACATCTTCTCTTTCTGCACATATCGATGCTTTCAAAACAAGTCAAAACTTCTTCAATAGTGTCAACTCTACTTCCCCGAAGCAAAACACCATGTTATCGTCATCCTAAAACTTCATCAGTACGTGGATCATTTTAAGCTAGGCGTCCATCTCTATAAGCGAAGGCAGATGCCCAACATGTGTACTAACAATCTACTTTCCGTTTGGATTCTTATGACTTCACCATAATTTTAGGAAATTGTTAGGTCAGGTAACCATCTTGAACCTTTTCTACGGGCACGGTTAGGTTATTTCCTACATAAAAGTAAGCAGAATAAGCCTTCCCCCTACCCAAAAAATAATGGATTAGATTTAAATACACATATATTTCTTCAACACATAAACATGATTCGTCTGTAATTCACTCAAGGCCAATAGACGCAGGACAGATTTTCTAATGGGCCCAACATCTCCTCGGGCATTGGGTCGTCCTAGGCTCATGCCTAAAAGAGGATTTTGGTTTAGCTCTAGAGTGGGTTTGTACACAGGTTCCCAAGTGGATAACTTGGGTTTGGAAATACAAACAGCCTCTAGCCGCCTAACGTTTCGGTAAACTATCGTATTCCTAACACTTGATTTGGAGTAGATCAACAGAGTCCGGAACATCCACGAAACTCTAAAATAGTTTAATAATCATCATGCGGGATTATTTCAAGAAATGCAATAGTTGAATTTTGCCGAATTTAAACATATAAGCACATAAATAGTTTAATAATTAGTCAAAGAAGCTAATTTAAATATTTGGTTAGAACCTAGTAAAAGTTCCCCAAAGAGACGTCATTTCTGTTTCGCAGAGAAATGACTTTTAGAGTTTTTCACAAGTACAAAATACTATCAAGAACGTTTTTAAAGTCGAGGATAGAGTCGCCACTTACTTTATTTAGGAAAATTAAGAAATTTTTTGAAAATTACTTAAATGATTCAAAACAGAAAAAATCATTTAAGTTTGAAGTTTCGGGTAAGCAGTTTCTATTAATACTCTTGGAAGGGTATTAAGACACCAAGAGTATCCGCTAACTTGCGGTTATCTAAACTATTTGAAAACAACATCTTTGACTAACTTTAACTAAGGACTATTTTATAAAATAATTAATTAAGAAAAAAAATGGTTAAAGAGAAAATAGCACGTAAAAGGGGAAAGGGGAGAATTATAAAACTTAGGCTCGTAAGCCTAAATCCATCAACCCTGTCCTAATCTAATTGTGGCTTTTGGCTCATAACTTGCACCTGTCCTATACTATTCATTTGGGCCTTTGGGCCATTTGCACTCGTCCTAAATTAGTTTTTAGGCCTTGAGGGCCCCAATATTCGCTTCACCTATAATAATTTACAACTTTGACTTCGAAACCCACAAATGAATGAATAAGCGTATAACTAAATGAAATAAGACAAGTAAAGCAGCAGTAATAAAAATGAGACTTTTTAAGTCTCTTAGCTATTTTGATAATGGGTTTTTGGCCCATTTTTCTTCTTGTCATCTTCTTGCATTCGATACAACACACGATACAACTTTTAGACTTAGATTCCAGGATCGACTCACAAATGTGGCCTCATTGGCCTATGAGGAACATGCAAAAGAAAAGAGTTCGCACAGGACTCAAACAATTTTCGTGCAAAGAAAGAAGGAAAAAAACACATTAATATATGATTGACAATACATGACTATAAACAAAGTAATTGAGATCCTAATAATCATAAGGTGATTAAAGAAAACAAGGTCTACATATTCACTCGAATAACAAGCTCAATCAAGATAGGAAAAATAAAAGTAGTTAGCATGCGGTCAATCAAATAAGAAAGAAAATATAAAGAGACATAATACATGATTGACTAAATGAAACAACATAACATGGATCTTTAATGATCAAAAGTCGATTAAAAAATAATGAGACATTCTTATAAAGGCATAATGTTAACACAAAAACTGGTAAGTACTCCAACAATAAAAAAACCAATACATAAATCAATTTCTAGGTTAAAAATTAAGGAACAGTAAAGAAGCCAAGACATAAATCAATTTCCAAGTTAAAACTTAATGGATAGTAAAGAAATCAAGACATAAATCAATTTCTAGGTTAAAATTTATGAAAAGATTATTAGGGTCAAAAGAACATTATCATAGACCCAAAGATCAACCTTTGAGAAAGAATTCCCGGTAAAGAAAACATTCCTGAAAGCACACTCTAATAAACCCCTTTTTTTGGTATGTAAAGCCATAGGATACTTAAGGTGATTGCTACGTGATAATCGAACAAAACAAGCAAAGGAAAGAAAGCATTTAAGAATTCTAAATGTTCAAAGAGAACCTTGTTAATAAGTTCTTGAAGATAGAGGTAGACAATTATCAGGATCTACACCACCTCTTAGCCTTTCTTTTAAAATTCAGATGAACATGACTTCATCCCTCCTTTCTTGACATGATTGACCAAGAAAGATCCCTGGAAATCCTTAGCCTTGTGCACAGATTCTACGGATAACGTAATGACAATGAATTTTAAAAAATTCTCCCCAAAATAGACGTGCTCTAATGTCCAGGATTTTACAAAACACAATTACATTTGCCCTTCTAATAGGATCACAAACCGAAAACGAACTCAAAGAAAAATGAAAATCAAAGTTGTAAGTTTTGATATCAAAAATGGACGCAGCCAACAAACTATAGAGGAGAATTAGCAGGGCATATTACTCTTATCCTCATTCTTTTTTTCGACAGACTCAACATGCGTTTTCAAGGGGGGGCAAGTGAAAGATTTTTATGAATTATCGACCTTCCAAGGAACGTACACCTACTACCTCTATTAACTTTCAAGGTTGGGGGAGTTAGGAGACAATCTTTTATCAGGTTAACTAAACCACCACCATTGGCTTTGAATTAACAACCAGGTTACGGGAAAATAAATGAACTAACATGTTGAGACTAAAACAGGGCATTCTGCTAAAACAGAGGAAGCAAACCAAGCCATAAAAACATGCTAAAAACTAACAAAAATTCATGTGACAATGGCTTAAAATAGCGAAACAAAACATAAATTAATGAATGAGAATATTAAGCTCAATATAGTGAACAAAAGAGCAAAAATTTAAGGTACACGGGCTCTGCCCTTGATTGGAATAAGTCATATTATAGTAGATCCAGAGTCATTGGTGGTAAAAAAAATTCTGGAGAGAGTATCGGACATACCATGATAGATGATCACTATAGTTGAAGACACATGAAGATTTATGCAATATTGTCAAGTTCAGCTACTACATACTCCTAGGAAAGGAAATCCACTTATTGATTACATTGAAAATCAATCTTTCGATCATATAGATACAATTGAATGCAAGAAAATTTTACAGATTTACCATGAATAGGAAGGACGCTAAACATGTACAATTCATAATGTCCAGTCATTGGGAAGCTTGTAAAATTTTATTATAGCCCGTCGATCTATAGACTTTGAAGTCCTAATTATGTGAAGGGATAATATTTTAGAAGGCAACAACAAAATTTAATAGAATAAAAAAGAAACTAGAGAACAATCTAGAAGACACTCGAAAAATATTCTGTAAAATAGAGTAAAGAAGATATGTATATGTCTTCATACAACAGAAGTTCCTTCAGCAGCTCATGTGGGTAAATTTACAACAAAAGCAACACCAAAAATACTTCACACATGAGGGTCAATGAGAGTTCGTGTCATTGTATTATTATCAAATATTAGTTTATCGGCACGTGCGCTGCATGTGTGAGTCACGTCATGTAATGTAAGATTTTATAAAATGTTATGAAGTAGCATCTTGAGTAAATAATTATGCATGAATGGATATATATATATATATATATATATGTGTGTGTGTGTGTGTGTGTGTGTGTGCGCGCGCGTGTATGTGTGTTGTGTATGTGTGTGACTAAGTAATATGAATCATCGTATAGTGACTTATTTACTGAGATCAAGATGATTTGATACCATTTAAACCTATAATTCAATCAATAATCAAAGTTTGAGAATAAATAGTCTTTGGAAACCCATGATTGATTCAGGCATCCCAAATGCTTATTACTACTCTTCAACCTACAACCCTGGAGAAATATTGTGCTAGAATGACTTCGGGCTCGAATCATCTATTTATCAATATAAGATAATTGGATCAAACCTTCTATTTCTGCAAAATTAAGGGTCATTCACAACTTCCAAACCTAAACACCAAACTATCTGGGTTGCAAAAAGTTAACACAACCTCGATCAGATTTGGGCGAAGCGTGATATACAGGAGCAAAGTAAAAGTGCCTAATATTTTCTTCAACCCATGTTGTTCAGAGTAGTTGAACGTACCCCATTAGTTTATTAACTTTTTGGGTAACTTGGAAACCATCAAGACTCTAGATCTTGTGGACGAATCCATCCTATAGTAACACACAAGACTTACTATTCAAAATTTGATAAAAGGATGAGAATTCCCGATCCTTGAGATTTTAACATGGGGGAAGTGTCATGTGACACGAAGGGACAGACCGATTTATAACTCAAATTCAACAAATGACTGCTAGGTGAAATCATCCTATATGGTTATGACCAACTAACAACACTAGACTAAGAGAAAAATGACCCTACGCTAGGACTAAGACAATGATCAAATTAAAATAATACTGAACTACCGAGGGTTGCCTACGTATTCCGCCCTGAAGGACGCAAATCAGGTATGCATAGTTCATCCAAATTGGACAATTAAACAATAACTAATAAACTAGACCACGACTTGAGGGACACAACCAAGACAGGCAATGAAAAACGTCAATAAAATCTTCTTTATTGAGTTTTTGATTTGAAACTTCATATAAAACGAAAACAACAACTATGGAAGAACCTTTTTTTTGTATTTTCAAATGAAATTTATTCTAAAATAAAGCACCAATAGAAATATTATATATTTTTTGAACTTCTAGACATAGATAAACATAAAGACACTAGAAGAAAAATCTTTTTAACATTTTCATTATATAAAAGGTACGAAAACTTGAAACAAAATCTTTTTGAATTTTCCTCTAAAAAAATGTACAAATCTTATATGCATACAGTAAAAATACTTTTGATATTTCCAAGTTATGAATGCGTGCTGAAAGAAATAAAGGAAAGAGCTTTTTAATATTTTATTTTTGAGAAAAAATGTGCAAAAGGTTAAAAAAAGCTTTTTAAATTTTTGGATAGTGGAAAACAAAAGTCATAAAGAACTCCTATAACCTAGGAAACACTTTTATTTGCCTAGTTTTTTTTTCTTTTTCTCCTTTTTTTAACTTTTTCTTGCCTAGACACACTCTTTCCCTTCATCCTAGCATATGCTTCCCCAAATCAGTCCATCAAATGACCCGGTTACCCTCAAAGATGTAACAATTATCACACAGGAATGTTTTAGGGGTGAGTCTCCTACAAAGGACCAGGCAGGTCCCGCTATGTCTCGATATGATGCAAATAAGAATGACCTAAAGACTTACCTACGTGGGGGTTCAACTAACAAGGCTATTCGAAAGAGCGTATCGATAGTGGTTGTGATAGCTTTTCGCCCACTCCATAAACCCAAACTCTCTCTCCTAAAATAAAGGCGATTCAACAAAGGTTTGTGCACACACGTGTACTAAGAAACTTGTTCTAAAAAAAATGACTCGGGTAATGCAAATGATGACAGACCTAAAGTGGTAACACATAAAGAGAACTTTAAACACATAGCACATAAGCATCCAACAATGATAAAACAACAACACAAACTATAACCCAAACAAGGCACAAATATACCTTATAGTGTCAAACTAAGTCGATACAAAGCTTGAATTATAAAAAATTACCTAGCAGAGTTGCCAGAGCTGTCACACCCTTTTTTTTACCAAAAAAGATTGTTTTTTATAGTTCGAAAGGATTTTTATTATTGAGTGAGTTCGAAAGGATTTTTATTATTGAGTGACAAAATAAAAATATGTTATAAAAAAGGATTTTTTATAATTAAACTCAGAGTCGTCACTTGGTATAAATCTAGTGCATGAAGTCACCTTTGAAAATCTTTTTTCAAAAATGGTTTGACTCTTAAAACCAATTCATGAACATATATTCTGGTTAAGGAATTTTGTTAATTGAGGGGAAGGTATTAGTCACCCCTCGATCTTATGGTTTGACCACGGTCGCTTTTTTGATTTGTATCGGCTAATCTGGCTCTATGAAGTGAACAAACCAACAAAGCACATAAAACAAACAAACAAACAAACCAAACAAAAATTTAAAATAAAATGTCCAGTCCAATTAATATAGTCTAAGAAAAACTAAAATATAAACCTATACTAAGCTACACTAATCTTAAACTATGCTTTACCCGTTGCCTTGGGCCTTGATCATGAACCTTCTTCGAATACATAATATGTCGGGGCACTCCCTGGTAAATAAATATAATTTATTTAGGGCATTCCCGGCCAAATAAATACATTTAAATGAATGCATTAAATTAGAACAAACAAATCAATTTTATTAATTAACAATCCACAATTCCTAAATTTGACTACTCAACCTACCATTTGCCTACCAATTCGACCTAAACATGACATTATCGAGTGAGAATAAAGTTGACCATAAATGATGACAATGAATCAAAAACAAATAATTTGTACTAACATACAATTTTTCAATTTCTTTACCCAAATTTCCATTAAATATCGATTTAGCAAATCCAAATAAAAATAGATCATAAACACACCACTAAAATGATAGAAAAATCAAGCATAATTGCATAATAAAAATATAAAAATTGATACGGAGATAAAGAAATGGACCTCTTGAACCTTTCAACTATGAATTATTTGATTGAAGTGTTGAAATGAAGGAGCCCTGAACCAGAACACACAAATAGATCCTCCACCGAGCTTGACCTTAGATTGAATCAGAGTACATTTTTTAATGATAAACCTCACTCAATTGAATCACGACTGACCCAAATTTTGATTAAATTTTAGGTGGCTTTTGGTCGACGGTGGTTTGGGGAAGTGGAGAGGTCTAATTCTAGTACGTTTCCAATAGGTTTTCGACATTGGAACAGTAACCATGGTGGAAGAAAAGGAAGTGGATCATATTTTCCATCTGATTTTGGGTAGGGGTAGCTAGATTCTATGATGGAGCTACTATTCCGGTGACAACTTTATTGGATAAAGTTGTGTTCCCCCTGTTCCATTCACTTTTCACTATTCACACCAGTTTTTCATTGTTCACGCTAATTTTCACTCTCTCTCGTTCCTTCACTAATTTTCTCAGTCTCTCCTATATTTCTCATCTTTTTGTATCGCTAATTTTACATCTGAGTGTGTATGTATATATGATTGTGTGGGTGTGATGTGTTGTTATCTATGAACATCTAAAAAATCTTTTTTGGTTTCTCTCTGTGTGTAGGTATATATGAATCTCTGTGTGTATTTAATATATTTTGTGAGTGAGGTATGTGTAGTATGTTCTAGATGAGGCAAAAAATATGATGTAGGGATGGGGTAGGGGAGGGTATATGGGGTGGGGATGGAAGTGAGGTGGTTACTTATCCAAAGTTATTGGGTGATGTGGTTATTTTATTGTAAAATTTGTTATTTTGTTTTTTAATGGAAAGGTTATCAAATGAGGTGGGTGCAAGGTAAGGTGAGTGGGTTGTGTTAATTTGACTTTTGGGGAGTATTAATTTTAAGTATCTACAATGTATATTTTGATTTTGAGTTGTATTAGTTGGTTCTTACCCTGTGACACCAGATTTTGGGAATTTTATGGTATTGTGGTTATGTATTTTCTGCTTTTATTGAAATTATGTATGGTTCGGCTTTGTTGGTTCTTACCCTGGGTTTTGATGTTGTTTTTCTTTGTCAATCAGTTTGGGTGATAGACTTACTTTTTAAGGCTTGCTACAACAAGTGCCATCATGACCCTTAGTTTTTGGGTCGTGATAATTGGTATCAGAGCATTCGGGTTCATTGGTCTCATTAGTGTAAGAACAAAGTGTCTAGTAGAGTCTCGCAAATTGGTACATAAATGTCCTTATCTATATTTGAGAGCCTATAAGATATCTTTAGGAAACATCTCTTGTTACATTCTATATCGTGCAGATTTTTCCATACCCTGTGTTCTAAACTGAGTTTCACTCTTTTTTGTACAGATGGTGATGACTAGATCTCAGGAGGCTGGAGATGCATAGCCATCATTCGAGAAGAGATTTCAGTCTAAGGGACGAGATGCGAATCATAGATGGGATCGAGGCAGAGGATGGGCTTGAGGATTTGTCCCGTTTAGAGATAATTCTAAGAAACCCTCCCCCGAGCCTCAGGTTGAGCATGTTGGAGTTATCGAGCCTACTTCGGCCCCATAAATTTTTTCTACCCTAGTCTTGGAAGGGTTATTAATTAGCTTACTAACGTACTTGGAGGGTGATCCTTTAAGTGCACCTGGTGTTCTTCCAGCTTCGAGTATTGTACCTCAATTTGTGCCAGAGCCTACCTATGGTGTTCCTTCAATTTTGAGTGTGGATTCTCCAGTGGTACCGATATTTGCTTATGGTACTCCACAGACTTCAAGTATTGTTCTTCCTTGAGTGCTTGTATCTGAGTATTATATTTCGAGATCAAGAGTTCAGCCTTCATCTGCGTTTCCTCTTCAGATGGGATCTCAGCCATCCAGATTCACTTTGCCTCTTATTATTACAAGTACAGTTACGTCTTCTAAGGATCAAAAAAGGTTTGAAAGGATCACTCATTTGGGTTTTTTGAGGTGGAGTGGTATTGTAGGCGAGGATCCCTATGAGTTTTTCATCGATTATCGTAAGAAGTTGCATAATCTTGGATTGGTTGAGTCGTATGGCATTGCTTACACTACTTACCAGTTGAGAGATACAACTAGAGATTGGTGGAGATCACTTGTTAGTTTCAGACATTTTAGTTCTCCATAGGATCAATTTGCTGAGTATTTTTGGATAGGTTTGTGCCTTATAGTTTGAGGAATTAGATGAGAGATAAGTTTGATCACTTGGAGCAAGTATTCATGATTGTTGCTGAATATGAAGTATTTCCATGCCTTGTCTAGATATTCTTACAGTATTATCATTGAGTCTGAGAATATTTGAAAGTTTATGAAAGGGTTAGATACTTTATTTTATCTTTTGGGGGTTCAGATGGTAGTGTCAAGGGCATTGTTACAGAGTAGATCAAGCTAAGATGGTTGAGTTTATTCTTTGAGCATCTCAGGTAGGCACAAAGAAGGTGTTGTCAAGGAGAGTTCAGAGGTCACACTCCTTGGGGTAGAGATTCTAGAGAATTTTGTGGGTATCATCATGGTAGACCAGTGTAGGCAATCCTGCAG
The DNA here is from genome assembly GCA_026120095.1 of Capsicum chinense. Classification (NCBI taxonomy): domain Eukaryota; kingdom Viridiplantae; phylum Streptophyta; class Magnoliopsida; order Solanales; family Solanaceae; genus Capsicum; species Capsicum chinense. The sequence goes on from JAPEIP010000010.1 coordinate 58,517,560, forward strand.
GGTTCAGGTAGTGGGTGTTTTGGTTCAACAACTTTGGGTAGTAGTTCTAGCTTAGTTGTACCTCCCCCTATTAAGTCTGGCCATAAAGGTTGCTTTGTGTGTGATAATGTTGTCCATGTGTCCAGAACTGTCCTCACTTTATTTTTAGGGCTAATCCTATATTGGCAGTGAGAGGTAAAGGTTCTACTTGAAGTGTGCAAGGCAGAGGTAGAAGTTCCTATAGTGGTAGTCGCGAGGCTACTCATTTAGGCGGTGATCCTAGACAGTGCTATGCTATACCTGTCATACTAGAGGCAGAGGCTTTAGATGATGTTATCACAGGTGTCATCCTTATTTATGTTAGATCTGCATCTATTTTATTTGATCCAGGGTTGAATTTATCCTATATGTCTGCATATTTTGCTTTGGGTTTTAATTCTGTTGGTAAGCCTCTTGCCATGCCTATCCATGTATCTACCCTTGTAGGAGACTCATTAGTGGTGGATCAGGTGTACCGATCTTGTGTTGTGACTATTGTTGGGTGTGAGACTTGGGTAGATCACTTGTCTTAGATATGGTAGATTTCAAAATTATCTTAGGTATGAATTGATTTGCTCCTTACCATGTTTTCCTAGACTATTATGCTAAGACCATGACCTTAACTTTGTCGGTGTGCAAAGAATTACTTAGAAGTGTGTGTTTCATTGGGTCCCTAGAGACTTATAGCATTTCTTTAGGCTCATCACTTGGTTTAGAGAGTATGTTTTATTTGGCTAATATTCGTGATACTAGTAGTGATTCTGTTTTATTTGGCTAATATTCGTGATACTAGTAGTGATTCCTCGCCTCTTTTGGATTATGTTCGTATTATTCGTGAGTTCATAGATGTTTTCACTATGAATTTGCCTGGTATGACTCTAGATCGTGATATTGACTTTGCTATTGATATTGAGCTGGGCACTAAGCCTATTTCTATTCCACCATATAGGATGGCCCTAGTAAAGTTGAAACTACTGAAGAATCAGCTGCAGAATTTATTAGATAAGGGATTTATTCGAACTAGTGTATCACCTTGGGGTATGCCTGTCTTGTTTGTGAAGAAAAATGATAGATATATGTGTATGTGTTTTGATTATCAACACCTAAATAAGGTGACGGTTAAGAATAAGTATTCTCTTACTTGTATTAATGATCTTTTCAATCAGCTGCTTCGATGTTTTCAAAGATTGATTTGAGATCCAGATATCACCAATTGACGATTAGAGCTTTGGAAATTCCAAAGATAGTTTTTCGAACTCGATACAGTAATTATGAGTTCTTGGTCATGCCCTTTGGGTTGATCAATGCCACAACTGCATTCATAGAGTTGATAAAATGGGTATTTCGACCGTATTTCTACTCTTTGGTCATTATATTTAAAGATGATATCTTGGTTTATTCCAAGAGTGAGACTGATCAGGAGGAATCTTTCCGAATTGTACTCTACAAATTGAGGGATGAGAAGTTGTATGTTAAGTTCTTCAAGTGTATGTTTTGGTTGGAGTCTATTTTTTCTTGGGACATGTTGTGACAAAGGATAGTATTATGGTCAATCCGACCAAGATTACAGCAATTTTTCATTGGGCTAGCCTACTTCTACCGAGATTTAGAGTTTTATTAAATTAGCCGATTGCTACCGACGTTTCATTGAGGGTTTTTTATGTATTACAACTCTGTTGACCAAGTTGACTCAGAAGAAGATTTTCTTTCAATAGTCTAATGTTTGTAAGGCAAACTTTCAAAAGCTCAAGGATCTATTGACATCAGCTCCTATCTTGACTTTGCCCAAGGAGGGCTTGGGCTTTACCATCTTTTGTGATGCTTTAGGTGTTGATTAGGTATTGTGTTAATGCAGAAGGGTAAGGTTATTGCGTATGCTTCTCGTCAATTAAATCCCCATGAGAAGAATTACCTTGCCTATAATATGGAGTTGTGCGCGGTTGTATTTGCTTTGAATTTTTAAAGGCATTACTTATATGGAGTTCGTTGTGAATTTTCTCAGATCATTATAGTCTTTAGTATTTCTTCATCCAGCATGATCTTTTTAATATGACACAGCGTCGTTGGCTTGGATTACTTAAGGATTATGACCTTACTATCTTCTAGAATTTGGCTAAGGCTAATGTAGTTTCGGATGGCTTGAGTTGGAAGACGGCTAGCATGGGTAGCTTGGCGCATCTTCTGACCCACGAAAGGCCTTTGGACTTAGAGGTTCAGTATTTGGCTAACCAAATGGTTAGGCTTGATATTTTGACAGCTGGGTATATTTTGGCATTTGTAGAGGCTAGGTCTTCTTTGATGGAGTAGATTTGGGATCATCAATTTGATGATGTTGGGTTGAGAGTGATTCAGGATAAGGTGTTAAATGATGAGGCTAAAGAAGCCTTATTTGATCTAAATGGTGTTTTGAGGATTGGAGGCTGATTTTTGATACGGAGAGTGGGTGATTAGATTAGGTTAATTTTAGAAGAGGCTCATTGATTTAGATATTCCATTCATCTGGAAGTGACTAAGATGTATCATGATTTGAGAAAGCATTACTAGGGGAGTGGTATTAGAAAGGACGTAGTGGACTTTATAGCTCATTGCCTATGTTGCAAACAGGTGAAAGCCGAGCTCTTGAGACCTGGTAGTTTGCTTCATAGGTTACCTATCCCCGAGTGGAACTAGGAACGGATCACTATGGACTTTGTGACTGAGATGCCTCATACTTCTCGTGTCTATAGTGTTTGGGTCATCGTGGATCGATTGACCAAGTCTACTCATTTCATTCTGATTCAGATTTCTTTCAGTGCTGAGAGGTTGGTCCATATCTATATTTATGAAATAGTGCGTCTTCAGGGTATGCCGGTGTCTATCATCTCATATCAAGGTTCAGTGTTCACATCTCACTTTTGGAAGACTTTTTAGGAAGAGTTGCGCACCGAGTTGATCTTAATACAATATTTCACCCTAGATCGATGGTCAGTCGGAGCAGACTATTCAGGTTTTGAAGGATATGGTCCATGCTTGTGTGATAGACTTTGGAGGTTAGTGAGAGCAGCATCTAGCTTTGGCAGAGTTTGTATAGAATAATAGCTACCATTTTTGTATTGAGATGACTCATTTTGAGGCTTTGTATGGTAGGCGTTGTCACTCTCCAGTTAGTTGGTTTGAGGTTTCTGATTTTAAACCTTGAGGTATAGACTTGCATCGCGAGTCTTTGGATAGAGTTTGGGTCATTTAGGATAAACTTTAAATAGCTTAAAGTAGGCAGAAGTATTATGCAGATTGTAGACTTCGTGCCTTGAGATTTGGTGTTGGTGATCGATTCTTCCTTTATGTTTCGCCCATGAAGGGTGTGATGAGGTTTTGTAAGAGGGGCAAGCTTAGTCCCAGGTATATTTGAACTTTTGAGATTCTTCAAATAATTAGGGATGTGGCTAATGAGTTAGCATTGCCACCAGATTTATCAGTTGCTCATCCAGCTTTTTATGTTTCCATGCTTTGGCGTTACATTTTGAATGAGTCATATCATTCATTAGGATTCAGTTCAGTTAGATGAGAGGTTTTCTTTTGTTGAGGAGCCCATCTCTATTTTAGCCGGGGATGCTAGACGGTTGTGTTCTAGAGATATTCTAGTGGTTAAGGTCCAGTGGAGACATCGACCTATAGGTGAGGCTATATGGGTGTCAAGTCTTCTATGTGTCGCAGTTATCCCCAGCTTTTCACTGATTCAGGTATTCCCCTTGCCTTTAGTTCGAGGACGTACTAGATTTTTAGTGTTGGATGATGTAATGAATTCATTTTTGGTGATTTTTGTAAAATATTATTTTTTGTGCAATTTGACCATTTTACCCCTCTCCGTAGTTGCTTTGTGGTATTTCTAGAGTGGGGGGATAATTGACATAGTTCCCAATGCATTTTGGTGTGATTTGAGCGAGTTTGTGGTTTGTGGTAGTGAAAAGGGTCTTATAGTCGACTTTGGTCAATATTTATTGATATGTGCATTGGATGGAAAAATGCACTACGCTAGCTGATCCAAAATATCAATTTTAGATTGGTAACATGGTTGATGTGGTTTTATGGCTTTTATATATCATTTCGACCAAGTGTTCGCTTAAGCGATACCTGGGCGATATAAATACCCATTTTTTGCAATTTTTTACTATTTTTGAGACTTGAAGCTTGGAATTTTGAGTTTTTGAGTGATTTCTTCCATTTTCAAGCTTGGGTAAGCTCCAAACCCCTATTTTAATTATTTTTCTTCGATTCTTGTCACTTAAACCTTGTTAAAACTTGAATTTTAAAATGGAATTTGGGAATTTTAGCCAGGAAGACCTAAATTAGTAATTCTTCAAATCCCTGATTTCAATTTATTTTCACTTGAGTTTTCTTCCATGAGTTGCTTTAATCATGGGTAATATATTTTTGAACTAAAATTTTAGTTTTACCCTTCTTTTTTAAACACTATTTTGGGGGTCCATTTTGACCCCCACATGAAATTGGGTAATAGATGTATCATTGGCTTTTTTGCGTAGATTCTATATCTGTATATTTTAGTTGACTCTGGGTCCGTTCGTGAGGGAAAATCTCTATGTTGAAAGCTTTTTGGATCGATTTTCAACATTCGGGTAGGTTATGGCTCAATTTTTCAGACTAGGCTAGGTAGTTAATATTGATGTAAAATCATGTTAAGAGTGTGGAACCAATCAAGAAAATGACTATATTATTGTTTTGTATCCGTGTAGGGGCCTATATTATTGTTATTTGATGGTTTTAATACATCATTTGCTATGTGTGATCGTGTGGAGTCTTATATGATGTTGGCCTTGTGTATGTATATTTGGTTATATCATTTCTGATGAAAAATCCTAAAATGGAGCTTATGTGGTATCAATGGCATATTTCTGTGTATTTTACTCAATTAGTATATGGATTACATTGGATTCATGGATGGTTGGAATATTGAGTGGATTTTGGCTCACATGGTTTATATATTGGTTGGATTTGGAAATTATCATTCAGGTTGGTTGTGAGCATTACATCCCCATGGGTCCTACCTAAAAGCAAAACTCGGTAGGTGTATATGGAGGTTGTGTGACAACCTCGGGCATCACATTATCATCTTCATTGTATTTCATTTACTATATTCATTTTATCTTGTATTTTCATTCTTGACGTGATATCTATCTATTTATGCTTCTTTCTTGTACTTGTACTTTGGTATATGTGTATATTTTAGAATTGTTAATGGTGACAGTGTGGACTGCCATTTGTGATATTTTCTGATTGCAAATGATGTGCCCATAGTGTATTTATTATATGTTTTATTTTCTACTTTGCTCAGGCGGCCTATAATACCTACTAAGTACAAGTTGACTGTACTTATCCCTACTGCCCTTTTTCAATGCAGATCCAGGTACAAGTGGACTACACGGCAGTTGATTCAGGCGGTACTTGGAGTCTATTCGAGGTAGCTTTTGATTTATGCATTCGGAGTTGACCTACTACCTTTTCTTATCTAGACTATCTCTTATCTTCTATTCAGAGACGGAGTTTGTTCCTTTTTGGATATCCTGCGTATATTTTAACTTCGAGTTGTATTAGTTGGTTCTTACACTATGACACCAGATTTTGGGAGTTTTATGGTATTATGGTTATGTATTTTCTACTTTTATTGAAATTGTGTATGGTTCGACTTCGTTCTAGAAGCCTTACATTAGGATTTGATGTTGTTTTCTCTTGTCATATCAGTTTGGGTAATTAGCTTACTTGTCAAGGCTTGCTGCGACAAATGCCATCATAACCCTAGGTTTTTAGGTTGTAATAGAATAGGTAGTCAAAGGATAAAGATATACAAAATGTTAAGTGAAAGGCAAAGGTATACAAAATGTTAAGTCAAAGGACAACGATATATCAAATATTAAGTCAAAGGACAAAGATATATGAAATGTTAAGTTAAAGGGCAAAGATATACAAAAATATTAAATGAAAGGTACGCCACAGAGATACTAGGATGATATGTTGAGGATTCCTTAGTTGGGGTTAGAACTGGAACTTATTTAATATTATGATTTTTCTGTATTCATTATTGATGTTAATTATTTCTAACCCTTGTCGCCCGATGATGGTTGCCAGTATGTAGAAGTTATACTGATGCTACACTTACCTTACCTTCAAGAGGGGTATATCCATGGTGCAGGTTAGTTGGTGTTTTTATAGCAGTTATGTCAATCATTCAGCAGTAGCTCCTACCTCTCTATGTTGCATGGATGTTGTGTCATGGATGTCCCTACTCCTTATCTAGTGCTCTTGTACCAATTTAATCTAGATTCTAGGAATCACTTATAGTTTTTTCGTATTTAATTTTCTTATTTGATATGTTAAAATAAGTTTGGAAATGAGTTAAATGAGTAATCATATAAAACAGTTGATTTGCTATTCATATGACAGACATAAATTGACTAAGTGGATATTGTAGTAACTTCTGCAATTAATTGAATGGTGGGTTCTTTAGGGTTCTCCTATTTGGGACAGGTATAGGTAGGTACCCGACACGACTTGGTGGGTTAGGTCAAGACATCTTAGAGACTGGGGATCCTATTCCTTCTCCTTCAGTTAATGGTAGATTGGTGGAAGAATCTAGTTTTATCACCACCTTGAGTCAGCAAATTGATTCTTGATTTAAGCGTTCAAAATTCTTCCTCATTCCTAAGAATCTTAGAGTATTTGAGAGTGATGTCTTTTTCAAGCTCCTGGAGGTAGATGTGATAAGGGTACTTAAGAGGACTTTAGATTCCTTCAACTCTAGCTAAAATGGTTTTTTGGTGAGTGAAACTGTTACCAAAAACCTTCTTATTCTGGGTCTTTGATTTCTTTTAGAATCTATAGATGCCATTGCAGATGTTTCCATATCCACTAAAGCAATGGAGACCAAATCAGGGAAAGAGGGATAGGCAAACCATATGACTTCAAATCTAAAAAGCCTATCTTGGGAGTTATTGAGTCTAGGATTAATATTAAGTAGGGGACAATGATCAAAATGGGTTCTAGGGAAACGGGTGACAAGATCATCAGGGAAGATGTCAAGCCAATTGTTATTAGCCGGTCATCTATCTTGTCTCTACAGGATCACACGATTCCTATTAGTGTATCTTTTGTTAGACATGTGTATTTACTTCCTTTGAATCCTAGGTCTATGAGGTTACATCTATTAATACAATTCCAGAACATGTTGCTCCAGTGGTATAATATTATTACCACTAAACTTTTCTCCAACTTTTAGGATTTCATTCAAGTCTCTAGCTGCCAGTGTAAGATAGATAGATGTTTTGGAGGCATTCCCACAACCTAAACTTATCCCTAAAGCAAGTACTAGCATAAATGGCAATGAAAAGCCAAAAGAAAGGGGGATAAGATACAACCATAACATGGATGCCTTGATCAGTAGTAGTAACCTATTCTAGCTTGAGAATGTAATTTTTCCACATGAAAACTATGCCACCGGAGAAACCATTGGCATTGGCAGGTACTTGAATATGGGTATTAAAGTTGACCTCAGTAGTCAGGCTCTTATGGTCAGTCATTTTGGTCTCCATGTGGACCAGCATAATAGGATTGTGAATGGCAATTATGGAACTACATTGTTTTCTAAATTCAGAGCTATTGGCTCCTTTAGCATTCCAAATTATGAGATTCAGCAGGAGACCTTGGGTTTATGTTTGTTTCTTTGGTCTTGTCCCTCTCTTTCTCTTCTTGTGAGGGACTATTACTTCTATTGGTTTCTTGGGTCTCCTGATCTTTTCACGGATGGGTTCCGAGTTGCAGTGGTATTTCCTAAACCTTTTGAGGATAATGTGTCTTGTCTTATGCTGCACCTCAGAAGACTTCGTGGACATAGTGCAATAAGCACTTCTTGCAAGAGCTATGTGAATTTTGCCCTCTGGGTTTTGTCTAGCAAGTGGGCTCTGGTTTTGGAGATTCCCACCTTTGTAAATATATCCTCTAGGTCCTTGTTTCTTGTCTGTACCTACTCTAAGAGAAAGTTTGTTCCCTCTTCTAGCTCCCTTGGAAGGTACAATAGAGGTATAAGTGAAAGGGTAGTTGAGCTCTCCTTTAGAGAAGTCCAAGAGGTGAGCAGTACTGAAGGGATCATGGAAATGGAGAGATTGGTGGAAATAAGGAAATTTGGAGAAAGACTTCCTGTATGTGCTCGTTCATGGTTTGGGAGGTTGGATCTACCTCCACATTGTTCGCCAAAGGCATTTTTAGTTGATGACCACACCTGATATCCCAGGTTCATGAGGTAGTAGTTGAGAGCAATTGTCATGATCAAGGAGAGAGTTGATGGATTCTGTATCAGTGATAAATTAGCTGGGTGATTTGGTGGAAGTATCAGTGAGATGGAGAATCCCATTAGCGATATTTCCAGCCATGATTCAGGTACATACAGAGGTGAAAAGTGGGAGTGAAGAGTAGGACTACGGAGTTTTAGTTCTCCTCGGCTCATTTATTAGGGTTTTGGGAGTTGAGATGCGATATTGTCACTTGAGGGATGGTGAAGGTGAGAAGTAACAACGAAGTTGAAATGGGGGTTAGGAGAGAAGGGGAGATAAAGGGTTTTTGATTTGTTTCTCCCATTTAGCTACTAGTAGAACATAAAGGTTTATTACCGTTTTCCAACAATCTGAAAGGATTGATTGTC
>JAPEIP010000010.1:58542435-58558948 GCA_026120095.1 Capsicum chinense
TTTCATCCTATAAATATTGTTTTCTTTGGTTTGAAAAGACAAGCACTCAAAACTACTTTCCCCTTGAAAAACACTTGAGAGACATTGATCAAATGGTGAAATCACCAATTCAAGAATAGAAGAGCAACATTCTTGAATGCTACTTGTTTTATGGCTTAGTTGAATCCCCTAGATAGAGTTGTCACTTGTTCTTTCGTTTGCTCGTGGGAGAGACTCCAACTATCTTCAAGAAGCGTATTATCGTGCCTCTAAGCCAAGCAAGTTTTATTTTAAATTTCTTGTACAATTATCATTATTGTTCTAACATATAACTCTCGATACTTCTAAATTAAGAAATTGGTCTGTATCAACCCATAGAAAAGATTAAATATAAACATAACTTCAATTTCATATAAACTCAATATTAATTTTAAATATTGATTAAACCATGACATTAGAACTATAAAATATGCTATAACTCAAATAATACTAGATGGTGTACATACCTTAACACATAAAGAAATGTATGCACAACAATAACAATATACCCAATGTATTTTTATATAGTAAGGTCTGCGGGAGTAAAGTGTGCGTAGTCCATACCACTACCTTCAAAGAGTAGAGAAGTTGTTTTCATAGACCCTGGGACAGGACCAAAAAGAAAGTAAACAAAGCCACATGAAGAAATGTATGCGAGCAAATAATGAAGTTATTCAGAGAAAAGAGTGTATAAAAATCGATGATGCAGAGATAATATATTTGGTAGAGAGAGAAATATTTGCTAGCAATTTTTGGGATTATCGTGAAAAAAGATTTGGTATCAGTTTTTGGTAGTATCACGAAAAACGATTTGATAGCAGTTTTGGAAATTATCCTTTTCACAAATTAAATGTGAAGGGAATAATCCCTTAAACTAAGGTGAATTAATAATTAGTTATAATATTAAATTAGGAATTATAATTAGAAATAATTATATGACTTAGAAAACATAAGTTCCTAATTACCTTACTTAACCTAATTTTCAATTAATTAAAATTTATAGCCTTTCTTGACAATTAAATACAATTCATAATTTTTCTCCTTTATTTTCTCCCTTGATTTTCTTTCTTTCTCTATTTCTCTTTCTTTCCATTTTTTCTTTTCTGTTTTTCATTTTTTCTGTCATTTCACCTTTTCCTTTTTTCCATTTTTTATTTTTTTCTATTTCATTTTTTATTTTTTGTTTTTTTTTATTCTTTTATATTTTCTTTTTCTTTTTTTTTTTCATTTTTTTCATCTATTTTTTTTCGTTTTTATTTCTTTTTCCTTTGCAACCTTTTTTTTTTATTTTCTTTTCTTAGGTTTTCGTTGTTATTTCATTTTTTCCTTTTTTCAATTTTTCTTCTTTTTTATTTTTTATTTTTTTGTATTTTATTTTTCTTTTACCTCATTTTTTATTGTTGTTTCCATATTTTATATTTTATATTTATTCTTATCATACTATATAGTTTAAATAAATTTATTATTTGTATTTGAATAGTTTAGCCGTGAATACAATTTAATAGTTGTATTTGTATATAAATAAATATATGAATTAATTATGTTTATTTGAGTCTAAAATATATAATATGCAATATATCATTCAATGCAAATGTATTGTTAGTATTTGTATGTCAAGTTTATCATTTGCATTTATATATAAATAAGTATCATTTGTATGTGTATGGTTCAGTTGTATGAATATGTATTATTTGATACAAATGTAACACTTGTATTTGTATAATTTACTTTTGCATTTTTGTAATTTATCATTTATATATTTGTATGGTTTAATTTGTATTAATAAAATACAATTCGTATCAATGAATATAAATACAAATGCTTGTAGAAAGAAAATAATAATTCTTTTTCAATTTTTAAGAATACAAGTGATGTTGTCAATTGCAAATTTAAATACAAATAAATGAAACAAGTGAAATTACAAATACGATATAATATATGATCAATTTAAAAATACAAATGCAAAATAGTTCTTTTAAAAAATCAAGTGTATCGACGAAAATAGAATACAAATACAAATACAAATAAAATGAAATCATAAAATACAAATACAAAATAGTTCTTGAAAATACAAGTGCAAATTGTATAAAGTATAAATGATGGTGCGAACTATAAAATATAAATACAAGTGCGAACTATAAAATACAAATGTGAACTACAAAAAATAAATACAAATACAAGCACGAACTATAACATACAAATATAATTGTATTAGTGAATACAAACATATAAATAATGGTGTGAACTATAAGATATAAATACAAGTGAAAATTACAAAATACAAATACAAATACAAATGCAAACTATAAAATACAAATACAAATAAGTGCGAACTATAAAATACAAATACAATTGTATCAATGAATACAAAAATATAAATGATGGTGCAAATACAAATACAATAAATGCTTATGATATTTTCATTATTATCCATGACTTGTGCTCGACATAACCATATTTTTCAAAAATACCACAATAAAATAGAATTAAAAAAAGAATTATAACATACAAAAAGAAAACCAAGAAAAAGGAAGAGAATACAAGTTAGAAAAGAGAAAAAAAATAAAAAAAAATGAAAAGGAAGAAACAAAAAAAAAGAAAAAAAGAAAAAAAAAAGGAAGAAAATCAAAAATAGGAACAAAAACTAAAAGAAAAAAAGGAAAAAATAAGAAAAATGAAAAAAAATCAAAAAGAAAACAAAAATATAAAAAAATGAAAAACAGAAAAGAAAAAAATAGAAAAGGGAAAAGAAAGAAGAAAGAGAAATAGAAGTTAGGGATAGAAGAGAGAAAAAAGAAAAGAAAGAATAGAAAAAGAAAAAAGGAAAAAATGATGATGTGTACAAACACAATGACTCGTTATGATGTATCTAATCGGCATACATGGCTTGACGTAACCATATTATTTGGAAATACAACAAAATATAAAATATAAAATACAATTAAAAAAAAAAGAAAAATGAGAAATTAAAAACAAAAAAAGGAAATTAAAAACAAAAAAAAAAAGGACAAAGAGAAGTAGGGGCTAGAGATAAAGAGAGGAATAAAAGGAAATGAAAAAGAAAAAAGAAAAGAAAAGAAAAGAAGAAAAAAGCTAAAGAAAAACTATAAATTGTAATTTTGAAAGTTATGCTAGGAACAATCTCATTTTGTTGAAACCTAGACTATTTTTGTAAATTTCCCTTGTAATTATCTTTTTTGATTTTTAAAACACGGCTATATATGTAAAACAAAACTTTCATTTTTGTAATATTACAAAAGTACTACCATTTATGTAGTTAAAACTTAAGGATGGCCTATCCATGTAATTTTATATAGGGAAGATTACTTCTCGTACCAAATTCTCACCATTACTTCTCGTACCAAATTCTCACCTTCTCCTTCACGATTTTCACTTCAATTCTTTCTCAATCCTCTCTTAAAAGAGAATTCAAACAAATTATTATTTGAATTATACACAATGCATCTCGAAAACTTCAAATTCATCAATAATTGCTGAAAGTTAGGCTAAGAACACTCTCATTTTGTTGAAACCTAGACTATTTTTGTAAGTGTCCCTTATAATTATCTTTTTTGATTTTTAAAACACGACCATATATGTAAAAAAAAACTTTCATTTTTGTAATATTAAAAAAGTACTACCATTTATGTAGTTAAAACTTAAGAATGACCTATCCATGTAATTTTATATAGGGAAGATTACTTCTCATACTAAATTCTCATCTTCTTCTTCACGGTTTTCGCTTCAATTCTTTCTCAATCCTTTCCCAAAAGACTTCAAACAAATTATTATTCGAATTATACACAGTGCAGCTCGAAAACTTCAAATACATCAACAATTAGTGAATCATTCAGCATTGTTTTGAGTTTTTTTTTCTTCTTCTAAAAATTAAGGTTTCAATATTTTTTTAAATAAGCTCTATTTCAAGTGAGCATAGTTATAAAAGATCAGTTGCGTATTAGGGAGCCCAAATCTTAAATTTTGAATGATTTGATGTAGTTTTGAGGTATTTTTGGGTGAATTTAATGCTTGAATTCGAGGAAGAAGATGATGTCTTTTTTTTTTGTACAACAATGTATAAATTCCTATATTGTATTGTATATTGTTGTAAATTATTCAATAATATACATAATTATACGAACATATACATTTTTATATATGATGTTTAAACAATGTATCTACATTGTATAAGTGCATATAAAATGAAGAGAAACAACAAACTCATCAAATAAAAAGACAACAGTGTATATACAACAACATACAATATAACATACAAATATATATGAAAAACGAACTTCGCCTTCTCCTATGAATCCAAGCATCAAATTCATTCAAAAACACTTTAAAACTACACCAAATTACCCAAAACTTCATATTTGGATTTCTCAATACATAACCGATCTTTTGCAGTCATATCCACTCGAAATAGAGCTTATTTACAATTCAATTTTTAAATTTTGAAACTTCAATAATGGTTGAAATTCAAAAGGATCGTTGGAGTTGGTCTACAAATTTTAAACACACAGACTCTAAATTCAAACTATGGACAAATTGTTTTCAAAATAATAGGCATCTGTTCTCTAAACGACATTGCTAACTCATGTACCATTGAAATTTGAATGAATGAAGTTTGAGAATTTGGATGATAAGTCACTGTTCATCTTATTCTATATTCCAGTTTAGGAACTAGATGTTAAATGCACATTGAGCTACAAATTGTGAAATATTATTTTGATCCTATACAATTAGGCCATTTTTGGTAATGTAATGTACATTGGGCTATATTTTTTGATGTAACATTGTTGGATGCACTTTTATGTAATTTTTTTAATTATTATCGAGATAACTATATGGCTTAGCAAACATAAGTTCCTAATTATTCTATTTTGCCTAAGTTTAATTAATTTCAATCCTTATTTTTCTTGACAGTAAAATACAATTCATAATCTCACTCATTTTTTTCTCTTTTTCTCCATCTTTTTATTTCTATTTCTCTTTCTCTTTTTTCTTTTTCAATTTTTTTTCTAGTTTTTCTTTCTTTTTCATTTTCATTTTTTTTTTCATTTTTTAATCCTTTTTATATATTTTTTTTCATTTTCCATCCTTTTTTATTTCTTTTTTCTTTGCATTTTTTTTGTATTTTATTTTTTCTATTTTTGTTCTTATTTCGTTTTTTCTTTTTCATGTCATTATTTCTCTTTTTTTATTTTTTTGTATTTTATTTTTTCTCTTATTTTGTTGTTGTTGTTGTTTTTGTATTTTATATATTTGTTATAGTATTTATTTGTATCATACTGTATATTTTAAATAAATTTATGATTCATTTTTTAATAGTTTAGCCGTGAATATGTATAATTTATCATTTGTATATAAAAAAGTATATGAATTAATTGTATTTGGTTGAGTTTAAAATATACAAATATGCAATGTGTCATTCAATGCAAATGTATCATTAGTATTTGTATGTCAAGTTTATCATTTGTATTTGTATATAAACCAGTATCATTTGCATGTGTATGACTCAAGTTGTATAAACTTGTATCATTTGATACAAATGTAATATTTGTATTTGTATAATTTATAATTTATATTTGTATTGTTCAATTTGTATCAATAAAATACAACTCGTATCAATGAATATAAATACAAGTGTTCGTAGAAAGAAAATTAACAATTCTTTTCAATTGTTTAAAAATACAAATGATGTTGTCAACTAAAATTCAAATACAAATAAGTGTAACAAATGAAATTACAATACAAATACAATATGGGGTCAACATACAAATACAAATACAAAATAGTTATTTAAAATACAAGTGAATCGATGAAAATAGAATACAAATACAAATATAGATACAAACAAAATGAAACCACAAAATACAAATACAATATGCAGTCAACTATAAAATACAAATACCAAATAGTTCTTTCAAATACAAGTGTGAATTGTATAAAATATAAATTATGGTGCTAACTATAACATACAAATAAAAGTGCTAACTATAAACTACAAGTACAAAAGAGAACTTTAAAATACAAATACAAATATAAGCGCAAATTATAAAATACAAATACAAATACAATTATGTCAAAAAATACAAAAATATAAATGATGGTGCGAATACTATTATATGTCTTGAGTCGGGGGTCTATCAGAAACCTCTCTACTTCATCTGAGGTAATGGTATGGACTGCGTGTACTTTACCCTCCCCACAGTGGATATGTTGTTGTAGTTTTTGGTGCGAATACAAATACAATAAGTGATTATGGTATTTTCATCATCATCCATGATTTGTGCTCAACGTAGTCAATTTTTTTTTTTAAATACAAAAAGTTAAAAATAGAACAAGAAAATGAGAAAAAATGGAAAATAAAATAAAAAACCAAAATAGAAAAAAAAGGAAGAAAGAGAAATAGAAGCTAGAGATAAAAGAGAGAGAGGGAAAAAAAAGCAAAAAGAAAGAAACTAGAAAAAAAATAAAACTAGGAAAAAAAGAAGGAAAAAAAGAAAATAGGTAAAAAAAGAAGATAAAAAATCAAAAAGAAAAAAGGAAAAAGTACGAAAAAAAAGATTCAAAAAAATGAAAAAGGAAAACCCCCCAAAAATTATGAAAAAGGAGAAAAAAAAAAAGAGAAATAGAAATTAGAGATAGAAGAGAGAGAAAAGTGAAAAATAATCAAAAAAAGAAAAAAGAAAGAGAAAATAGAAGAAAATAAAAATTAAAATAATAAGAAAAAGAGAACAGGAAAAAGGAAAAAAAAATATGATGGTGAAAAATAAATGGAGTGAGCGATTATAATGTTTTTGTCATCATCCATGGCTTGTACTCAACGAAGTCATAATTTTTAAAAATATAAAAAAATTATAAAATATAAAATATAATTAAAAAATGAGAAAGAAAAATATTTTAAAAAAATTAAACTAAAAAAGAAAAAATAAAGAAAGAGAAGTAGAGGCTAGAGATAGAAGAGAGAAAAAAAGAAACGAAAAAGAAAAAAAGAAGAGTGAATAGGAGCAATAGATAGAAGAGAAAAAAAAAAGAAACTAAAAATGAAAATATGAAAAAAAAAAAAAAAAAGTGAAAGAGAAACTATGGATTGTAATTTTGAAAGTTAGGTTAGGGGCACTTCTACTTTGCTGAAACATAGGCTATTTTCTGTAAGTAACTCATTATTATTCCATCTATTTAAAAAAGAATGACTTACTTTTCCCCTTTAGTCCGTTTAAAACTGCAAGACTAAAAGAATTTTGTTACCACAAGATTCAAAAGTATTCGTTATTTTCTTAAATTATGTGATAAGTCAAAACATGTCACTCTTTCTAAATAGAGGAAGTATTTATCACACTATATAAGGGTGTGAAAAAATCGAACCGACCGATAAGCAAACCGATAAAAATGGTATTGGTTTATTATTATTGGGTTATTGGTTAACGATTTTTAATGGTTTTATAAAAAAAAATTATTGGGTTATTGGTTTGGTTCAATTTTTTCTTATTGGGTTATTGGGTAAACCGATAACCCAATAAGAATATACATAAATACATACATACATACACACACACACACACACACACACACACACACACACACATATATATATATATATATGACTTATTATATATTTCTCTTAATTTCTCTTTAATTTATACTAATTAACAAACCTATTATTTTAATTATACAAAGTCTTAATTTCTCCTAACAACATTTAGTTCAAACTTGAAGATTCTTATAAATTAAAACACATTATGTAGGATTATTAGTTGCAACTAAGATTTGATTTTTTTTTATGTTAGTTACTACTATTTCTATTTTATGAGTATTTTCTTATCGGTTAAATCTAAAACCAAACGTTAAGGACTAAAAATCGATAAATCAAAAATCGATAAAAAATATCTTATTGGTTTGGTTATTGGTTTAGCATATTTAAAAATAAAAAACCGATAAATTGAACCAATAATATATAAAACCAAACCAAACCGAACCGATCGATGCACACCCCTAACACTATATGACCTTGCAACACTATAATCTTCAGAAGCATTTTGCTTAATTAGATATTTTTGGGAACATAAAAAGACGAGAGAGATTTTAGGTGGACTAACAAATTCAGAAACAAATCAACTCAAAAAGCCAAAGAAGGGTGTTGATAGGGTTAGACGCTCTAGTTATATCAGAAGGATTGGTTTTGGTTCTGAGTTGGTAGGTACTCTATTTTATCTATTAAAATTCGTCATTGAAGAGCTTCAAACACAAATTATAATATCTGACTTGCCACAAATGTGAATCATGTTGAGTGAGTAATTTATTTAAAAGCTCAAAACATTGAGAGAAGTTCATCTCTAAAATTTGAAACCATTTAAAGGAGATTTGAGTTGGTCAGGATTGAGTTTTTTTTAGCTCATTAAAGAAAATAAATTGTTGTAATATATGTATGAATACTGTAAAATGTTGTATATTAATGTATAGGAAAAGTCATCATTTTCACCCTAAACTATACCCAAAATGTCGAAGTCATCATTGTGGGTTTCTCGAATTTTACAAATTGGGTTTTTAGTTTATTGAATTTTATAAAGTTGGATTGTACGTGGGTTTCTTGCATTTATGAATTGGATTGTGAATTACTTAAATTTACTGGATTGGGTTGTGTATTTCTTGAATTTTCAAGAATTGAGTTCTATGTTTGCATTTTACAAATTGGGTTATGATGTAAGACCCCGTAAAATTTTGACCATTTTACTTTTTACCCTCCCACCTGCGTAATGTCTATTTTTGACTTGGAGTATAATTAGAAATATTAAAAGGATATTTTGGAAAAATTTTAGAATTTTCAAAAGAGGTTCGGTGTCATTTTGGGACCCGAGGCAGTAAACCTCCGTGATAGTGGTGTTCCACGGAGGTTAGCCTCCACGATAAGGGCATGACACGGAGGCTACTGTTTGCGATAAGGGCGTGCCATACTCCTGTTTTAATTTCGTCCAATTTTTATTTTTTTCACTTGGGGTGAGGGGCTTTTGGTCTTCTTACCCCTTGTATGACTTTTAACATAAAATTGACCCTTTTCCTTCAATTTTCAAAGATCAAAATTCTATTCTTTCTCTCTTAAACTCAAAACCCAAGAAAGCTCAAGAGTTTTACAGAGAATTTAACACCCAAGCTCCAAACTTCTAATCCTCTTCAAATTATTCTATATTTCAGGCATGTTGCTCACCCCTAACTTGTATTTTTACATCGTGGCATTAAATTATTGGATATTTATGTGATTTCAATTGATGGGTTTGAAATTAGGTTGAAGGCTTTTAATGGTTATTACTTAAATTGTATTCCCCATATTTTAAATGTCTATTCACATTTTTAATTTATGGTTTTGGGGACTGAATTGGTGCATTATTTTAATGGTTCGAATGGGAGACATGAGTTTCCTCTAAAATTGATGGAATTTTGGCTTGATAATGGCATTAACCTCAATCCACCTTGAAAACTTGCTTTTGAATATGAAAAATTGCATGGTTTAACTTGTCTTTTGAACCCATTGCATTAAAGGATAAATGAATGAATATGATTTTGGATGGCCTTGGTTTTGGATTTTAAATAGAACTTGAGAGTCAATTTGGTTATATAGATTGATTTGGCATAATTTTATCAGCTTGCAAGCATATTAGTATGACTATACCGTGTTGGTAAATGCCTTAATAAATGACTCCTAGGTTAATAGTTGTTTTATGTGTAAATTAATATAATTTGGGCTTAAAGGGAATTGTGTAGCTCACCGTGAAGGTATAGGTCCCGGGAGGATCAGCACTGAAAATTACATTTGCTGGCGTTGGAGGTCCATGTGACTGTGTGCTTAGTGCATATTATATATATATATATATATATATATCGGGAGGGTTATATCCTTAGGGTCTTTAGCCTTTTCTTATTTTTCCTTGATTCGTACGGCTAACACGTACTAAGGCCCTTCTAGCAGGGGGAGCTGGACCCATATAACCCATGGGTGCTTTTAGGACGAATCGAGCTACATAGTTCAGGCTAATACTTTAAACTCCCATGTTCATAACCCTGGTTCCTATCCTAACATCCTATATATATAAATATGGTGCATATGATTTATGACTGGATTTTGGTGATTACATTATTTTATCCCTATTCCTTAAGTTACATGCAGTGCTCGCCCACTAACCATTCTTAGGCGCTACATCATTTCATTATGTAGGGTCCAAGGGCTTTTCTGTTGCTCCTATATCGTTAGGGGTCTGAGTACTCCCATTGATCAATTATAAAGTGGTGAGCCTCCATCTTTTGAAAGACCTGGTCATTTCATTGGTTTTATTATTGTTTGGTATTTCTTTTGGATCCTTTTTGGTCATAGTTGGGGGCATGTCCCGACTTAGTTGGTATTCTAATTTTAGAGGCTTTTGTGGACAAGAGTTATTTGTTTATTTGTTTTGACTCTTAATTCTCATTTGGTATATCTAATCTTCTTATTATCATTTTTGGTTGTTTTTCATTGTATTCTTTTATTCTGTTCTGGATGTTAGGATAAGAGGGTGGTCTCCAGCTCACGACGAGATTAAGATACCCGTAAAGACTAGGCCTTGGTTCGAGTTATGACAAACTTGGTATTACAGCACGATTCTGGGTTGTTGGGTGTCTATAAAGCCGTGTCAAGTAGAGTCCCTTTTATGGGTGTATAGCGCGCCAGACTTATAAGGGGAAGGCTACAAGGCATTTAGAAGTATTTTTCTTTATTGTGTTCTATTTTTGGGCTATAAAGTCTAGTTCTATGAAACTTCCCTAACTCCTGGCTTACTTGCATTTCAGATTATACCTACCTGAAGATCTGATGGTCGTAGAAACTCTGCTAGAAACTCTATTCCACCTGAGGAGAATGTGGAGGGAATTTGCCCTATTTATGAAGTGTAGACCCAGTCTAGGGTCCCTGCTCTTGATTGTACTGTTCCACGTAGGGTTCCACCGATCCCTACTAGTAGTTCTCGAGCTTTTCGAGCTAGTGACACTTATGCTCAGTCACCCCAGAGAGATATCTCTAATGCAAAGTTTCATCAGTCTATCATATGCTTGCTCAATTAGTGGCATCGCAGTCTCATCGGTCTAATCATGTTGGTTTTGTTGTTATTTTATCTGAGGTCACTCGAGTTGCCCAGTTTATGAGATTAAATCCCCTAACCTTTACAGGCGCTAAGGTTGAGGAGGATCCTTAGGGGCTTATTGATGAGATGGATAAGATTTTTAGGGTGATGGATGCTATTGATTTAAAGGGTATGGAGTTTGTTGTCTATCAATTAAAAGATGTGGCTTACCAGTGGTACGAGGAGTGAGGAAGTGATGAGGGATGATAACGCTAAATAGGCAGTGTGGGATGACTTTTCAGGTGATTTTATTGATCACTTCTTTTCTTGGGACTTCAGGAAGCTATGGCTGAAGAGTTTATGAACTTGAAGCTGGGTAAGATGACTGTGAAGAAGTATGCTCTGAAGTTTCATCATTTGGACCATTATGCTCTGGAGTTGGTGTCTAATATGAGATCCCAAATAAGGAAGTTTGCTTTTGGTTTGTCTTGTGATTTGGTTTTAGACTGTAAGGTTGCCATGTTGAATAATGATATGGACATATCAAGGCTGGTTGTTTATATGCAACAGGTAGAGGATGAGAAAAAGAAGCAAGTAGAGATAGGAGAGAGGCAGAGCAAAATATTTAAATATTTTGAGCTGGGTGTGAATTAATAGAATAGTAGAAGAGATGGTAGGAAATAGACTAAGAAGAAGAATTGGAGAAATTCTTATTCGACAGCTAATGCTCTGTATCCTAAGCCTTCGAGTGATTATCGTTTGCAGGACAATAGTGGTCCTAAAGAACAGGGCGCCTAGTATCAGGACAGTGGAGCTCAGCCACCCCCACTTTATGCTCTTTACCATTTTTATGGGCAACTTCATCATAGATATTATGAGGAGGGAAGAAATCGGTGCTATAATTGGGGTCAGTATGGTCATGTACAACGAGATTATCCTTTGGCCAGGGTTGCCACTGGAACTAATAAGGTCTCAGTTGCCACTTCTTTGGCTGCTATATCTAAGGGTGCCACTTCAGGTACAAGGACTAGCTAAAATCATCTCTATGCACTTGCTACTCGTCAGGAATCTAAGGCATCTCACGATGTTGTCACTGGTATGTTACAACTTTTCTCCCGTGATGTTTGTTATTTGCTTGATTCAGGTTCTACCTTGTCTTATGTAAACCCTTATGTGGCGTTACAATTTAGTTTTGGTCCTGAAATATTTTCGATCCCTTTTCTATTTCTACTCTGGTGGGTGAGTCTATTATTGCTAAAAGAATCTATAAGGGTTGGATGGTGTCCATCTTTCATAGGGAGACATTGGTGGATTTGATAGAACTTGATATGGTAGACTTTGATGTAATCTTAGGGATGGATTGGATTCATTCATGCTATGCTTCTTTAGATTGTAGGACCCAAAAGGTCAGTTTCCATTTTTCTAATAAACCAATGATCGAATGGGAGGGGAGTTTCTTAGTACCCAAAGGGAAGTTTATTTCCTATCTTAGAGCTTAGAAAATGATCACCAAGGGGTGTCTGTATTATCTAGTTTGGGTTAAATATTCTAATTCTAAGATTCCTTCTTGTGGTTAATGAATTTCCTAAGGTTTTTACCGATGATCTTATTGGAATTACTCCCTAGATTTTGGGATTTATCTTCTATCGAATACCCGTCCTACTTCTATTCCCCCTTATAGGATGGCTACAGCTGAACTAAAAGATCTTAAGGAGCAATTAAAAAATCTTCTTAATAACGGTTTCATTCGTCTTAGTATTTCTCTGTGGGGTGCTCTTGTACTTTTCGTGTGAAAGAAAGATGGGTCTCTTTGGATATGTATAGACTATCGTTAGTTGAACAAGATTACAGTGAGAATAAGTATCCTTTTCCTAGGATTGATGACCTTTTCAATCAGCTTGAAGGTGCTAGATATTTCTCTAAGATTGATCTTTGTTTGGGCTATCACTAGTTAAAAATTAAGGAGGTTGATATTTCCAAGACTACTTTTCGAACCCAGTACGACCATTATGAATTCTTGGTTATGTTATTTGGGTTAACTAATGCCCTGGTTTCTTTCATGGATCTTATGATAAGATTTTCAGGCAGTTTTTGGGTTTGTTTGTTATAGTATTCATTGATGATATCCTGGTGCACTCTAAGAGTGAGGAGGATCATGTAAATCACCTCCGAATTGTGTTGCAGACTCTTAAGGACCAGAAATTGTATGTATAGTTTTCTAAGTGTGAATTTAAGCCAAGTGTCGTGACCTTTCTTGGGTATGTTATTTCTAATGAGGGGATCAAGGTGGATCTGCATAAAGTTGAGGCAGTTAAGAAGTGGCCCAGACTCATGACTGCAATCGACATTAGGAGTTTCTTAGGCTTGGCTGGGTATTATAGGAGGTTTGTGGAGAGTTTCTTATCTATTGCCGCTCCATTAACAAGGTTGACTCAAAAAAGGTTAAGTTTTTGTGGTCTAATACTTGTGAGGATAGTTTTGAGAAGTTGAAAGATAAGTTGACTTTTATGCTAGTATTGACCCTGCCCGAGGGTACAGAGGGATTTGTTGCAAATTGTGATGCATCTTCTATGGGAATGGGTTGTGTTTTGATGAAGCATGGTAAGGTTGTAGCCTATGCTTCCATGCAACTTAAGGTTTATGAGGGAAATTACCTGACTCATGATTTAGCATTGGCAGGTGTGGTCTTTGCTCTAAACATTTGGTGCCATTATCTGTATGGGGTATATATGGATATTTATTTTGACCAAAAGAGCTTGTAGTGTGTTTTTACGAGAAAGGAATTGAACCTCAAGCAGAGGCAGTGGCTTGAACTACTTAAGGATTACAACATGGGCCTTCACTACCATTTAGGTAAAGCTAATGATGTTGTTGATGCTCTCAGCAGGTTGTCCCTGGGAAGCTTAGGTCATGTGGATGTAGAGAATTGGGAATGTTGCTTATGAGTTAAATTTACCAGCTAGTTTGGCCTCTATTCATCCTTTTTTCTATGTGTCTATGCTTAAAAAGTATGTGGGTGACCCTTCGTTGATAGTTCCTGTTGAGGATGTTGGTATTATGGATTCTTTACCTTACAAGGAGGTCCCGATTGAAATACTGGATAAACAAGTTTATAATTAAGGAAAAAGGATGTAGCTTTGGTGAAGGTTCATTGGAGAAATCAAAAGGAAGAAGAAGCTACATGGGAAGATAAAGAAGATATGAGAGCCAAGTACCCGTTCTTGTTCTCCATGTTGAATGAAAGTGCGTAAGGTATGAGTTTAGTTTCCCTCTTGTAACTTTTTTGAATTTTTCCTTGGATTCTACTGGATTTCGGCTATTCTCGTGCTAAAATTGTCCTAATTCATCATTCGGGGACGAATGATCCTAAGGGGCGGATAATGTAGAACCCCATAAAATTTTGACCATTTTATTTTTAACCCCTCCGCTTGTATAATGTCAACATTTGACTTAAATTATGATTAGAGGTGTTAAAAGGGTATTTTGGAAAAGTTTTGGAATTTTTGAAAGTGGTTTGGGGTCATTTTGGGACCCCAAGCCATTAAGCCTCCGCGATAAGGGCATAGCACGGAGGCTACCCTCTGCGATAAGGGCGTGCCACACTCCTATTTTAATTTCATCCAATTTTTATTTTCTTCACTTGGGGTGAGGTTATTTTTCATCTTTTGAACCTTTGTGCGACTTTAAAATATAAAATTAACCCTTTTCCTTCAGTTTTCAAAATCAAAATTCCATTCTTTCTCTCTTAAACTCCGAACCTAAGAAAGCTCAAGAGTTTTACAGAGAATTTAATATCCAAGCTTCAAACTTCAAATTCACTTCAAATTATTCTATAATTCAGGCATTTTACTCATCCCTAATTGGTATTTTTACATTGTGCCATTAAATTATTAAATATTTATGTAATTTTGATTAATGGGTGTGAAATTGGGTTGACGACTTTTGATAGTTATTAGTTGAATTGTATTCCCCATGTTTTCAATGCCTTATTCATGTTTTAATTTATGGTTTTGGAGACTGAATTGGTGCATTATTTTAATGATTAGAATGAGGGATATAGGTTTCCCCCAAATTGATGGAATTTTGACTTGATAATGGCATTGACCTCAACCCACCTTGGAAACTTATTTTTGAATATATAAAATTGCATGATTTAACTTGTCTTTTGAACCCATTGCATTGCATTAAAAGATAAATGAATGAAAATGATTTTAGATAGCCTTGGTTTTGGATTTTTAATGGAACTTTGGATTCAGTTTGGTTATATGGATTGGTTTGGCATAATTATATTATCTTGCAAGAATATTAGTATGACGATACCATGTTAGTAAATGCCTTAATAAATGACTCTTAGGTTAATAGTTGGTTTATGTGCAAATTATTTTAAATTGGGCTTAAAGAGAATTGTGTAGCTTATCGTGAAGGAGTAGGACTCAGGGGGATCAACACTGGAAACCATGTTTACCAGTGTTGGGGTTCCATGTTATCGTATGCTTGGCGTACACATTATACATATATTTTAGGAGGGCTATAGCCTTGTGTCTTTAACCTTTCCTCGAATTTTCCTCGATTCCTGCAGTTAATACGTACTGGAGCCCTTCCAGTAGAGGGAGCTGGACCCATATAGCCTATAGGTGCCTTTAGGATAAATAAGTTGCATAGTTTAGGATAATACTTTAAGCTCTCATGCTCATGACCCTGGTCCTTATCCCAGCATCCTATATATATGAATGTGGTGCACATGGTTTATGACTGGATTTTGATGATTACATTATTTTATCCTTATTTCCTGAGTTACAAGCTAGTAATTGCTCCATTGACCATCCCTGGACGCTACATCATTTCATAATGTAGGGTCTGAGATTGCTCATGTGCAGTGTTAGGTGGTTGAGTACTCCTATTGATTAGCTGTGAAGTGGTGAGCTTCTATCTTTCGGAAGGCTCAGTCATTTCATTGGTTTTAATTTTGTTTGGTACTTCATTTAGATCATTTTTTGTAATAGTCAGGGGCATGTCCTGATTTAGTTGGTATTTTAATTTTAGAGGCTTTAGTGGAGAAGTATGGGTTGTTTGTTTGTTTTGACTCTTAATTCTCATTTTATTTATCTATTCTTCTTATCATCATGTTTGGTTGTCTTCCGCTGTTTGGATAAAGGGGTGGTCTCCGGCTCATGGTGAGCTTGAGATACCCGTAACGACTAAGACCTGGTTCGGATTATGACATATGATTTGCTCGAATTTTATTATATTAAGTTGTGGGTTTCTTGAATTTCACAAAAATTGTGGAAGGTTGTGAAATAGTAAAAGGATTGAAGTGATTTTGCTTGTTGGATTCGGGTTGCTTTGACCTGATCGAATCCGTTTGTTTTAGATTTAAACTAAAAAAAGAGGATTGAATATAT
>JAPEIP010000010.1:58564902-58597121 GCA_026120095.1 Capsicum chinense
AAATTAGAAAAAGAAATCACATATTGACTAAACTACGTAATTTAGAAGAAGGTCAAAAAAGGTTATTAAAAGTTAAAAAAGTACGTACAAGTTATTATAACGACTTAGTGAGCGCAGTAAGTTGGGAAATACAAGGTTGTGAAAGAGACTTGGTTCCGTTGTATATATATATATATATATATATATATATGGGTTGGAAGGGGGTATTGGTGATTAATCTAGGAAAAAAAAAAGTGAAAAAATATGCTATTGACATATGTCAGCACATGCTTACAAATTCAAGACAAAATCTGGTTGTGACGTTTTAAGGGGTAAATAAATTTAGTTTTAAATGGTATAGGTGTGTATTAGTTCATTTCAATAGTTAGGTTTGTATTTGACTTTTCGAGTATAGTTTAGAGTGGACACGATGACATTTCCCTTAATATATATACATCTTTGATCGATTGTTATACATCACACTTATAAGGTTATGCACTTCTTATAAAACATAGATATATTAAATTTACATTACATATACATGCGATAATTTAATTGAAAATTTTCTTGTCCTAAAGTATATTTACGTAAGAAGGCCTACAACGAACCCAAGTAATTAGAAATTTGTTCGCAATAAATTTTCGTAGTGCTGAAAATTAAATGCAAGCAAAAATAAATGAAAAGAAAATAACAACTTTATTTATAAGAATCTGTGAGTACAATTATGTGATTCTCTCAATTCTTCTCTCCTAAACTTTTCCGTAATTCGGGGGCCTTTTGTAGCGTGATTCTCAATCTTTCAGATGATATGAGCCTCCTAGAAATGCGTTTGGATCTCCAGGAATTGTTTAACTGCATTTCGTCTTGTCGAGTTGATCTACGGGCAGAACTCTGTTGGTCAATTCTTTGAAGAGCCGTGTAGTAGTCAATGCAGAAGCTTCCTCCAATGCTTGCAGAATGTTCTCCTTTTTCTTTTATCCCTTCCTTCTTTAGAATTTTATGTTATTCCCTATTTATAATTGTGAGGGTAGGCCTTAGTTGCTTGTGATTGGTCGAAACATGTCACTTTGACACTTGGCACCTTTTGACTGGTTGTTGAATTTGAATGAGATTTTCACATTATTTGTACATATGGCGGCGTCTCATTGGTTTTGGATTTGATTGGGATGCCACGTCACTTAATGAGTTTGGGCTTCAAAGTGAGATGGACCTTGATGAAGAATAAAATAGGCTTATTATTTTTTTTTAGCCCAAAATAAGTTTAAACCCAATAACATATGGCTCAAATTCAAATTTATATGAATTTGATCCAATAAATTTTATGTGTCTACAGATGCCCCCTACTTCAAGGTTGGTCGACGTGTAGGCTTGCCAAAACTTGGTGGCGAGACTTGAAGTACTCATGAATGTATTTTCATTCTCATGATTTCAAAGGTATTTATTTCTCCCAATGTTTACATGCCAAATTGAAGCATCGTGCATTTGGTACCGACACTTATCGCCAGATTGAAGTTTCATGTAGTTGGCATCAATCCTCATAGAACCGAGAAGCTTCATCCGGTCAACACTGTAGATGTGTTACATCTTCTTGATGTCACACCAAAAAGGTCAACATGATTGATGTTGAACCATTAAGTGCACTACTTCCTTACTGCTTGATAAGAAAGTGACTTGGAATGATCTGATTTTATCCTTGACGATGCTGAAAGTTTTCCATTTTAGCTTCAGTGAGCATGTACTTGGTGTCATTCTTGCGACCTTGTGATGATGAAGTTCTGAGTGTCTGCAGTCCATTGTTTCAAAGCAAGCATGTGGTGCATCTCATCCGTAGGGCTCGACGATAAAGAGGCTTCGAGTAAGAGCATCCCATTCTTTTTAAGGAGCACGTATGTGGTGCCATCCAACTTGATAATATTGACACAGGGAGTAGCCCTTTCTGACTTTGGTGAGCAAGTACTAGGCACACTTCCACAAAAATATTTATTCTATGATGGGAGAACCAAAATATGAGTAGTTTGATTCATAAAAATGGAATTCAATGTCCTATCTTATCAGCTTTGCGCAGTATCACGATAAATTTTGTATTTTTATAAAAGAGTATCGAAATCAGGTGCCCCTTTTTTATTTTAGAAACTAGACTCGTAGAACTACGTCTTATGCGGGAATCGCAATCAGATTGCACCCAAATCATCCCAAATATTGCCTCAAAAATGATCTTCTAATCTCGATTTGCTAGTTTCATCAGCTTTACGCATCGTCATGATAAATTTCATATCTTGACATGGAAGTATCGGAATCAAGTTCCATTTTTTTGCATTGGAAAGTAGACTCATAGATCTACGTTAAGCGTTAAATTTATCATCATATAACCTCTATATTTTCTCAGGTACTTTTCCAAAGTTGTAGCCTAAATCTTGTGATATTCTATTTCTCCTCAGATTTTGGATACTTCATGAATTTCATCATCTACTTTAAGTTTTGGGCCGCATCACTTCTGTAATAAGTTGAAGGCCAGACTAGAGCAATATTTAAAGTACCACAAGTTTTTTTCTTGTCAAGAAGACTTTATTGCTTGAGAGATAATGAAGAGTCCTTTTGCTTTAAGACGACATCTTCAAAGGACTCCAAATATGCATTCAAGATTCATAATTTTCCTTTTCTTTTTTTGAGGGCCGTTC
Source organism: Capsicum chinense (assembly GCA_026120095.1). Taxonomy (NCBI): domain Eukaryota; kingdom Viridiplantae; phylum Streptophyta; class Magnoliopsida; order Solanales; family Solanaceae; genus Capsicum; species Capsicum chinense. The sequence continues at coordinate 58,567,560 of JAPEIP010000010.1, forward strand.
ACAGTTTAGACTCATGCGGGCCAGGAGTGACATGCAGTTTAAGCTCGTGCCTTAAGGAGCATTTTGACTTGCAGTTTAGGCTCATGCATCAAAGAGCGTCTTGACTTGCAGTTTAGGCTCGTGCATCGAGGAGCATTTTGGAGAGGAATTCTTGTAATATAACTTTTCTTCCAACCCTTTGTAATGGAGTATTGTTGTACTTCAGTTTGGTATTTATTTCTCCTATTGGTTGAAGCAGATTTGTACTTGATCTTGTGTCGACTTTTGGAAGTTAGAGTTTAGAAGTCCTTTGACATTTTCTTCTTTTACAAGTGATCGATGTCCAAGTATCACCCTTCTTGCTATTGGAGAGGTTATTTTGCATGGATTTTTCCATTGTTTTCTTCAAGGCTGGAACCCCAAATAGGTCAAAGCTCCCAAATTGTAGCATGATGATTTCTACAACTTATGGCGATTCCATAGAGCGCATGACTTGTAGAGCTTTTGAAATTGAACCTTTCATATGGTGCAATTTGGCGCTAGCATGATTTGCGTCAACTGTATCGCCTTCATCAATGACGATCTTTCCCTTTTGCATTAATGTCATCCTTCAGGATGAAGCATTTTGTGGTGTGATGACCAACAATACGGTGAAATTTATGGTATTTAGGATCATCGACTTTGTTTGATTCTTCGGGTTGCTTTGACTTAGGAAGTTCAATGACTTCTTTGGCTAACAACTTTTAAGAATTTCAGGAACATCAGAGTCGGGAAAAGGATATACCCTTACTTGTAACTCTTTCAAGGTTGGTTGATTTTTCACCTCTCGCATTTGTTTCTTTGTAGCTTTCTCTTTTAACTTTTGTCTTGTGGAGACCTTCGTAAAACTCACAGTTGTCGTTATAGATTCCCCAATTTGGTCTTGAGACGAGTCTTTAAATTTCATGACTTCCTTCCTAAGATAAAAAACAAGTGACGCCATTTTATAACTTGCAATACTTAGCTCCATGTCATGAGCGCGCATAGTCAATTCTTCAAAAGTTCTAGGCTTAATTCCTTGGAGGGTATACACAAGGCCCCAGCGCATCCCTTGAATGCAAATTTCAATAGCGGAAGTTTTAGAAAGTTGATCCTGGCAATTGAAGCTCAATGTTCACCAACGATTTATGTAGTCCATTATAGGCTCATCTTTACTTTGTTTTGTGTTTGTCAACTCCATCATGCTGACCGTACGACGAGTGCTGTAGAAATGATTTAGGAACTGACTTTTTAGTTGCTCCCAATAATCAATTATTTCAGACTCCAAGTAAGTGTACCAATCAAAAGCGTTGTCTTTCAAAGAGCGAACAAACTGCTTGACAAGAAGATCACCATGTGTACCAGCACTGCTACAAGCCTAAACGAAATGAGCGATGTGTTGCCTTGGATTTCCCTTTCCATCAAATTATTGAAACTTTGGCAGTTGATATCCAATTAGCATCGGTAAGGCCTCGATTTGCTTAGAATACGGCTTTGAGTATCCAACAAAACTTTGTGACGGACCGCCATATTATGCCTTGATGGTATTTGCAATCATATCTTGCAGTTGTTGAACTGTTAGAGTATCCACTGAAGCGAATCGATCATCGCAATAATTGTCATTTGTCTTGATGAGAGATTCACCATCAACTTTTCTCACGGTGTTAGATTATAATTTGACTCTCTAGGATTGTAGAGATCTAACTTGCTCATAAGTCGGTCGATTTGATGATCTTTCTCATCAACGAACTTCTTTAAGGATTCAATGATTTTCTCGATCATTGAAAACTTCTCATCTAAGTCAATTTCATCAACCATGAACGTGTTGACTTTCATTGAAGTTGGAGAATTCATTAAGTTTTCAGATTCTCCAAAGTTGTAGCCAGTTTTAGACGGTTCTTCTGATAACATAGATGCAAAGTTGCCCCTAGGGGTTGTAGTTACTGTCAAAATTTGAGATTTTCTCCTTTTTGTCATCTCCAAAAAGGTGAAATATTGGGATCCATCCAAAACACAATCGTTGATATTGCGTCGATTGATGGGGCCAACAAGTTTGATCTCTGTAGACGTGGAAGTAGTAGACTTTTTGCATGAAACTTCATTGATTTTTCTAAAGTCCATTGTAGTAGTTGAATTTGTGATTTTTTGACTTGTAGGAGGAAGACATGAAAAGCATAACTGGTCCCACTGGGCGTGCCAAAATTTATTCACAACAAATTTTTGTAGTGCTGAAAATTAACTGCAAGAAAAAATAAATGAAAAGAAAATAACAACTTTATTTATAAGAATCTGTGAGTATAATTCTGTGATTCTCTCGATTCTTCTCTCCTAAGCTTTTCCGTAATTCGAGGGCCTTTTGTAGCGTAATTCTCGAACTTTCGGATGATTTGAGCCTCCTAGAAATGCATTTAGATCTCCAGGAATTGTTTGAAAATACTTCGTCTTGTTGATTTGATCTATGGACAGAACTCCGTTGGTTAATTCTTTGAAGAGTCGTGTAGTAGTCAATGCAGAAGCTTTCTCTAATGCTTGCAGAATGTCCTTCCTTTTATTTTATCCCTTCTTCCTTTAGAATGTTATGTTATCCCCTATTTATAGTTATGGGGGTAGGCCTTAGTTGCTTGTGATTGGCCGAAACATGTCACTTTGACACTTGGCACCTTTTGACTGGTTGTTGAATTTGAATGATATTTCCACATCATTTGTACATATGGCAGGGTCTCATTGGTTTTGGATTTGATTGGGATGCCACGTCACTAGATGAGTTTGGGCTTCAAAGTGAGATGGACCTTGATGAAGAATAAAATAGGCTTATTATTTTTTTAGCCCAAAATTAGTTTAAACCCAATAACATATGGCTCAAATTCAAATTTATATGAATTTGATCCAATAAATTTTATGTGTCTACAGATTACCACTCGTATTATCTATAATGAATATGAATATTTTCACATATAAACAATTTTCAAAGCCTGCGATTACAAAGTCCATCAGAAGAACAATCGAAGAATTCTATAATTTCACTTGTGAAATTTGAAATTTTAGGTTATTTTTAAGATATAGGATCGAGAATAGTCAGTGAGCTCTATTTATAACTTATCTTTTAATTTTTCTAGCCAAAATTTGCCATAAAATCTTTTTACAAAACAAAAGATTTAAAATATTCATTCAGTCTTGTTTATTTATCACATCATCAAAAAATCGTGCATTAAGGCTGGTTTGAGAAACAACTTCCTTAATTTAATTTTTTCCTAAATAACTTAGTTATATAGTGATAGATTATTAATGAACTAATTCAATTTAGTCGTCAATGTTAAAGAAAGTTGAAACCAACTCTGGGAATTATTGGTATTATCGGATATGGACCATAACCTATTGGTATTATCTAATATGACCCATAACCTCTATGTCTGTAACCTCCCATTCCAGCCAGTTACTCAATTACCAAATATTTGAATTTCAAATGCTCTGTAACTGCTACCCGACTGCCTTAATTGTAAGCCGTTGACAAATATTCTTGATGGAGAACATTATAAATAGACTGGTCCAGTTAAAAGTCCCTAGGTATGACTTTCAAAAACCCCATACCATCTAAGAATGAGAGTAAAGTACTTAAAAGAGTCACCAGAAGTGGAAAGGGAACGCCGACAACTTTGATAAATTTTGACAATGGCTGGAGGTAAGTCGATTAATAGTTTTGCTGCGTTGTCGCTCTATAATATCTTACATTTGGTATCAGAGAGATCATTATACCTCTACTTTATTATTTTTGAAGCTTGTAAAATAGTTCAGTAATGGTGTTTTGAATTTCAGATCTATTTTTTTTGAGATTTTTGAAGCAATCTAATGGTAAAAATAGTATCGAAATCGCTTTCCATTAGTTAAGTATTTTTGAATCTCATTTTAATTTTCAAAATTATGGAGGTCTGTAAAATGGGTCTTCACCGGGTTGAATGGCCCACATGATGAAGAAGACAAGCATTAACTGTAAAAGTCTTTTCTTTTACTTATAAAGATATTTCTAATCCTAATAAATGCTGATACGTCTTTCATATGTGAAAGGATTAATGAGGGAGTGAGACCCACATTATATCTTTTCATTTATTAAAATAAAATAATAATTACAGTGACTTTTATTTAGAGTTTCAATATGTGCATACATATATATATATATATATATGCCAAAATTAGTGATTCTTCACTAATATATTGAATTGAAATATGCAATATTTAATACTGTTTCATGAATAATATCTTTGATGGATATACTTATATGAATAATTAAAACTTCTGGGTTTCTTATACGCTCTTAACAAAGGTTGTGATGACAAAAATATTGACACTTTTAATAGTGAAGCATTCTTGTTTTGAATTGTATTTGTTACTTTTAGTACAAATTTAAATTTAATGTCTAGTGATCCATATGATTTTATTGAATTAAGACTTAGCCACAACAATCTTGATTTAATAAAACTTATATGTTGTGTTTAGAAAAATGCATAAATTATAGACTTTAAATAAAGACTAATGTCTATGTGACCTATAGTTTTATTTAATTGAAGAGTAGCCAAAACATCTCTAATTGAATAAAATTTTAAAGTTAAGGATGACATAAAGAAAATTTAGTCATTAGTATTGTGATTAGTTATGCATGATATGATAACTCAAGAATTTTTATTATTGGATTGTATAATTAATTAGGATAAAATATTAATAATTTTTACAATTACCCATAGGGATTGTGAATGAGACTTTAATAGTTTCATCGTCAAGATAGAATATCATGCTAGTAAACAGTGATTGTATCATAAAAAATGAGTCGGATTGAATTAAAATCTTGTCCACAGACAATTTTTATGTTAGTAGATTTAATTATATATTATTTGCCTCAAATTTGTTAAGCACGCATATATGTATATCTTTTTGCAGTTATGCAACCTGAGAATTTTTCTGATATTTGTGATATTCTCAAATTGAATGGTGAGACCTATAAGATCTGGAAGGATAGAATTCTTCTTCACTTACGGTGTATGGACATTGATGAAATTAGCACTCAAGCTGAAACTTCTCTTTATGAACAATAGAAGTGCCCCTAATTGTTTGAGTGTTATGTTCATTAAGACCAAAATCTCTACTGGTATTCGTGGTTCTGGTGAACAACATAACAATGTCAAGACATTACTGAATGCTATTAATGAGCAATTTGAGACTTCAGATAAGGCACTTGCCAACACCTTAATTATAAAATTCTCATCAATGAGGCTCACCTGTGTGAGAGGTGTGTGTAAGCACATCATGAAAATACGAGACTTAGCAGCTCAAATAAAGACTCTTAATATTAATGTCACAGCCCAGGACTACCCCAGTCGTAACATGGTGCTCGGAACCATAAGTAATTCCAAGCTAACCCATGAAATGGCATGATACTTGAACAACTAATTTAACATGTATATCAAAACTTAATTTGCTAAGCGGAAGCATAATCATGAAAAGTTTGATTAAAGTTAATATTGATATAGTTTACATCATGATACAACTGAAGAAAGAAACTCAAATTACATACTGACTCTGATCGACATCTATGAAGCCTCTACTATGCTAACTATAGATAGCTGGGACATGCCTCCAACTACCACATTTCAATATATATGGAAAATAAAAAAAATAATACATGACCTACAACTGTCTGGATTCTCAAAATAGGAGAACTTATCATCTGCTGACTGAAAGCTGCAAACTGTCTGACCCTGGTGTAAGAGCTACATATGGTGCCTACATTATGAAGGATGTAGCCACAAACGTATATATATGGTCAGTGCGTTGAATGTATTGAGTATATGGAGACATGCACTAAATCATAGAAATATTTCAAATATGCTATAAAACTAAGGATATTTGCTGAAATATACATTTGAAACATGACTATACATGAAAACTATAAATCATAGAGAATTTATAAATCATAAGATGAAAATAATTCTGTAAGCTAGGAGGCGGTAGAAACATAAATGTTGTAAGCCATTCTCTTGTGAGGATGAATATGCTGTAGAAGCTGCACTAAGGATGACATATGAATACTGGGTCTGAAAATATATGGTGGAAACTAACTTAACTTAAGGATCTGAATATACTGATCATGAACGAATAAACATACAACACCAACATAACATGTACTAAGTATATTCGATTAGCTGAATGACTGATGTCTATGTGACTGAATAACTAAAATTTAAGTAAAGGGATAACTAACATCAGTATGCTGAGTAGCGGATATATGAATACTGATCATGTAAAATAGAACTGTACTTAGTCTGAATAACTGGACTAAAATTGTGGGGTACTATGCATATAAGATAAGGACTAACTGAACAACATGAGATAACTGAACATGAATACATGAAAACTGTAATATCTAAGAATTCAAGACCAAGCATAAGCATATTTCTGAAATAATCTATAAATTGAAAGAATAAAATCTGTATAATTGAATAAGTGTAAATCTGTATGCTTTGATCAAGCAAACATGAACTGAATATATACTGAATACTATACTGAGACTGTTGAAGGTATCATCTAACTGATATGCCCTGAAATGAGCTAATTGAGGTCCAACCTGTAACCCCAATTAGAAGAGTGTCAATATCATGCCACAGGTACCAACACTGACCGACAATGTGGATCCACAAGACTGATATCTCAAAGGACCAGGGTGTCAAACCTAAACTGATGGGTAACCCCTGAGAGGAAGTCAAGCCTAAAATAATGGGTGACCCCTCATATCCTACTCTGGCTACTTAGTTTTGGAATACATGGACTGCTATTAGCGACTCTGCCTAACTGACGGGGAAGTCACGATCCCTGTATTCGCTCGGTGCTAAATCCTACTCCCCACTGGATTGACACTGAAATTATTAATGGTGCATGCACTGAAGCTAATAAGATAAGCTCAGGTCATGGTGTTTTGAAAACATCAGTGCATACAGAGTCTGAAGTAATCATAAACATATGAACTAATAGTGCTCGACATGAGCATAACAACTGAGTATAACATAAGACATGGTTTAATTAAATCATTACTTGAAAATCTAAAATTATGTAAAACACGTAGGTATCAAGTATTCATAACCCACCAGCACTAAATGATCATTAAAACATGACATTTAAACTTAAACTATAGTATTGAATCATATTTCAACTCAAGACATAGGCATTTCATCAAACATGGGGAAAACATGAATTTAAAACATGAGAATGTTGCTAAAAATCACGAGTTTAGGATCTATCATGGAATTCACATGAATAAGGCATGGGAAACTTATATTCATAGCATGAGGAACTCAAAATCTTGCATGGGATCATACATGGGCTGAATTGAATTAAAATCACCATGAAAACATGAAATTCAATCTTTCTTGAACATATAAAATATCATAATGATAGAAAATTCACTCTTTAATTCAAAGTAAAGGGTTTTTGGGATCCATGGGTGAAAGGGAACCATGAATGAATATCCGACATACCTTAAACTCTTAATCTTGAAAGAGAAACACCAATCTTGATGCTTTCTTGAAGATTCTTAGATTTGGGAACTTCAATTCTTGGTTTTCCTTAGAGAGTAAGTAATCAAATAATGATTTTGGGAGATGAATAGGATTTATTTGAGAGGAGAATTAAAGGAGAGGGGACAATAATGCCCTAATTGGTGATATAAGTCATGATATGCCGACTTGGATTGAGGGAAAAAGACATAATTGCCCCTCAGGTAATTGAATTTATAACTGGACTACAATTTGGATGATCACCGCAATGCGGTAAGAGTGACATTACCATTGAAACCATGATGCGACACTATCGCGGTGAGCTGCTAGAATCGTGATCTAAACATGACCCAATCCTCGTTTAAAAAATCCAAAGATCCCCCAAGATATCCTCTTTACTCCCCTGAACATGAATTAACTCAAAAACCAACATTTCGGGGAAGGAAATAACAATTTAAAATCCTCAAAGTTAAGAGGCCTTAAAAATGACTCAGTCCCCAACACTTAGTGAAATTTTTAGGATTTAAGCCTCTTATGCATGCAACTAGGAGTCGAATTGAACTAAGAATAATATGGGGTATTACAGTTGAAATGCCTGAAACTTTTCTTAAGCATTATATTTTGAAAACTCTACCTGCACAGTACGACCCCTTTAAGATCTCCTATAACACACATAAGGATAAATGGTCTATTAATGAACTTATGGTCACGTGAGTTCAAGAGGAGGGTCGATTGGCGATGGAAATAGGAGAAAGTGAATTCATGACTACTTAAGGATAAAAATCTCATCAAGCAAATAAATTTTTTTAAAAAGGCTCCATTTGACTCTAACATAAAAAAAAGAATTCAAGTGTCACTTCTGTAGAAAGAAGGGGCACACAAAGAAAGATTATGTCAAGTTTCAATGATGGCTTGAGAAGAAAGATACATCTATCTCTCTTGTTTGTTATGAATCTAATATTATTGATGGTAATAATAACACATGGTGGATTAATTTTGCTTTTGCAATCCATATTATAAATTTCTTGCAGGGCTAAACAAGCCTGCGAAAGCCAGTGGGAGCTGAGCAAAGCATCTATTCAGGAAACAAGATGCAATCGCGTGTAGAAACTATTGGAACATGTACTTTAGTTCTTAGTAGTGGTTTTATTTTAGAGTTGGAAAAAACCTTTTATGTTCCTAACTTTTCTAGAAATTTAATTTCAGTATCAAGACTTTTACCTTTGGGATACTCCTTCTTTTTAGAAGGTTATTATAATCTATTTTATAAATCAAAACTTGTTGGATATGGTACATTTTTTGATGGTGTTTTCTCTCTTGAATTGTAAAATGAATCTACTCGTAATGTTATGCATGTTCAAGTTGGTACTAAATGATGTGTTATGAATGAAAATTTCTCTATTTTTGGGCATCGAAGATTGAGACATATCTCCCTAGATAGAATTAAGAGATTATTAAATGATGGAGTAATTAGTATCTTAGATTTTACTGATTTTGATACTTGCGTTGACTGCATTAAAGAAAAGCAGAAAAACAAGTCAAAGAAAGGTGCCAAGAAGAGTTCAAATATATTAGAAATCATATATTTGGATACATGTTGTCCAAATAAGGATGTATATGGTCCAAAATTCTTTATCACCTCTATAGATGATTACTCACGATATATGTATCTCTACATGCTTCATAATGAAAGTAAAACATTATAAGCCTTTAAATTATTTAAGGCATAAGTAGAGAAACAACATGATAAGTACATTAAAATTATGAGGACTGATAGAGGTGGTGAGTACTATGGTAGATAAACTGAGGATGGACAAGAACAAGGTTCATTTGTGAAATTTCTTCAAGAAAATAGGATTGTTGCCCAATATACCATGCCTGGTTCTCCAGATCAAATGGTGTAGCAGAAAGAAGAAATCAAACATTATTGGACATGGTGCGTATTATGTTAAGTAGCTCTAATCTACCTAAGTCCTTGTGGATTGAATCTCTTAAGATGACTACATATATATTAAATCAAGTTCCAACCAAGGCTATCCCAAAGATACCTTTTGAGTTGTTCAAAAGTTGGAAATTGAGTTTAACACATATTCACCTATGAGGATACCTATCTGAAGTAAGAATTTACAATCCACAAGAAATAAAACTACATCATAGGACCATTTGTGGATATTTTATTGGATATGCTGAAAGGTCTAAAGTACAAATTCTATTGTCCACCTAACAACACTAGATTTTGGAGTTACGAAATATAAAATTTATTGATAATGACTTAATTAATTAGAGTGATCAGCTTTAGAATACAATTGCTATTAGAGATCGACCTTCCACTTTAAGTCAATGATTGATTGTCATACATAACACCCCTTAAGTACGATTGAGTGTGGCCCAACAAATCAATGAGATTTTAAAAGCTGCTAAAACATTAAAGTAGATCAAGTTCAAATGATTTCAGAAATTACTGAGCAACCAGTTGAACAACATGATCCTCAGAAAAATATTAGTGCAACACTAAAAAGATCTACTAGAGAACGAAAATCAATAATTCCTAGTATTTTGTTGTGTATTTACAAGAATCTAACATTGGAGTTGAAAATAAGCCTGAGTCTTTTTCACAAGCCATGAATTGCAACGAGTCAGAATTATGGTATAATGCCATAAAAGAAGAGATAAATTCCATCAAAAGTAATGAAATTTGGAATCTTGTCGAGTTTTCTAATAGTATAAAAACCATTGGATATAGATGGGTTTTTAAAACTAAAAAGGACTCATAAACAATATTGAAAGATATAAAGCAAGAATTATTGCTAAAGGATTCACTCAAAAGGAATGGATTGACAACACAGTGACATTTTCTCATGTTTCTAAAAAGGATTCCTTGCGCATTATTGGCATTAGTAGCCCATTTTTACTTAGAATTGCAACAGATAGATGTAAAAACTTTATTTCTCAATAGTGATCTAGAGAAAGGTGTTTATATGAAACAACCTGAAGGTTTCTGCTTTAGTGATGGTGAAAACTTTGTATGTAAGTTAAAAAAATCTATATGCAGACTAAAATAATCCTTCTGTCAATGGTATCTGAAATTTCACAATGTTATCTCTTCATTCAACTTTGTTGAGAACATTATAGATCAATGTGTATACCAGAAGATCAGTGAGAGTAAATTATGATTCCTGATTTTATATGTGAATGGTATCTTACTTGCATCCAATGATAAGGGAATAATATATGAGGTGTAACAATTTCTCTTTAAAAGTTTTGATATGAAAGACATGGTTGATGTGTCTTATGTCATTGGCATTAAGATTCACCGAGATAGACATCAAGGTACCTTAGGTCTATCTTAAAAAGACTATATCAATAAAATTTTAGAGAGGTTTCGAATGCAAGATTGTTCACCACGTGTAGCTCCTATTGTGAAGGGTGACAAGTTCCACTTGAACCAGTACCTAAAGAACAATCTTGAGAAAGAACTAATGAAAGACATTTCATACGTTTTTTCTGTTGGAAGTTTGATGTATGCTCATGTTTGTACAAGATCTGACATAGCATATGCTGTTGGAATGTTAGAAAGATATCAAAGTAATCCAGGTCTTGACCACTGGAGATCTGCAAAGAAAGTCTTAAGATATCTTCAAGGGACGAAAGACTACATGCTTAGGTACAAATGATCAAATGACTTGGAAGTCATATGCTACCCTGATTTAGACTTTGCTGGCTGTGTTGACTCACAAAACTCAACCTCTGGATATATTTTTATGTTAGCTGTGAAGCTATATCTTGGAGGAGTGCTAAACATACTTTGATTACTACTCCTACTATGGAGGCTGAATTTCTTTCTTTCTTTGAGGCTACCTCATATGGTGTATGGTTGAAGAGTTTCATATCTGGGCTGAGAATTGTCTACTCTATCTCTAAGCCATTAAAGTCATATTGTGGTAATTTAGTTCCTGTCTTTTTGGCTAAGAATAACAAAAGTGGTAGTGAAGTAAGCATATCGACATCAAGTATCCAGCAATAAGAGGACGTGTTGAAGATAAGAAAGTGATCATTAAACACTTTAGCACTGAAGTGATGTTAGTTGATCCTTTAACTAAAGGCATGTTGTTGCAGAAATTTAAGGATCATATAATCACAATGGGACTTAGTTCCACTATGTAATTGTTTTTGGTAACAACAAATGTTGATGAAACGCCAGTTTATATGATATTTCTTGTATTTTTAGCCGTGTGCATATTCAGTTTTATTTTTGAGAAATATCGCTAGAGTATGGACCTAGAATAAACATTGGGTTTATTCATTAAGAAATAAGGGCTAAGTCTTAGAGACATAATGCATAGTGATACGTGGAAGATACTACTCGCTCTTAGCGGAACTATCGTCATAATTCATGTCTTATGTTTCACTTATGTGATTTAGATATATGGACCAAGTGGGAGAATGTTGGTATTATCTGATATGGACCCGAACCTATTGGTATTATCTGATATGGCTCGTAACCTCCATGTCTGTAACCTCCCGCTCCAGTCAGTTACTCAATTGCCAAGGATTTTAATTTCAAATCCTCTGTAACTACTGCCGGATTGCCCTAATTGTAAATCGCTGAACAATGTTCTTGATGGATGTACCTATGTATGACTTTCAAAAACTCCATACCATCAAAGATTAAGAGTTGAGTACTTAGAAAACTCACCAAAAGTGGAAAGTGAATGCCGACGACTCCGACAAATTCCGACAATGGCTGGAGGTATGTTGATTTATATTTTTGCTGCTCTATTGCTCTGTAATCTCTTACAGGAATCACTAAAAATACATTATTATGGAGCTATTCTAATTTGATCCTTCTTTAGTTCATCTTTCAAAGGGGCTCTGAATCTTATTTGCATTTTATACCATTTTAAAACTTTTTTGCTTTTAAAGAAAAAGATGAGTTGATTGATTGCACGACTCAACAAATATATATTGAGAATTATGTTTTGGAGGTTACTTTTCGATGTCAACTCATTCTAGAAAAGTATAATCATATTTTACATAGATTTTCAAAATAAGTAAAGTTTAATTGTTGAAATCAATGATAAGGGAGAACTATACTTCATTATGTGTTGTAAGTATATTGATTAAATGGTGGATATTCATAATTTCTATGAATAATTTGTAGGTATACCAATGCCATTACTATCTCCTCATTGATCTTCTACATCCCCAATCCCCATAATCTTTTCCATATTCTCAAAATTTTAATGTCATGTTTAAGCCAACCTTACAACACCCTCTTGCAATACTATAAATAGGGTTATGAAAGGCGATCAATGATATACTTGAAGACACTTGGATACTTGAAAGAGAATAAGAAATGCTCTTTATCTTTTGTCTCTACATTTCTTGTCGATAATATGTTTCAACATTGTTACGCTTTTAGCTTAATTTTATACCACGTTATCATCAGAATCTCTCATTTGAGTTTTTATTTACCATGGGGTTCATCAACTTCTCTGGTGACACCTAGGGATAACTTAATTGATGCTGCCTCTTGCTGACTTGGGCAACATATTGTTGCATCTTGAATGGACATGCTGCAAGGTGATGTCATAGTAATTAATTACTCTTATGAACTTTAGTTTTACTATTTTATAACATTTTTTTAATTTATTAGAAATTTAGGGAAGCAGTTCATTTTTCTAGATTATTACTTCGAGGCACAAGGAGTTGCACACTCATATTTTAAGAAGGTTTTTTTCAAATATGTTTATGTTAGTATTATTAATATTATGGTAATGGTTATATATGTCTCGTTATAATTTAAATCACTATGCATGAAATCTCATAGTGGTAAAATTTTAAAATCTTGTGGGTGTGTTCTAGTACACTTTGACCTATTATGCCATTGGTTGAGAGTAAGATAGTAGATTCAAGTCCATCGCATTATGGCCTAACATACCTTTATATATGGGTAAGATTTTGGGTTCAAGTATCAATTCACTAGATTGATGATATAACGATGACTAAAACCAAGATTTGAACACTAATACTGCCCCATTGTTACATGTACTACTCTTCTGTATTCGAGTCCTTTGATTAACTCTTTCAAGCGATAATAAAAAGAGGATTAACATGGAGCAGCAGTGTCTGTCACGTGATCTCATTAACATTGTTTCATGTGAAAGAGAGGAGTGAATAGAGCGTTATGAGGTTGCATGAAAATGGAGAGCTAGGATGATGATGGCTGGTTTCACTGGGTTGCATGAAAATGGAGAGCTAGGATGATGATGGTTGGTTTCACTCCGTGCGTTGTTAGGCAAAACGTCAATAACTCAATTAGGAAACTTATCAAGAACTACAGTGAAACATACAAAGTGAAGGAGGGGGCAGGTGCACTTCATTTCGGGTGGGAGGATAAAGTTGTTGATTGCTGCTTCAGCTTGGAGATAGTAACACTGTAATATGAAGAATATTGTGCATATGCTTAGTTTGTTCCAGCGTCTTACTCTGAAATAATACTTTCATCTTTGTTTTAAGTGCATGCATGTCACTGTATAATTTTATGGTGTTGAAGATTAAGATCAACTTTATTTAAGTGCAATATACGGTTGGTGGTGAGGCTGAACTTTTGGCGTCTTTTCATGTATAATTTCAGCTTTAGCTAGCTATTCATGATAAATTTATTCTGCTTATAATAGTTATCAGTCTTGGTTCTTGGATCAATACAACTTCAATGCCAACAATACTATCATCTCATTCACCTAAAACTAGAATAGTTTTGCTTATGGGCTACCCATTTTTCAGATTGATTTTTCAAAAAATAGTCGGTGTTTGAAAGTTCATGGAAAAGTAGCCACTTTGATGCCAAACAGTTACATGGATTTCAAACTAAAATAGATAAAAAAAATCTACGACTCTCATTTTGAAGTTTGAAACCATGCCATCGTCATGGATTAAAAAAAACTGGAATATGGTAACACGACATCTGACTTTGATTTCAAGTTAGAAACAATAAGATTCACCGAAATACTAGAAGATTGGGGTTACTGTGATTTTTTTTCGTCTTTAAAACTCTGTTTGGTCCAACTTTCAGATACGATTCTTGCACTTTGGTTTTTGGTTTCCTCTTCAATTTTAATATTTCAATAGTTCCAGAACCCATATTATAGTAGATTAGACAAACACTTTTATCATTGAGGCTATCAAATATGTTTCTTTAGAGATGTGCAAAAGTGCCAAAAAGACAAATAATATGAACTAAACGTATCTAGTAAATAGTAGGTGTCATGGATGAAAATGGCCTTTTTGCCTGGATGGGTAAAATTCAAAGGTACTGGTGGTGGAATATTTTTGGAACGTTTTCCAGTAATCTAGAAGTCATCCGTTTCATTGTTGAAAACTATCCATGTATTTGGTGATACAGTAGTACAAATATTACTTTCCTAGAATAGAAATAGTTATATCACCTCTTCAAATCCTCACTAGGATTCTACTTACAATTCAAATCTTAACGTACGATTGAATATATAAAATAGAAATTGCAAAGGTAATAGCATTGTGGACAGTAAAATTTTATTAAATTAAAATTCGTATGAAATTCGGATTATATTAAATTCAAAATATATTAGTCCCAAATAAATATTGCAAATTAATATAATTGGATTAATTATTTAAGTCCAAACATGTATGGATTTAATTAAAGTCCAATTTTTATTAGGCTAGCCCATTGATTTGGGCTACAAATGATGAATCCACTTTGCTAAGACCAAGATATTATCATATTCTAGATGCCCAAATAAGCACCACGTGTTGAATGACATGGCTAAGCAAGTCAAGTGAAGGAGCCAATAAGACCATGCCACATGTCAAATGATGCAACAGATTTAGTGAAATCAAAAGCCCATAAAAGGCGCCCTGTCACTTGAATCTGATTGGTTTAAAGAAGTTCATATTCACCATGACTGTTTACTTCCTACAACTATAAATAGGTGTCATAATTCAGAAAGAGGACCAACAACTCTAACAAAAAGCAAGAGAAAAATCGTGGATCAGACGCCACACTTCTCTACAAAGCTCAAGCATTCAAATCTAGTTCATTAAGATTCAAGATCAAGACCGCAAGATACAAGAACAAGCTCAAAAGCCCTTCAATTCAAGCACAAGTCAAGATCAAATCCATCAATCAACAAATCAATTTCAAATTAAAGATCAAGCTCAAAGCCCTTGAATTTATATTTGAAAAGGCGAACCAGAGGATTTATAGAGATTGTAACACTTACATATTGAAATCAATAATACAATTTTTGCAATATTTTTCTTGTCCAACTTATTTATTTTCTCGATCTCAAAATTTTATTGTCCAACAAATTCTGGCACGCCTAGTGGGATGATCTCTACCTCTCATCTCGACTTTTTTTACTTTAAAGATTAAGAATACTGAAATGATTTTCAAAAAAGGTTAATTCTCAATCAACTGCCTCTAAGACTGCTGATTTCAAATTCTCTGCTGAAGTAGAAATCATACTTGGTGTAACTTTCGAAAGCTTTGGAGTTGGCACAAAGATTAATGCTAGCCTGCTAGGACAACAAACACATCAAGTGTCGTCCGTGCCAGCTATAATTTTTGGATCTTCAACCTAAAAAGAGTGAAGTCCTATGCATGTGCTTCGGAAGAAGGAAACAATGTGGCAGAAACACTTAAGAAAACTCTAGCTCTACTTGAGCAATCTGGTTTAAAATACTTTGGTACAAAGAATGATGGTTGTTCAACCAACGCATCGTGTCACAACCCAACCCCGGGCCTAGTTGTGACGGATATATCAAGTGCACCAAGGACCAAAGACCACTTCCTTAGCCTAGCCAACCAGAACAATATATGAATAGCAGTGGAAGATAACCAAACATGTGAGCAAGATAGATAGGAATACCAAAAAGGGACATTAGGAGTCCAAAACAATAATCATTCCCACACTTTTGCCACAAACGCCTCTAACAACCGAATATCAACCTAAGATAGGACATGCCCCCAACTGTAGCCATAAAAGAATCCAAAGAGGTAGTCTAAAATATGAACAAAAATAAATCTATGAAATGACAGGCCTTCCAGAGAATGAAAGCTTACCACTTCAAAGCTAACCAATGAACGAACCAGAATTACCTAACACTGCACAAGTAAGCAGAAAACCCTTAGGACCCTACATCATGAAAAGATATAGCATTCAGAGATGGTTAGCGGGGTGAGTGCTAATATGTAACTCAAGAAAGGGATAAAATACAGCCATTTCAAAAACAAATTCAAACTCAATATACATGTTCACATACATGCAAATATACATATATACATAATGCTAGGATAGGGAACACGGTTTATCATGAGATTCAAAAGTATTAGCCTGGACTGTGTAGCTCAACCTCCCTAAGGGCACCCACAAGCTATATGGGTTCAGCTCTTCCTGCTGATAAGGTCCCAGTACGTGTTAGCTGCACAAACTAGGAAAATCCAAGAATGGGCCAGGGAATTCCTCGATCCCAACCAATCCAAAATATATATATATTTATAAGTATGAACTATGCACACAATCATAAAGACCATCACATTGACAACTGTAGTTTTCAGTACCGATCCTCCCGGTACCTCTACCTTCCATGGCGAGCTACATAACCCCCTTTAAGTTTAATTAAAATATTTGTACATAACCCGTTCATTTAAATAAAGAGTTCTCCATTAAGGCATTACCAAATGGTATCATTATACCAATATTCTTGCAAGCTTATTGAATTATGTCATTCCAGTTGTCCATCAATCTGGGGAATCCACAACCCCCAAGTTCCAACTTAAAAACCATACCACAGACTCCAAGGCCTTACAAAATTATTTAAACAAAACCATGGCCACCAAGGCCTTTCCAAAAACATTTATGTTTCATTAAACTTTTAGACAATTCAATAGTTCAAAAGTGGGTTAAATGATGCATATTTCCATGTTCCAAAACCAATTTACAAAGTGGGCCGAGGTTAATACCAATTTTAATACCAAAATCCATCAACTTGGGGGAATGCCACGACCCCCTTCCCATCTACCATACCCATGCACAAATTTAATTCAAATACTATGAGATAAAGCATAAGTAATAATTCTAAAACCATGAAAAAACCAACCAAGTAGTAATCATACAAAATCCTCAACCAATCATTCAGAATCCCTAATAAATTCAAATATAACCATGATTAAATGCATGCTTTTATATAAAGTAAAGTTTAGGAAAGAGATACATGCCTAAAACACCAAAAATTTAGAGGAGAAACCACACTCTAAGCCCTAGATGACCAGCCCTTAGAAACCCCAACTTTATTCTTAACATAGGAATTTAGGAGAGAAGATAGTTGTTTTTTATTTGGTAAAAGATGAAAAAAAAGACTCTTTTAATGTTTTATGGTCGTGGGTTTTAATAGGGATGAAAGGAAATGACCAAAGTGCCCTAATTAAAATATTGGAAAACTGTCGCCAGTTGCTACAGGTCAGGTAACGACTCATGGTCATGAGTCATACCCTGCAACTCGTGACCTCACCCTTCGAATCGTGGAGTCTAGTCGTTACCAAGACAACAACCTTGGGTCATCTCACTAATAAGGTCATGAGTTCCTCACCATGAATCGTGACATTACCTTATGACTCGTATGATCCCAATTGTGACCATGACAAACTTTGTGAAACCTTATTGGTTAGACCATGATTTTCTGTATACGACTCATAATGAGTCTTTACGACTCGTCACCTGAGTCGTGCCCTAAGCAGCAGGTGCAATTAATAAGAAAAATTCAAAGTTTAGAACCTGAGATATTACACATCGTCTTTACTTACACCATATAATTTGAGCACTTCAAATATCAGCTTATGTAACAATCTTTATTACTCTCCAGGGTCTCCAGTAATTATACAAGCAATAGAGACTAATGCCTCATCTGTGGATGAGCAACTTGTAAACCTAATGAAGGCAACTGAAGGTCTCACTAAATATGTGCAAAATTAGTATGCTTAGATTGATAAGTTGGCGGATAGGATGGATGTCTTAATAGATGAAGAGTCTAGCCATGCACCTAGGAAATCTCCACAAGTTCACAAGACAGAATATCCTGGAAAACAAATACTGTGGACTAAGGAGGTATAAGTTTCTTCTGACGGAATGATCCAGATTGACCAGTTAAAAGAGTTCATTGAAGGGACCCTCAAAGACAAGTATGATGTTATCACTAAGTCTTCCTTGACATATTCCAAACCCTACACTACAAGAATTGAAAGTGTCAAAATGCCTGCTGGCTATCAACCCCCAAAATTTCAATAATTTGAGGGAAAAGGGAACCCAAAACAATATGTCGCTCACTTTATTGAGACATGTAATAATGTTGGGACTTACGATGTCTATTTTGGAAAATAATTTTATTCGTTCCCTAAAGAGAAGCGCCTTTGATTGATATACGAACCTTGAGCCTAACTTCATCAATAATTGGGAGAAATTGGAGCATGAGTTCCTCTTTATACTCTTCTGCTCACTATATGCCTTGAACTATAAAAATGATTTAAGAAGTCATGCAATTGGAAAATGAGAAGAAGATTTTCTTCGATAATGAGAAGACCAATTCTCATCAAATTTATATCTCTTTTGGCTTACTCGATCCGGTGTAAATATGCTTCAAAGAGCATAAAAAGGAACTATTAGAGCATGAAAAGTCTTCAGTTGATGAAGGTAATGATGAAGGTTAGACTTGGTGACCAGGCATATACGCAAAAAGACGAGTCTATGAAAATAGTCATCCGACCAGCTAATTAGAAAAAGAATGGTAAAGAAATAGAGATAGCTTGTTTTAATACTAGAAGAGAGGGGACAAAGTGTGAAACTCTACCCATGGAAGCTCCTTCATCTTCTGAAAATCCTAGTGGACCTCTTAGCCAAGAAACGCATATATGTGATACAAAAATAACATTTTCAAATAATGATCTCCTACTTGGTGAAACCCTACACAATCGTCCTTTTTACATAGTGGATCATGTTTTGGGAAAGAAGATAAAAAAAATCTTTATAGATAAGGGATCCAGAGTCAACATCCTGCCTATTCGCACAATGAAGGAACTTGACATCGCTTCTGATACACTTATCGAAAGTCATTTGATGATCCAGGGATTCAATCAATGGGGTCATAGGTCAATACGATCATCAAGATAGGGGTTTATATGGATGATTTGCAATCAAATATATTGATGCATGTAAGTGATACCAAGACTTTATATAATATACTACTTGGTAGGCCTTGGGTTCACGTTAATAAAATTATATCTTCCTCTTACTTTCAATGCTTGAAGTATCTCAAAGGCAGAGTGGAAAGAAAGATAGAATCCAATGATAAGCCCTCATTGAAGTTGAATCATACTTTGTTGATTCAAATTCTACTTAAAGAATTATGTCGTGAATACGAAAAGGGTTGATTATGTCACTAAGACCAAGTGTGATGATCTCATAGCTAAGAAGGTTGCAGTAACTATTGAAAAGGTCAGCACCAAGAAACCTCTCTTCACTTTGAATAAAGAAAATGTCACATCTACAAAAAAGAAAGGCATCTCCTGCTCTCCGCTATGTACCAAAAGTAAAAAAAGGTCACATATCCTATCCTAAGATATATACTAAAGGGGATAGCTCTACTTATCAGGAGGATTGACATAATAAATTCATCCTCAAGGCTACTTGGAGAGTCTGTGGCACAAAATCGACAACAAGAGATAACACTCCTTATGAAGCATAAAAAGGAAGGCTTCAATCCAAATGCATACAAGTTATTTGCAAAGGCTGGATAAAATACTAATGAGCCATCAAGGTTGGGTAAACTTCTATCAGAAAGTACAACCAGGCAGACATGTAAAGGCCTTGGGTATACACCGCCACCTCCAGTTCACATCTCTATATGATAATTAGCAACTACATCATTATAGAAGAGGAGTCCACTATTTCTAATAAAAGACCTTCTATCTTTGATTGACTTGGAGAATCAACTGTAAAAACTTCTATTTTCAAGATGTTGGGCTCTTTAAATAAGAAGAAAAGCATCAAGCATCAGAGAAGTTGTTAAAGTATGACAATACACTCTTTACCCAAGATCCAGAAAGATTTTCAAAGATTGTTTCCTTCTAGAATAAGGCGACAGATGAAACTGCTGGTTTCATGCAAGGAGGTGTTAAAAAGAAAAGGTTCATACTATGGTTTATACCAAGAAATGTGAGGAAAATGAAGAAAGTGTTGGCTTTTCATATTATGTTATAATCCAAAATGAGAATGATATCTCATCTCAAATGAAGGTTGATGAAGGGATGAAAGATATTTCCTGGTGTTACCACATATCTATCAATGATGATGACCCTCAATAGGAGGAAGATGCAGGAGATGCTCCATCAAAACTTAAAGAAGGAGTGAAGGCCACAATAGATCCATTAAAAAAAGTTAATCTTTGAATTGATGAAGACCAAAGACAACTTACCTAAGTATTTTTCTAGAAATAGAGGAGGAAATCACATATATGGACATACTCAAAGAATATAGAGATGTTTTCACTTGGAGTTATAAGTAAATGCCTGGTTTAGATCCAAAAGTAGTAGTCCATCAGTTGGTGTTCAAGAACAGGGCTCGTCCTATTAAGCAAGCCCAAAAATGCTTTAGGCTAGAGCTGGTTCTATTAATTACAAATAAAGTTAACAAACTCATAGAAGCTGTCTTTATTAGTGAAGTTAAATACCCCACATGATTTCAAGTATTATTTCTGTGAGGAAGAAGAATGGCCAAATTTGAGTTTGTATCGACTTTAGGGATCTCAGCAACACCTATCCTAAGGATGATTTTCCAATCCCCATACTGTAGTTGATGATTGATACCACCACTGGTTATGAGAAAATTTCCTTCATAGATGGTTCATCTGGATACAACCAAATTCGTATGGCACCAAAGGATGAACAACTCACTGTATTTCGTACGCCTGAAGGTATTTATTGCTACAAGGTAATGCCTTTTGGTTTGAAGAATACTGGTGCCATTTATCAAAGGGATATGCAAAACATCTTTGATGTCCTACCCTATAAAAATATTGAGTGTTATATGGATGACTTAGTGGTGAAGTCAAAAAAGAGAGACGACCACCTGAAAGACCTAAGAATGATATTCGAGTTGATCCAAAGATATCAACTTAGGATGAATATATTAAAATGTGCATTTGGAGTCACATCAGGAAAGTTTCTTGGCTTTAATGTACGACACTGAGGCATTGAAATTGATCAGGCCAAGATCGATGTGATTTTGAAGATACCCAAGCCTTAAATTATTCATGAGCTAAAAAACCTGTAAGGAAGGCTAGCATATTTAAAGAGGGTCATCTCAAACCTAGCTGGAAAATGTCAACTATTTAGCCGTCTCATTAAGGACACTTCTTTCAAATAGGATTAAGCTTATAGTAAGGCCTTCAAAAGTATCAAATCATACTTGATGAAGCCTCCAGTTCTTGTGGAACCCATACCTGGAAACCATTGATACTCTATACCACGACACAAGAGAGGTCAGTTAGAGCACTACTTACTCAAGAAAATTGTAAAGGCAAAGAAAAATCTCTTTGCTATCTGAGCAGAATGATGGCTCCAAATGAGATGAAGTATTCTTCTATTGAGAAGTTGTGTTTGGCACTGGCTTTCTTAATCCAAAATTTGAAACACTACTTTTAAGCTCATATCACTCGTTTTGTGTCTAAGAAAAATCTTGTCATGTTTGTAATGCCAAAACTAGTACTTAGTGATTGAATTGTAAGGTGGTACCTTTAATTTCAATAGTTTAAGATTGTGTACATCCCCCAAAAGTCCATAAAAGGACAAACATTAGTGGATTTCTTGGTAGACCACCTAATACTGATGATTGGAAACTGACCGATGAACTTCCTGATGAAGATGGAATAGTTATTGAAGCCATACCTTATACAATATATAATTTAATAATGCCATACATCGAGGTGAAGCTGGTGCTGGTGTGGTCTTTGTCACTCCTAAAGGAGAGGCCATCCCATACTCTTTTACCCTAACAAACCGTTGCTCCAATAATGTCGTTGCATATCAAGTATTAATACTCGGGCTTGAGATGTTGGTTGACATGAAGAAACTACAATTATAAGTCTTTTGTTACTCCTAATTAGTGATCCAACAACTTTTGGGAAACTATGAAATCAGAAAGCCTAAGCTATGGCCATATCATGATTATGTACAGAAGTTGATGGGATGGCTTGGAGAAGTAACCCTCCAGAATGTGCCAAGAAAAGAAAATAAGCAAGCTAATGCCCTAGATGCTTTGGCCTCAACCCTAACTCTTCCAAATTAGACATGAGTTACTATTCTCTAAGAATAGGTAGTACCATCACCGAATGAGGATGAGAATGTAGAAAATAAAGATGAGCACCTCATCGCTGTATCTGAATCAGTAAAGTAAGATTAGAGACAACCCATCATTGATTTCTTAGACTATGGAATACTTTCTAAAGATCTAAGGAAAAGGACTGACATCCATCATGGTGTACCTTTCTTCCTTTACTATAAAGACACACTATATAAAAGTTCATTTAAATGAGTACTTTTGCAATGTTTGGAGAGGAAGAAGCAGTTCAAGCTTTATAAGAAGCATACTCGGGAGTTTTTGGATCTCATCAGTCTGGATAGAAGATTTATTTTCACATTAAAAGGATGGGATATTATTGGCCAACAATGGTGAAAGATTGCTTGAACTATGCTAAAAGATGCAAAACATGTCAATTCCACACAAATATCATACATCAACCTCCTGAAGTTTTACACCCAACTATAATATCTTGGCCATTCAATGCTTAGGGATTGGATATTGTTGGACCATTACCAAAATTTTTGATGAACACTTATACATCTTGGCTGCAATAGATTACTTCTCAAAATAGACTAAAGTTGTTGCTCTCAATGAAGTGGAGAAGGAGAATGTTGCAAACTTTATCTGAGTGAACATCATCTACCATTTTGGAATTTCTCAGTACATAATAACTGATAATGACAAGCCATTTGAACAAGCTAATGAACAAGATTTGTGATCTCTTTGGTTTCAACCAGCGCAAGTCTTCCATGTACCATACTGCCACAAATGGTTTACCCAAAGCATTCAATAAGACTTTATTTATTTTTTTAAAAGTCTTCTCCATTCTAAACGAGATTGGCATGAATGAATGGAAGAAGCTTTGTAGGCATATAGGACGACCTACCACATATCGATGCAAGCAACCCCATATTCACTTGCTTTTGGAGTTGAAGCAGTCCGGCCACTTGAGTGTCAAACACCTTCTTTAAGACTGGATATTTAAGGACTCATCGAAAAAAAAATGCTAAGTTGCATCTTATAGAGTTAGAGGCTTTTGATGAGAAGATGTTGGAGGCTCAGTAGAATTTTGAATATTATCAAGCCCATCTATCTTATTCTTTTAACAAAAGAGTTCTCTCAAGGTGATTTTAAGCTGGAAATTAAGTCCTTATAGTAAGAAGGCCTATTATTACTTCTCATAAGTTTGGGGGAAAATTCACCCCAAAGTGGGATGGACCATATGTTGTACCAGAGGCATATTGAAATAGTTATTTTAAGATTGTCGATGCAGATGGTGAGAAAATTGGCCCTATCAACTCCAGGTTCTTAAAAAATACTATCCTTGAAGGAAGATAACACTCCTTAAGGCATGATTATAAACTACATGAACACTCCTAGCTCACAAGAGTATAAACTGTGTACGACTAAAAAAAAAGAAGTCTTCTAGGTTGAAAACCTCAAAAGAGGCAGCCTAGGAAAATATTAGGTCACAAAAGAAACACTCACGCTAAAACTACGTTATGACTTGATCCTCTTTATCGAGGTACATAGACACTTAGAATTTTATCCTGAGTTTAGTTGCATATGTATCAAAAATATGTTCCCTCTTGATCTGTCATATAAAAGTTAAGTCTGCAAGTATACTCATAAAATTTTGGTGTTACACCAAGTATTGGTGGCTCAGTGGGGGCAAACTCTAATAGAATATGAGCTTTGTTCACATAAGTTAAAGTTTTCAAATTCACCAAGTCTTCAAGTTGGAATTTGAAAATCTGCCATATCAAAGCCTTCAAAGTCTAATATCTAAAATATTCAGATGACCAATGTCTAAAAGTTGAACACTTCAAAGTTTACATGTTGGAACATTCAAATTCACCATATTGAAGCCTTCACGTTTAAGGATTTATTTTTAAAAGGATATCCAAATTTCCATTTTTTAAGGTGGAAAAGATTTGTCCATTTGAACCTTAAGCTGGTCTCACTCATGTATTTATTCTTAAAAGGATATCAAAATTTCTATGCTTAAGGTGCAAGACTTTTCCCTTTTCACCTTAATCTAGCTTCTCACGGGTTTATATTTACAAGGATATCAAAATTTCTATGCCTTAAGGTTGACAAGACTTGTCCCTTTGTACCTTAATCTGGCCTCTCACGGGTTTATCCTTACATAAATTTTCATGCGTTAAGGTGGATAAGATTTGTCCCTTTGCACCTTAAGCTGGCCTCTTTTGTGGATTTATCCTAAAAAGGATCTTGAAGTTTTTATGCCTTAAGGTGGCAATATTTTCCCCTTTGTACCTTAAGCTGACATTTTGATGAATTTGTTCTGTGAAGTTACCATCTTGAAGCCAAATTGGTCGATCTTAAGGTGTACAGAGGAAATGTTAAACTCTCTCACCTTAAGTCGATTGTTGCAGGATCACTATTTTGAAGCCAAATTGGTCGATCTTAAGGTGTAGGAGGCGAAGTTAAAGTCTCGCACCATAAGTTGATTGTTACATGATTACCATCTTAAAGAGAAATTAGTCGGTCTTAAGGTGTATAGAGGTGAAGTTAAACTTTTGAACTTTATGCTTATTGTTGCACGATCACCATCTTGAAGTCAAATTGATCGGTCTTAAGATGTACGGAGGCAAAGTTAAATGCTCGTACCTTAAGCCAATTATTGGATGGTAACCATCTTGAAGACAAATTGATCGGTCTTAAGATGTATGAAGGCGAAGTTAAACTCTCACAACTTAAGCCAATTTTTGGACAGTCACCATCTTGAAGCCAAATTAGTTAGTCTTAACGTGTACGGAGGCGAAGTTAAACTCTCGCACCTTAAGTCAATTATTGCATAAGTTCACTAGTGAAAGAGCCCATACTTAAAGAAGACCATTGAATAACTGCACCAGTAAAAGGACCTATACTTAAAGAAGACCATTTCATAAGTGCATTGGTGAAATTGAACATACTTAAAGATAACCATTGCTTAAGTTCATTGATAAAAAGGACCATACATGAAGAAACGGCATGATGTTGGGTGTATTTATGCACTCCAGTGTCATTAAACTAGCTTAGTTTGCATGGTTTTGAGGGTAACTTGTGTGCTTAATGTGTGAATTATGATAGAAATAATAATCTAAGTGTTCAAATGTGTGATAAAAATGATCAAAGTGTATTCCAAAAAAGTTTGTACTTAAATGGATTACTTAGAGTTCAATCGAGGAAACTAGCGTTACTAGCTTGAACTAGGTGCTTGTCTAGTCTACCCCGAGGGACTCTAATGTGTTGAATGAGTTACAAATGGTTTAATTGTATATTTAGATGTGGAACAACTTTTTTATAATGTTCTAAGTTTAATTGGATCAAGTTTAGAGTCAAAACAATACGTTAATGTTCAACATGAGCAAGCCTTATCTTAGCTTGTGTTTTGAGTTCGTCGTTCATGATATTGTATTGTTTTGATATATAACCAATGGTGTATTATGATGTAGGATATTTTGTGAGCTGATTTTGTTGGTATATGAATGTATAAAAGGCTGGAAAATGAGTGGAAACACACCATAAAGGCTTGGGATGGAGGATAAAGTGCAAGGCAAAGTTTGGATATAAAAATGCTATTTCCAGTGAGGTACCGCGATGGAGGACGCCACCCTTAATTGAATCAAGCAAGCAGTGTGCCGCGACCTGTAGTTGACTCAAACCAGGACCGCGCCACGACCCTTATTCAAGTCAAGCAAGTAATGTGGCGCAATCCCTATTCCACACACGACTAAACTTCATTCACTATAAATAGGACATTGAGAACTTGTTGTAATCACTTTTGAACGTTTCGAGATTAAGGAGGCCACTAAAACTTATCTTTTAGGTTTTATTATTCTTTATTTAGATTTTTAATAGATCATAACATGTATTCAACTTGTTGGATTGCAATTATGGCGATTAGTGGCTAAACACTCCCTTTCCGGGGTTAAATCCAAGAACATGAAAACTATTGTTTTTAATTGATTCAGTTTGATTTGCTTATCATATTTAGTTGCTTGTTTATATTTTCTTTAATTATTGTAAGGATTTATCACCCTTAGAATTCATATATTGTCAACCTTGTGATCTTGGAAGAGGGAATAAAGAGATAGAACATGGGGATAAGCAAAGTAGGGTTCTTATTCTTTTATGAAATAAGGAATTTGAATTAGCGTCTAGGACAGGGATGCACCTAGAAAACTTACTTAATTTACATGTAGGATGATAGATTTAAGCACCTAATTGGATTATTACATTCCCTCTCAACGATGTCGTTGTAATGTCCTAGTTAGGTAATCAATTAGAGGTCAGGACACCATGATCATGCGATTAACCCTACGAATCCACAACCAAGATAAGAGAGTTTATGAATGAAATTCAATAACATAGTATGATTGTTCAAAGTGCTTTAACCCTATGATTTCTCCTATTGATTGTCTCAATTCTTTTACTTTACGCTCTATTTACTTTACAATTAGTTTATACATTTAAAGCTCTCTTTTGGTTACTTTTGATCAATTGAATCTGAATTGTGAACTGAAAATCAATAGTTGTAAGAACAGTCTCTATGGGATCGATATTCGGCTTTATTGAAGGCCATTGTATTACTTGGTAGACCACATACACTTGCGTGTGTACTGGCAAGGCACCAAACTTGAAGCCAAATTGGTTGGCATTAAGGTGTACGGAGACGAAGTTAAAATCTTGCACCCTAAGCCGATTGTTGCATAATCACCAATCTTGAAGTTAAATAATTTGATCTTAAGGTGTACGGAGGCAAATTTAAACTATCGCATTCTAAGTCGATTGTTGCATAATCACCAATCTTGAAGCCAAATTGGTTAGTCTTAAGGTGTACGGAGCCAAAGTTAAATTCTCGCACCTTAAGCCGATTAATGCATAGTCACCAACATTGAATCAAAATTGGTCAGTATTAAGGTTTACGAAGACAAATTTAAACTCTCATACCTTAAGACGATTGTTTCACATTGCCATCTACTTCGATTCTACAAAACAAAAATAAGACAACACAAAGATAACACAAGTAGGAGAGAGATTGGTACCTGTCAAGACGTTTCAAACTTGAAAGTCATATATCACCAACTTGAATTGAGACAAAATATTTTACTAAGAATGAATCCCTCAAAATATGATTTGCAATAATCAAAATACCCTTTGATGGTGACATTTCTGCACCAAGAAATAAGTTATTTGCTGAGGCGATGCAACTCTAAAATTCCCTGCAAGATAGAATCTAGAATTAACTTCAAAAAATTGTATAGAATGATTTGAAGGTCATAAATCTCCAATATTAGATATATTATATATGCATGTATTTGGCATCTATATAATCAAGTGAATCATGATTTTGATACTCCCAAATTGAGATAAAATATTTTTGATGTCATTACGCAAATCTAAAACTGTTGGTGCATCAAAATCCACTGCTGATTTTGGGATAATGCTTAAAAATATCTCAAAGGTATTAAATTATGAATTTTATATATATTATATATCTTTTTTTCTAGTTTCACAAGAATTGCGGCTTATGATTTCTTCCTTCCTATATCAATATATGAAAGTTTTCGCAAAGAAGCGCAGATCTCAATTTTTCATCATGATAAAATTTAGAATTAATTTCAAAAACTTTTCATGAATTATATTAAACGATTTTAAATCTGAATTTTGGATATGTTATAGATCTCGAAGTTCAATTTCTAGAATATCAAATGGCTCATAATTTTGATATTTCTATAATAAGATATGAATTTTCTACCATTAACATGTTAGACTGAAAAATGATGACGAAATATTTTTAAAAAGGTTGAAGGGAAAGAAATTACCTCAACATTATTCATGGCTTCGAAACCCCAAAATTGATATTAAAAAAGTGGGGAACCTACATCCTTTTATAGAGTTGTAGGGTGGATGTTTCTACTCTAATACAAATTCAAAATGGAAGAGTTTCCATCTCCAATTACATTCAATTCGGAGGTTGTTTCCTTCTTCAATGTAAATTTAAATTGAAGGTTGTTTCCTTCTACAATATAAATTCAAATTAGAGGTTGTTTTCTTCTTAAATATAAATTCAAATTAAAGGTTGTTTTCATCTATAAAATAAATTCAACCTGAAGGTTGTTTCCATCTCTAATATAAATTTAAATAGGAAGAATTTTATTCATGATTAAGTAAGACAGTGAAAAGTTTTCCAAAGTCTATTTGGAATTCAACAAAGTCAAGATATTCTAGTAGAAGTGGACAATATTAAGAAATTCATTATTAGAGTTGGATATCATGTCTCACCAATGGGTCTTACGTGTAGAAATTCATGAAATAAATCGGGACTTAAATTTTTTTTTTTTTGAGAGGAAATATCAATATGCAAATTGCATGGTTCAGCTTTAAATTTTCTCAACTAATGAAATGGGGTGTTCATATGTATGAAAATCTTCGAAGCATGAAGAAAACATATTTAAACAATCATATTTCAAGTCTAGTCTCTAAAGTATACACTGACCAACCTTGAAGTAGGAGGCATTTTGAGGGTAGAGAATTTTTACTAAATTAAAATTCGTACGGAATTTGGATTATATTAAATTCAAAATATATTAGTCTCAAATAAATATTACAAATTAATATAATTG
>JAPEIP010000010.1:58597221-58628742 GCA_026120095.1 Capsicum chinense
CACAAGTAGGAGAGAGATTGGTACCTGTCAAGACGTTTCAAACTTGAAAGTCATATATCACCAACTTGAATTGAGACAAAATATTTTACTAAGAATGAATCCCTCAAAATATGATTTGCAATAATCAAAATACCCTTTGATGGTGACATTTCTGCACCAAGAAATAAGTTATTTGCTGAGGCGATGCAACTCTAAAATTCCCTGCAAGATAGAATCTAGAATTAACTTCAAAAAATTGTATAGAATGATTTGAAGGTCATAAATCTCCAATATTAGATATATTATATATGCATGTATTTGGCATCTATATAATCAAGTGAATCATGATTTTGATACTCCCAAATTGAGATAAAATATTTTTGATGTCATTACGCAAATCTAAAACTGTTGGTGCATCAAAATCCACTGCTGATTTTGGGATAATGCTTAAAAATATCTCAAAGGTATTAAATTATGAATTTTATATATATTATATATCTTTTTTTCTAGTTTCACAAGAATTGCGGCTTATGATTTCTTCCTTCCTATATCAATATATGAAAGTTTTCGCAAAGAAGCGCAGATCTCAATTTTTCATCATGATAAAATTTAGAATTAATTTCAAAAACTTTTCATGAATTATATTAAACGATTTTAAATCTGAATTTTGGATATGTTATAGATCTCGAAGTTCAATTTCTAGAATATCAAATGGCTCATAATTTTGATATTTCTATAATAAGATATGAATTTTCTACCATTAACATGTTAGACTGAAAAATGATGACGAAATATTTTTAAAAAGGTTGAAGGGAAAGAAATTACCTCAACATTATTCATGGCTTCGAAACCCCAAAATTGATATTAAAAAAGTGGGGAACCTACATCCTTTTATAGAGTTGTAGGGTGGATGTTTCTACTCTAATACAAATTCAAAATGGAAGAGTTTCCATCTCCAATTACATTCAATTCGGAGGTTGTTTCCTTCTTCAATGTAAATTTAAATTGAAGGTTGTTTCCTTCTACAATATAAATTCAAATTAGAGGTTGTTTTCTTCTTAAATATAAATTCAAATTAAAGGTTGTTTTCATCTATAAAATAAATTCAACCTGAAGGTTGTTTCCATCTCTAATATAAATTTAAATAGGAAGAATTTTATTCATGATTAAGTAAGACAGTGAAAAGTTTTCCAAAGTCTATTTGGAATTCAACAAAGTCAAGATATTCTAGTAGAAGTGGACAATATTAAGAAATTCATTATTAGAGTTGGATATCATGTCTCACCAATGGGTCTTACGTGTAGAAATTCATGAAATAAATCGGGACTTAAATTTTTTTTTTTTTGAGAGGAAATATCAATATGCAAATTGCATGGTTCAGCTTTAAATTTTCTCAACTAATGAAATGGGGTGTTCATATGTATGAAAATCTTCGAAGCATGAAGAAAACATATTTA
Source organism: Capsicum chinense (assembly GCA_026120095.1). Lineage (NCBI taxonomy): Eukaryota > Viridiplantae > Streptophyta > Magnoliopsida > Solanales > Solanaceae > Capsicum > Capsicum chinense. The sequence goes on from JAPEIP010000010.1 coordinate 58,598,658, forward strand.
AACAATCATATTTCAAGTCTAGTCTCTAAAGTATACACTGACCAACCTTGAAGTAGGAGGCATTTTGAGGGTAGAGAATTTTTACTAAATTAAAATTCGTACGGAATTTGGATTATATTAAATTCAAAATATATTAGTCTCAAATAAATATTACAAATTAATATAATTGGATTGATTATTTAAGTCCAAACATGTATAGATTTAATTAAAGTCCAATTTTTATTGGACTAGTACATTGATTTGAGCTACAAATGATAAGTCCAATTTGCTACGGCCAAGATATTGTCATATTCTAAAGGCCCAATTAAGAGCCACATGTCGAATGACGTGGCTAACCAAGTAAATTTAAGAATCCAAAAGGACCATGTCACATGCCAAAATGATGCAACAGTCCTAATAAAATTAAAAACCAATAAAAAACGCCATGTCACTTGAATCTGATTGGTTAAAAGAAGTTTGTATTCACCATGACTCTTTAGTTCCTACAATTATAAATACGGGTCTCATAATTCAGAAAAAGGACCAACAACTTTAACAAGAAGAAAGAGAAAGCTCGTAGATCAAACACTGTAATTTCTCTACAAAGCTCAAGCATTCAAATCCAGTTCATCAAGATTAAGGATCAAGACTGCAAATCCAGTTCATCAAGATTCAAAATCAAGATCGCAAGATTCAAGAACAAGCTCAAAAGACCTTGAATTCAAGCACACGTCAGGATCAAATCCATCAAATCAACAAATCAAGTTCAAATTTAAAATCAAACTTAAAGCCTTTGAATTTATATTTGAAAAAGTAAGTCAAAGGATAGAGATTGTAACACTCACATATTGAAATTAATAAAATGATTATTGTAATAATTTTTTTTGTCCAGATTATTTATTTTTTCAGTGTTGAAATTTTATTGTCCAACAAACCTTATAGAATATATAGTTTCGACGGAGATATTGATGAATTACCTGGTGTTTGCACAACCATGAATACTAGTGTGCATAATGCTTAAGTACAGTGCTAGAGGAATCTAAACTGGTGACAAATTATTCAAATCTTCTTGCTGAGACTCCAAATGTTCCATTTTCGATATCCTTTCTTGCTCCTACTCGAACCAATTACCCCATAATACTGTAACCAGTCCCTAAATAATTAAGGTAGATCCTACGATGGTTCCTGTGAATATCTTTACTCCAAGTAGGAGCCAACTTCATACAGTAATAATGATGACTGGTAACAGATTCAAGATGGATACAAAAAATGGTCCCTTCCTCTCAACGTACTAGGTCATCGCAAAATATAATAGAGCTAAGCGGAAAATGCCTGAATAAATGGTGGAGATAGCTCTAGCCACATATTGTAAATGACCAGTTAGACTGTCCGTGGTCAATTCAAAAGCCAATTACCAAGCATATGCAGCTGGACATCAAGCACATCAAAGTTGTGTTTGAATATGTAACTGCATATGCACTGTTTACCTTTGCTTGGACTATTTACCAGATAGACCAATATAAAGCCCTGGTCATGAAAAACAGAGGACCTAAGTAGTAATTATTTTAGGTGCCAGTAGTACTTCTTTGGTTGACAGTAATGCCCACTAGAAATGTCCAGTGAAACTTTGGTTGGCCAATGTGCACTATAGGACCGTCGTAAACTGATAACGTCATTTTACCTCCAATGTTCAGTAGAGCACCGAGCAGTTTGGCTGTTCTTGCCCTCATAACCTCAGGCTTTCATGTCGAGTGAGGACAACAAGAATAAAAATGAAGGCACGAGTTAAATTTGTTAAAGCTGAAGCTATAGTGAAATACAATGTTTTAAGCCAACTATAAAAGTGATTTGGTTTATGGATCCCCCAACTATAGAGCTTAGGAAAATCTTAAAATGTATTGGACGCGTCAAGATTGGTCATGTGTTTGTTTCTGTGAGATAAGCCATTGGGCACATAAGTAGCGCAACAATTGTTTGTCGGTGTGTCACATAAACATACGGGCTCATGCCGGTGTTCATTACTGATTTGGACAAGAGGTTCATCCATACATATCCAAGTTGGATGACTATCATAAAAAATATAAGTAAAACAAGCCATTATCTATTTTTTGTTAAGGTGACAAATATATAGAGGTTTTAGGAGACTTGAGTGTGTTGAATCCTTCTTGTTGGAGTATAATAGTTTCGTGTAATAGCATGCAAATGATCTCCCTGTTTCTCTTATATTGGAATACAATAGTTATGAAATGCAATAATTGTTGTTTCGGGTACACAATCTGTATGTTAGCACAATACACTTCAATCTAAGTTCAAGACAGTTCCAAAAATAACACTGAAGTTTAACACCTTCAACACAAGTTCAACATGAACTATCAAAGAAGTATATTTTTTTAACAGAAATAAGATGAAGTAGAAGTAGAACCAAGTCCTCCAATTTCATGGTATGTCCTTAAGGAATTAATTCCCCTCAAGTACCTGAGGTTGCAGAATTTTTCCTCCCAGGATAAAATGGATCACAATCTAAATATAGCAGTACCTCAAACATTCAGATTCCTCAAACATACTCAATGACTGATCATTAGAAAGAGTTTCTTGGAAGAAGAAGAGTGCTTTTCAGTACTCAAAATTATTGTTCATAACTGAGGAAAAATTTAGGTATTTATAGCCATCAAGTGTCCCTTCGAAAAGAAAACAATGGTTCATAGAAAGATGTATCATTTTGGAACAGTCATGTTTCTTCCTTCCGAAATAATGTGTCTTTTTTGAATAGTAATATTTGACTGAACAGTCACACCTTTTTCAAAATAGTGTGTCATTTTCTCGAAAGGTTGTGGCCCTTATGAGTTGCATTTTTACATGCATTTGCATGGCGTTCATGGAGAAAAAATAATTTTTTTGGATTTTTGGATTAATAATTTCACTTGTTTTTTCAAGTTTAAAATAAACTTTGTCTAAAAAATTAATCTCTCAATCATTTGACAAATTTAAATCCAAATCCAAAGCAGAAGCCGAGGCGAACGAGCGATGACGACGAAAGGAACCTCTTGCTTCTTGCCTCAATATCTATTTAAAGGAGTATTTTTTTAATAAAAACACTTGAAAGTTGCTTTCTCCCACCAATGTGGGAGAAGTATACTTTTCTTTAAGTGAGTACACTTTTCTTTTAAGTGTGAGCTCACTTTCTCTCTAATAATTCCTTTCATTTTCCATTCACACATCCAATTGAACCCAATAATCCCCAACATAAATGGGGAATGACTATTCTTTATAAAATTTTACAGACAAGTATGTGATCAACAAGCAAAGATTGATTGCATCTGGATAAGTGGGTTTCCCTTTGAACTTTCTGTAGTGAATATGCATCGGATGCACTCGGTCAATTGGAAGATTTGATTTCTTTGAACCATCGAGATTTAATGTACACCTAGACAACACATGCCACACAATCATCCTTTTACCATTTATGATTCTCATATTTTTGTTCATTGCAGTCATGAACACGTTCTGGTTTCATGATTGCTTAGAGAATAGGACTTTACTAACATTCTCCTTGAAGAATTTCCACTTCACCCTCACATAGGTGATTTTTAAACGTTCAATCTTATAGATTAAACTATTTTTCAAAATCTACCAAATTTAGATAATCATTAAAAAGCTTCACATCATAAGCCTTATCCTTGTTTACTAAACATTGTCTACATCATGAGAACGGTTTGGGTATATTGACAATGTTGAACCATCAGTCACAACTTTGTTTGATCTCCTTGAACCTATCTCTTGGAATCTCCAGTCTGCTAGGTAGAGATACCACCATGCTGACTTGTCTAGGCCGTAAACTTATTTTCTTCGATGTTCTCTAAACTCCCTCTCTAGATAGCCTTTTGTAAGTGGATCCAACACATTATCCTTTGACTTCACATAGTCAAAATGATAATTCCACTAGAGAGTAGTTCTCTTACGATATTATGTCTCTGTCTTATATGACCTGATTTACCGTTATACATCATACTCTTTGCCCTACCTATTGTCGCTTGGCTATCATAGTGTATACATACTGGTGCCAATGGTTAGGGCCAATAATATCTTCTAACAAATTCTGGAGTCATTCAACTTTTTCATCGGCTTTATCTAATGTGATAAATTTAGATTCCGTTGTAGAGCGGGTATTACATGCTTGTTGGACGATTTTGAAGAGACTGCTCCTCTACTTAAAGTAAATGCATATCCACTTATGAATTTTACTTCATTCGATATGGTGATCTAATTTGTGTCACTATATTCTTGAATTATCACTGAATATTTATTATAATGCAAAGCATAGTCTTGAGTGCATTTAAGATACCCCAAAACTTTTCATTGGCATCCAATGAGTTTTACTGGGGTTACTCGTGTACCGAATCAACTTACTAATAGCACATTCTATGTCTGGCTATGTACAATTTATGATATATATTAGACATCCCAACACTCTTGCGTAGTCCAACTGTGAGTCAATTTTACCTTCATTCTTTTAAAGTGTGAAGCTCACGTCCAATAGAGTCTTGGCAATACCGAATTCCAAATACTTGAACTTGTCAAGTACCTTTTCAATATAATGAGATTGTGATAATGCCAATACTTGTGAAGTTTTATGGATTCTTATTCCTAAGATCACATCCATAATTCTAAGGTCTTTCATATCAAACTTACTCTCATGCATTTGTTTGAGCATTTATGTCAGAAATGTCTCTTCTGATGATCAACATGTCATCCACATACAAACAAACAATGACCTTATGATTTGGATTGTTTTTAGTGTAAACACTTTTATAACATTCATTTATCTTAAACCCATTTGCCAACATGGTTTGGACAAACTTTGCATTCCACTATTTGGGTGCTTATTTTAGTCCATAAAGTGATTTGACAAGTTTGAACACCTTTTTTTCTTTACCAGGAACCACAAAACTCTCAGGCTATTCATATAAATTTCTTCCTCCAGTTCTCCTTTTAGGAATACTATTTTAATATCCATTTGATGGATTTCAAGACCATATATCGCCGCTAAGGCAATTAACATCCGAATTGACGTTATCTTTGTTACAGGCGAGTATGTAACAAAATAATCAAGGCCTTATTTTAGTTTGAAGCCTTTTACTACAAGTCTTGCCTTGTATTTGTCAATAGTACCATCTGCTTTCATTTTTCCTTTGAAGATCCATTTAGAACCTAAAGGTTTATTACCTGGAGAAAGATCAACCAACTCCTAAGTATGGATGCTCAATATTGATTCAATATCTCTATTGACTGCCTCTTTCCAAAAGGATGAGTCTGAAGATGACATCGCTTCTTTAAATGTTTGAGGCTCATTTTCTAAGAGAAATATTACAATATCTGATCTAAATAAAGTTGACGTTCTTTGACATGTACTATATCTTGGATTCTCATCATTATGTACATCCTTGCTTGGTTCATCTCGAGGTCATTTATACCCTCTACTAGACTTTTCATGTTTAGTTTAATATGAATAAATGTGTTCAAAGAACTCAACATTATATGATTCAATTGTCGTATTTTCATTGATATCCGGATGTTTGGATTTATGAATCAAAAACCGACATGCTTTACTACTTTTAGCATATCTTATAAACACGCCGTTCACGATCTTAAGTCCTATCTTCACCCTTTTAGGCATAGGAGCTTGGACTTTCACTAGACACCCCACACTTTAAAATATTTCAAGTTGGGTTTCCTTTCTTTCAATTTTTCATATGGAATTGATAGTGTCTTACCGTGGGGCACTCTATTGAGTATTTGATTACCTCTAAGGATAGTTTTCCCTATAAGTTTTGCGGTAAATCTAAACTTATAAGTAAGACATTCATCATTTTCTTTAAGGTTTGGTTTTCCTTTCTTCAATTACATTAGATTGAGGTGAATACGGGGCTATAGTTTGATGGACAATTCTATTTTATACACAAATTTCCACAAAGAGAGATTCATATTCTCCACCCCTATCACTTCTTATCATTTTGATCTTTTTCTCTGACTGATTTTCAACTTCTATTTTATATTGCCTAAATGCATCTACTGCTTCATCCTTACTATTTAGCAAATAAACATAAAAATACCTAGTGCAATCAGCAATAAAAGTTATAAAATATTTTTTCCACCACGATATGATGTTGACTTAATATCTTAAGTGTTGGTGTAGATTAAGTCTAAGGAATTGGAATTCCTTTCAATGGACTTATACGGATGCTTAGCATACTTTGATTCCACACACGTTTGACATTTTGATTTATTACACTCAAAGTTTGGCAAAACTTCTAAGTTAATCAGTTTTTGCAAAGTTTTGTAATTGACATGTCCTAATCATTCATGCCACAATTCATCAGACTCAAGCAAGTAAGAAGAAACAAAACTTTTATTGATTTCAACTGTCATTACATTCACCTTAAATAGGACCTCGGTGAGGTAGCCTATTCATGCTTGAAACAAATACATATTCGAATCTATTTTTGTCAAGAAGTGATACGAATATAAATTTCTTTCTCAACTCCGGCACATAAAAGATGTTGTTAAGAGTCAACAATTTGCCTGATGTCATTTTCAAGCATATTTTTTTTTGTCCCTTTAACTTTTATAGTTGCGGAGCTTTCCATATAGATCTTCCCCTCACCTTAAGTCGGAGCCAATGCAATAAATAAATCTTTATTGGCACAAACGTGGCGGGTCGCTCCAGAATTTATCCACCATTCTCTAGGATTTCCCATCAAGTTACATTCAGAAAGCATGACGCATAGATCATCCATTTCATTCTTAGATTCAACCATATTGACTTGATCTTTCTTTTTGCCTTTCTTTGGAGCACGATAATCTATTGACTTATGTCCAATCATGCCATAATTAAAGCACTTCCCTTTGAATTTCTTCTTAGGTTGGTTTCTTTATTATCCAGCTTTCTTCTGCTTCTTCAAGTTATTGGGGTCGTTTTCTACAATGTTGGCTCCACTCATTGCAGAATTTCTTTTCGACCTTCTCTCTGTGGCTTTGTTGTCTTCCTTAATGCGCAACCTTACAATGAGGTTTTTAACCATCATCTCCTTCTTTTTGTATTTTATGTAATTTTTAAAGTCCTTCTTCAAAGGTGGTAGCTTCCTTATTATTGCAGTAACTTGAAAGGCCTTGTTCGCAACCAAAACTACAATAAAGTTCATGTGAACATTGAGAACATATTTAATATATTCAAATAAGGTATTCACTATATTTACACCTTCAACAAGGAGATCGTGGATGATAACTTACAATTCCTGTACTTAAGATCCGATAGTCTTACTATCAATCATTTTGTATTCAAGGAACTTTGCAATATAGAACATCTTAGTTCTAGCAACCTCGGTCATATACTTTCATTCCAGTGCATTTTACAACTTTTTTGATGTCTTCATTCCGCTGTACATATTGTATAAATCATCTTGGAGGCCACTTACAGGATATAATTCCTGCATACGAAGTCAGAATGTTTCCATGCCTCCAGTACAATAAACCGCTCCTTGTCTGATGTTTCTTCAGGAAATTCTGGAGCATCTTTAGATATAAATCATTGAAGACACAAAGTTGTCTGATATAAGAACATCTTCCATTGCCAACATTTAAAATCTATACCCAAAAATTTTTTGGGCTTTTTCGCTGGTGCCATAGCAGGTGGCGTAGTTGTGTGACAGGTTATAGCAATATTTATTGTTGCTACACTTGTCCCACCATCAGTTACATGACCATCAATGCTCATTTTTCCTTTCAAAACAAGATAGTCAACTTTAGAATATCAAAATACAAATTACAAGTTTGTAGCAACCTTAAACAATACTTATTTCTATTTTAACGATGAAGTTTTTATGTCTTATAATTGTTTACCAAATGACCTTTAACTTATGATGAAGTTTTTATTTTTTCAAATCACTTGTTAAGTTCAAACAGAGTAGAAAGCATAAAACTTTAATCTCCGGAAATCAAATAATACAGATTATGGGTTATTTCTTTAAGACTGTTGTTTCAGTTACACAATCTGTATGTTATCACAATACACTTCAATCTAAGTTCAAGACAGTTTCAAGAACAACAATGAAGTTTAACACCTTCAACACAAGTTCAATATGAACTATCAAATAAGTATGTTTTTTTAACAAAAATAAGATGAAGTAGAAATATAACCAAGTCCTCTGATTTAACAGAGTGTCCTTAAGGAATTAATTCCCTTCAAGCACCCAAGGTTGCAAAATTTTTCCTCCCAGGATAAATGGATCATAATTTGAATATAGCGGTACCTCACACTTTCATATTCCTTGAACACACTCAACGACTGATGATCACAAAGAGTTTTTTTGGAAAAAGCAGAGTATTTTTCAATACTCAAAATTATTGTTCAAACTTGGGTAAAAATTTAGGTATTTATAACCATTAAATGTCCCTTTGAAGAGAAGCAATGCTTTATTGAAAGGTGTATCATTTTGGGACAGTCATGTCTATCCTTCCAAAACAATGTGTCTTTTCTAAACAATCATATCCGACTGAACAGTCACACCTTTTTCGAAATACTGTGCCATTTTCTCGAAGGGTTGTATCCCTTATGATTTAGGTTTGATGTTCATGGAGGAAAAAGTAATTTCGTTGGATTTTTGGATTAATAATTTCACTTGTAAAGCCAAAGCTGAAGCGAAGCAAGCAATGATGATCACGGTGCGAGACACCTCTTGGTACTTATCTCACTATTTACTTGAAGGTGTGTTTCTTAATAAAAATACTTGAAAGTTGGTTTCTCCCACCAATGTGGTAGAAATATACTTTCCTTTAAGTGAGTACACTTTTCTTTTAAGTATGAGCTACTTTTCCCTGCAACAATTCCCTCTATGTTCCATTCACACATCCAATTGAGCCCAACATTAACTTCTTCAAAGTCCTAATTTAGTCTGACCCAAAAAAGAGAATCCTTATATATGCATGTTGCTTTATTAGAAAACCAATCTGTTATAAGATAATTATAATGCATGACATCAGTGGTAGACTCAAGATTTAGGAATCGTAAGGGATGTTCTATCATTGTTGTGGATCCTTCACTTTCATTATATCGATGTGGGTTGCCTCGTGAAATAGCAACAGAACTTTTCTAGACATTTATTCTAGAGGTTCAAACATACATATTGACATCCAAAGTTTTAAAATTTCATCCAAAAACCAAAGCACCCGACTATCTTCTTGGTTTTCAGGGTACTTTTCTAAATCTTGCACCGATTTTTATATATATTTTATATAATTAAACCTAATTTGCATTGGATTTAACGAGTGCTAAAGCACCAAAAAATTGCACATAGGTCCTTTCCTAGAAGACAATAATTATTATTGAATGTAAGATTATTCATTCTCTTAGGGTAGAAAATTCTTAATTTTGTTGATACTCTTTGTGATAAATAAGCGAAAAATAATAAAAGAAGACCAAAGTATTTGGTTAATCCCTTTTTAAATTACCTTTGAGTGTAATTATCTGACTACCGCACTAAGGTTTTTGCTCATGCCATTACTAAATGTCACGAGTTAATTTAGTTTGATCAATAGTTTTCAAATTGTACATAGTTGAAAATGAACATGGGATACATATCAAATCTCTTATATATTAATTTTCTTCCTTTCTTATGTAGTGCAAACCAAGTTTAACATTTTCATAAAATTCTATAAATGAAGCTATAATAGTGGATCACAAAATTCTTTTTGTGATCTCATGCATGTGTGTGATATTAACAAGAATAGAAGACATTATAGAAGACTCCCATGTTTATTTTTTATTTTTTTTGGCGTTTGGTTGGTAACATGAATATACTGTCTTAAGAGCATCAATACCAACATAATTTTGACTTTGATATGAATAATAAAATTTTATTCATAAAACTTAATTTTGCTCCTTAATTGTTATTGTGATGATGCGTGATCATGTTCCTCTTTAAGCTCTCTTTTTATTTTTAAAGTTTTTTATTTTTTTAAAGTTTTGGACTTAATAAAATTGTAACACCCTCAAAATTTTGGGTATTTTATTTTTTGCCTTCCCATGCTTAAAATATCATATTTGACTTAAATTATGTTTGGGGATGTTAAAAGGGTAACCTCCACTATAGCCCCATGTCACGGAGGGTAATCTCTGTTATACAGTCTATGTCACGAAGGTTATCCTCCGTGATAAGGTTCGTGACACGGAGGCTGGACCTCTGTGATAAGGTCTGTGCCATGAACCTGTGTTATTTTGTGGTTGTTTTGTTTAATTAAAAAGTGAAGAGGGGTAGTGAGGTCCTTTCACCTATAAATAATTTTTTAATACTATAAATAACTATTTCTACCAATTTTTAATATACGAAGGTCATTCTTATTACTCTCAACTATCCTCTCTCAAATTTTCCTTTTCAACTCAAGGCTAAGGTTCAGTGGGGTGATCATCTAGGGTCATAAGGGTGTGGTCTTCTTCGAATTTCTTAGAAATTAAGGCATGTATCTCTTTTCCTATACTTGTATTGTATTAATGGCATGAAATTGGTTCTTATTCATGGTTTTGAACTATGGGTTGAGGGTTGTGTAGGTGGTTAGTTTAAACTTTTCCATGGTTTATTATGCTTTATTTATGATTTTGAACATTGTGGGATGCATGAGAATGATAATTAAACTAAGGGGTCATGGTTAATCCCTAATTTGGATGATTTTGCTTTGATATATGGTTTTGGAAATTATGCGCCCTCAATTTGTCTGTGAAATTGACAATAATTATGATTTTATCATATAGTTAGACTATTCTTCGAATCCTTGCATTGCATAAATGATAAATGGAATATGAATTGGTTTGGTTTGTTTTTAAATGTTTTTGGTAAGGCCTTTGTGACCACGATTTTCGTTTAATTGGAAACTTTAGAGTCAAATTTAGTTTAAAAGTTTGTATGGCTAAATGGAATAGACTTGCAAGCTCTACTTTTGGTATGACGATACCAACAAAAAATGCCTAATTAAAAGACTCCTTTGTAATGGTTAAAAATGCATAAATGTTTTTAATATGGGCTTATAGGGGATTGTGTAGCAAAGCCGTGGAAGATGGAGGTCTCGGGAGGGACCGATATGGAAACTCATATTTGCCGATGTAAGGTTTGGTCATGGTGACCGTGTGCATGAGACACACTTTATATTTTGGGGATGACTTTAGCCTTCTCAAATTTTCTTTGGTACGTGTGGATAACAAATAGTGGGCCCTTTCAGCAGGAGTAGTTGAACCCATATAGCCTGTGGGTGCCTTTAGGACGGCAAAGCTACACAGTTTAGGTTAATAATTTTAAAATTCATGTTAAGCCTTTTCCACTTTTCCTGGCATATGATATATATGTATATATGTACATATTGCATATGATCTAACGCATTAGGTTTTACTAGTTTTCATATTATGGATTATGGCATTACCTTACTCTTTTATCCCTGAGTTACATGCTAGCACTCCAATTTCTAACCGTCTTTAAAACATTGTATCCCCATATGATGCAGGGTCTGTAAGCAAGTCTACCTTTCTTGCATAGTGATTAGGTGTTCGTGGTTAGATCGAGAGTTGACTTAAAGTGGAGAGTTTCCATCTTTCGAAAAACTTCATTTCATGTTTTGATTTCCCTTGTCTTGGACTTTATTTTAGATTTGTTTTGGCTATGGTCTGCGACATATCCCGATAAATTATTGGTATTTAATTTTATTAGAGGCTTTGTTGGACTACTGTGGACATGGGTTTTATGGTTGATGTTTGGTATTAGTTTTGGTATTATAGATATTTTTTATTGGATAATGATCTCATATAGACTTTGGGGTTTATCTTTTCTATTTTGTTATATATATATATATTGGTCATATTGGAATAGGTTAAGGGGGTGGTCTCCAATCCTTGGTGGACTTGATACACCTGTCACAGTCAGGTCTTGATTTGGGTTATGACAAAGTTAGTATCAGAGCCTAGGTTTGGGTGTCATGGGGTATCCATAAAGTCATGTCAAGTAAAGTCTCTTTTATGGGTGTATAGCACGGCATACTTTTAAGGGAGAGCTACGAGGCATTAAGGAATGTTTTTCTTTCTTATTCGTCGTATGTTTTTGGCTATAGAGTATAAGGTCTTGGATTACTTTAACTCCCATTTATTCACCTTTCAGATCATGACTCTTAGATGACCTGAAGCTTATGAAAACTCATCTGTCTTGTATGAGGACAATACTGGCGGATCTTATCTAACTTATGGGGTTTTACTTCTTTTGATTGTCCCAGTGGAATCCTACCTGCCTCCACTGATCATTCTCCAGAGAGTGACACTCCTGCTCAATCACCTCAGGGAGATATCACTATTGCTAAGTTTTACTAGTCTATTCATATGTTAACTCAGTTGGTGATATCTTAGTCACATCAGACGAGTTCTACTAGTATTGTCGAGAGTTTATCTAAGGCTACTAGAGTTGGCTATTTTATAAGGCCGAGCCCTCCGACTTTCACTAGAACTAAGTTTGAGGAGGATCCTTAAAGTTTTATAGATGAGATAGAAAATATCTTCCTTGTTATGCATACTACTGAGGTAGAGGGTGTGGAATTTGCTACTTATCAGTTGAAAGATGTGGCCTACTAATAGTACGAGGAGTGGGAGCGGCTTAGGGGTGATGATGTTGAATCTTCCTTATAGAAGGATTTTTCTGGTGCCTTTCTTGACCACTTCTTTCCTTAAATATTAATGAAGGCGAAAGTGGAGAAGTTTTTGAATTTAAAGTAAGGTAGGATGTCAGTGAAGGAGTATGCCTTGAAATTTCACTAGTTGTCCTGAGCTAGAGTCTAACATGAGGGATAGAATGAGAAAGTTTGATTTTGATTTATCTCATGGATTGATTTTGGAGAGTAAGGCTGCCTTGTTGAACAAGGATATGAATATCTCTAGACTTGTGGTGTATATGCAGCAGGTTAAAGCAGAAAAGAAAAAGCAAGTAAATATGGGGAAAAGGTAGAGTAAGAAGTTTCAGTATTCATATCAGGGTAGAGGTTAACAATAGAGTGGTAGCGATAGTGGGAAATGGTCTAAGAAGAGGTGGGGCAACTCGGGTTCATATTCAATGGCTAGTGCTCCTTATTCAAAGCTATTTGAAGATCATTGTTTTTAGAGATGTGATGGTTCTAGGGCATAGGGTGCCTAATATTAGGCCAGTAGGGCCCAGTCAGCTCCATCATATCCTCTTTATAGGCTATATGGTTGATTGTATCATGGTTTTTATGATGAAGGGGAGAATTAGTGTTTTAATTGTGGCCAGCTGAGATATATGCTGAGGGATTTCCCTTGGGGAAAGGTTGCTTCGAGGGATAATAAGGTTCTAGTTGCCACATCGTCAGCTCCTGCACCAAGGGGTACCACTTCTAGTACCAGTACTGGTCAAAATTGCTTGTATGCTCTTACTACCCGTTAGGAGTATGAGGCATTTCTTGATGTCATTACTGGTATGTTAAAACTCTTCTCTCATGATGTGTACTATTTACTTGACTCGGGGTCCACTTTTTCTTATGTGACCCCATTTGTGGCTGTGCATTTTGATTTTGGTCCCGAATGTATTTTGGACCCCTTTTCTATTTCTACCCCGGTGGGTGAATTAGTGGTTGCTAGAAGGGTCTATAGGGACTTTGTGGTATCTGTTGGTGGTAGGGAGACTTTGGTGGACCTGTTTGAATTAGACATGCTAGATTTTGATGTTATCTTGAGGATGGGCTAGTTGCACTCGTGCTATGCTTCTTTAGACTGTTGAACCCGTAAGGTCATCTTTAAATTCCCTAATACGCCGGTTATTGAGTGGGAAGGGAGTTTCCTAGTGCTAAGGGGAGGTTTATATCTTATCTTAGATTCTGGAAATTGATCTTTAAGGGGTATCTTTATTATCTGGTCTGGGTTAAAGATTTTAACTCAAAGGGTCTTTTTGATGATCTGTTCCCGTGGTTAGGGAATTTCTTGAGGTTTTCCCTGACGATCTTACTGGTGTTCCACCCGATAGGAAAATTGATTTTGGGAGCGATCTTCTTCCGAACACTTATCCTATCTCTATCCCATCTTATTGAATGGTTATGACTAAGTTAAGGAAACTTAAGGAGCAGTTAATGGACCTTCTTAATAAGGGTTTCATCCGTCCTAGTGTATCTCCGTTGGGTACCTATATTCTTTTTGTGTATAAGAAGGATGGTTCCCTTCGGATGTGTATTGATTATCGTCAGTTAAACAAGTTAATTGTGAAGAATAAGTACCCTATTCCTAGAATTGATGATTTGTTTGACCAACTTTAGGGTGCTAAGTATTTCTCTAATATTAACCTCCGGTCGGGATATTATCAGCTTAAGATTAGAGAGGAGAATATCCCTAAGACTATTTTCGTACTTGGTATGGCCATTATGAGTTCATGGTCATGTCTTTTGGGTTGACCAATACCCTGATGACACTTATGGATCTCATGAATTAGGTCTTTCATCAGTTTCTGGACTTATTCGTGATTGTGTTTATAGATGCTATTTTGGTATATTCAAAAAATAAGGTGGATCATGCCAATCACCTCTGTATTGTGTTGTAGGCCCTAAAAGATTCAGAATTTTATGCTAAGTTTTCGAAGAGTGCATTCTAGTTGAATGCTGTTACTTTTTGGGTCATGTTGTTTCTAGTAAAGGGATCATGGTGGATCCACAGAAGGTTATGGTGGTTAAGAAGTGGCCTAGACCCATGACTCCAACAGATATTCAAAGCTTTTTGGATTTAGCAGGTTATTATAGGAGGTTTATGGAGAGTTTTTCATCGATTGCTGCACTATTGACTAGGTTGACTAAGAAGAGGGTGAAGTTTCTATGGTTTGATGCTTGTAAAGGGAGTTTTGAGAAGCTAAAATATAAATTGACTTTTTCTCTGATTTTGACCCTACTCAAGGATAGTGATGGATTCATAGTTTATTGTGGTACATCCCTTTTGGGACTTAGTTATATATTGATGCAGAATGATAGGGTAGTAGCATATGATTCTAGGCAGTTGAAAGTTCATTAGAGGAATTATCTGACTCATGATTTAGAGTTGTTGGTTGTGGTGTTTGCATTGAAGATTTAATGACATTATTTATATGGGGTCCATATTGACAACTTTTCAGATCATTAGAGCATCTTTTCAAATCATAAGAGTCTGCAATATGTATTCATCTAGAAGGAGCTGAATCTCATGAAGAAGAGATGGATCAAAGACTATGATATGAATCTTCACTATCACCCAGGTAAAGCTAACATGGTTGCTGATGCTCTTAGTAGGTCATCTATGGGGAGCTTGTCTCATGTAGAGGAGGAGAAATGGAACTTGGTGAAGGATATTCACTGGTTTGCTAATCTTAGAGTTCGTCTCTTAGATTCTAAGAATGGTTGTGTGTTTGTTCAAAAGGTGGAGAAATCATCTCTTGGTACTGATGTGAAGGAGAAACGGGTGTTAGATCATATCTTGATACAAATCAAGAATGATGTAGGTAGACAAAAGGTGATAGCTTTTGATATTTAGTGGTGATGGTATCTTGAGGTACTAAAAAAGGTTGTGTGTTCCCAATGTGGATGGACTATGAGGTAGAATTTTGACCGAAGCTCATGAGTTGCATTATTCAGTTCATCCTGATTTGACAAAGATGTATCATGAACTTAAAGATGAGTTGCATTATTCAGTTCATCCTGATTTGACAAAGATGTATCATGACCTTAAGAAGATCTATTGGTGGAATAACATGAAGAGGTATGCGTCTAATTTTGTGGCTAAGTTCATGGTGTGTCAACAAGTAAAAGTGGAAAACTTGGGGCCTAGTGGGTTGTCTCAAGAAATAGAGTTTCCTATATGGAAATAGGAAGTGGTAAATATGGATTTCATTACTGGTCTTCTGCAATCTCAAAATTAGTTTGATTCTATTTGGGTCATCGTGGATAGGATGACTAAGTCTGCTCACTTCTTTCCAGTGAGGACTAATTATTCTGCTGAGGACTATGCGAGGTTGTTTACTCAGGAGATCGTGATATTGCATGGCACTCCAGTTTCTATTATTTCTAATTGGGGCACTCAGTTCTTATCTATATGGCACTCCAATTTCCATTATTTTTTATTGGGGTAGTCAATTCTTATCTCATTTTTAGCAGTTATTTTAGTAAGGTTTAGGGACTAAAGTGACCCTTAGTACCGTTTTCACCCACAGATGGATGGGACAAGCTGAAAGGACCATTTACTCCATTCAGACTTTATTGGATATACTTCAAGCTTATGTAATTGACTTTGGTGGTAGTTGGGTTGACCACTTATCTCTTGTGAAGTTCTCATACAATAATAACTATCATTCTAGCATTGGTATAGCATTGTTTGAGGCTTTGTATGGTAGGGGTGTAGATCCTATATTATCTGGTTTGAAGTTGGTAAGGTGAGGTTATTCGGTACTGTTCATCAAGCTATGGAGAAGGTGAAGGTGATTCGGGATAGGCTTAAGACTGCCCAAAGTCACCAAAAGTCTTGTGCGGACGTGAGGCGAAGAGAGTGGGAAGTGTTGGTACTTATTTGATTTTGAAGAAAGTGGGAAGTGGGTTCTATTCACCCTGCACTTTATGTATCCATATTGAGGAAATACGTGGGTGATCCTTCCTTGGTGGTACCTATTGAGAATGTTGGTGTTTTGGATTTTCTATCTTACGAAAAGGTCCCAGTGGAGATCTTGGATAGACAAGTTCGTAGGTTGCGGACTAAGGATGTATCATTGGTAAAAGTCCTTTGGAGGAACCATAAAGTGAAAGAAGCCACTAGGGAGGCAGAAGAGGATTTGAATGGTAAGTATCCATTTCTATTCCATGTGACGGATGAAGAAGCTTCAGGTATGAATTCTATTCTTTCTTTTAGTTATTTGGGTTTATCTTTTGATTCTAGTGTGTTGTTATCATTCTTGTGTGAAACATGTCCTAGCTCATCATTTGAGGATGAATGATCCTGGGGGGTATATTATAATACCCTTAAAATTTTAGGTATTTTATTTTTGGCTTTCCAGTGCTTGAATTTTTGGATGGGGTTCGAGGTAGTTTTGGGTCACAGAGGTAGTAAGCCTTTGCGATAGCCTCGTGTCATGAAGATAATCTGTATGATGTGGTCTATGTCGTAGAGGTTAGCCTCCACAATAAGGTTTGTGAAATGGAGGTTGGACCTCCGCGATAAGGTTCGTGCCACAGAGCTATGTTATTTTACAGTTGTTTTGTTTAATTTAAAAAGGAAGAGAGGTAGTGAGGTCCTTTCACCTATAAATAATTTTTTAATCACTATAAGGACCTATTTCTATCAGTTTTCAATATACGAAGGTCTTTCTCATTACTCTCAACTATCCTCTCTCAAATTTCCCTTTTCAACTCAAGGCTAAGGGTCAAGGAGGTGATCATCTAGGGTACTAAGGGTATGGGTTTCTTGTAATTTCTTGGTAATTAAGGCATATATCTCTTTCCCTATACTTATATTTCATTAATGGCATGAAATTGGTTATATTCATGGTTTTGATAATAGGTTTTAAATAATGGGTTGAGGGTTGTGACGGTGATTAGTTTAAACATTTTCCCATGGTTTATTATGCTTTATTTATGATTTTGAACATTGCGGGATGAATGGGAATGGTAATTAAACTAAGAGGTGATGGTTAATCCCTAAGTTAGATTATTTTGCTTAGATTTATGGTTTTGGAAATTATGTGCCCTCAACCTGTTTGTGAAATTGACAATGATTATGATTTTGTCACATAGTTTGACTAATCTTGGAATCCTTCCATTGCATAAATGGTAAATGAAACATGAATTGGTTTGTTTGGTTTTCAAATGATTTTGATAAGGCCTTGGTGGCCACAGTTTTGGTTTAATGATAAACTTGGGAGTCAAATTTGGTTTAATGGGTTTGTATGGCTAAATGGAACAGACTTGCAAGCTCTAATTTTGGTATGATGATACCAATGGGAAATGCCTAATTAAAATACTCCATGGTAAATGGTTGAAAATATGAAATGGTTTTAATATAGTCTTAAATGGGGTTATGTAGCAAAGTCGTAGAAGGTGGAGGTCTTAGGGGAGGCGATACTGGAAACTCATGTTTGCTGATGTGAGGTTTGGTCATGGTTACCATGTGCATGAGGCACATTTTATATTTTGAGAATGGGTTTAGCCTTCTGGAGCTTTCTCTTATACGTGCAGCTAACATGCACTGGCCCCTTTCAGTAGGGGAAGCAGAACCCATATAGCCCGTGAGTGCCTTTTGGACAACAGAGCTACACAGTTGAAACACCTTGGTTTCTTGACCTAAGAAAATTTCTAGGAATTTTGGTCTTTGGACCCAATACGACTCGTGGGTACGAGCCGGATGTTGGGGTACGAATAGCAAGGTCCAGTCGCATACTGACTAGTGTTGGTTGATGGGATGAATTTTGGTTATTGGGGTGGGTACAACTTAGGGGTACGAGTCGTATTGGTGGTTGCAGATCGTTTGGTTCCTTAACCTAATCTTAGACTTGGTTACTTAGGTTGGATCCGAGTACGAGTGGCTCACCAAGAGCCGTAAGCCAGGGTATGAGTCGTACCCAGGACTCCTATGATAGACAATGTCTAAATCTTTCTTGGGTTTAAATCTGCTAAGGGTATGGGGGAAGGGTATGGATCATATGCTGCCAATACAACTTGGTTGGATAATTCATAACGCCCCGAATCTGGTACCCAGAATGCTACACAATGCTCATGACCCCGAGGGACCACAAGCTAACCAATGACTGATATTTATGCCAGTATACTGCATGTTATATTGTATAAATGCGGAAACATGAAATGAAAGGACATAAGGTTCAAAACTGTAACATAACTGATAAAAAAATAACATCTGGGTTGGGGTATAAATCCCAAAACAATACTGACTAAACATATTGTAGTCTAAAAAGCCTCTAAAATATAACTGTCTGAATAAGGAGATGATGGGACATGTCCCAAACTAACTCCAACTAATAAACTAATTAATGAGATAATAAATAAATGATCATGTCCTCGAAATATGAGGAATCACTTCTTACTCTGGCTACAGAGACTAGAATGCTGCTGATGCTCTGGGGCTCGTGCTTCTGAACCTATGGTATAAGATACCATAGCGCAAATGCGTCAGTACTTCGAATTTACTGGTATGCATGTGAGGTAGGCTAAATGCATGGGGTTCATATGCATGAACAATACTGGCTAACTAACTAATATGAAAGTGAGAATATATGCATGAACGCATAGTAACTATATCTGAGATCGTGCTAACATGAGTTTACTGATAACTAACACGACTGATAACTAAGTTTTGATCACTTATATAACAGATAACATGAGCGACTGTATCTGACAATCCTAAATCTGATGGAACTAGCTGAGTTCCGTACTATTCTGAGTTGACTGTATCTGACAGTCCTGAATTCTGTAACTGAAACTGTGGGAAGTAGTTATCGAAACGACATGCCCCTAATACGCTATTATGGCTGAGTTGGGGTTCAATTTGTAACCCCATTTGGAAGGGTGTCAATACCGCGTCATTGGTAAGGACAATCTATGAGTAACCCTCATATAACAGGTAACTCTAGTGAGAACGGTAATAACCCTCATATAACAGGTTAAGCCACCTCATCTGCCCTTATATAGTAGGTTATAATGTCTCAACCTACATAGGCTACATAGTTCTGGAATGCAAGGGTTTCTTCTAAGAATCACACCCTCATATAACAGGTGAGTTGCCATCCTTGGGTTCACTCGGTGCTAACTCCTACTCCTATCTGAATAGACACTGAACATGAATTACTGAACTGAACTAGACTGAATTAACTGAATTCCGTTGACTGATGGAATAGTATTGAGATTACTGAATTACTGAGATTTCCTAAGTCACATGACTGACTGAGTTCTATACATGGCTTGACTGAGGATATCGTGAAACATGTCACTGACTCTAGGCACACAACTATATTTTTTGGGTACAAGTACCCCCAAGACTCGATGGAAGGAAACTGACAAGGCATGACATTCCTGAATGCTTGACCAATCATCAATAATCCATAATACAATAATTAGAGATATTTCATGGGCATTTGATTATCATAGCTTGGTACGTGAATAAGATAGCATGTATACATAGCATAATTTCATAAGGCTAACTCATGACCAATCCAACAAACAAATTCCAATATATAAGAATAACATGGAAGTCATTTTGGATCACAATTTAGCTATAGTACATAATTTATATCTTCCTGGCCATTTTATCAAACACCTTGCATGCACCCATCGGGTATAGGCATAATCATCAAATTGATACGTTATAAATAACTCAATTTATGGATTTCACTCACTTGCTAATGTAGTTTTATGAAAAACACATAAATATTTCAACTTGGTAATCATATAACAAGATAAACATGGTTATAACCAACCCACAACACAAATATCATGATTTACAATTTGAAAAAGGATTCTTGAGCTTTATGAATGAAAGGGATCCATAAATAAACACTATTCATACCTTAGTTCTTGATTTAGCGAATATTGATAGAGAGATTTTCTTGAAATTGATTCCCCAATTGAAACCCTATTTATTCTAAAGAGAAAATTGAGAGAAACTAGTATATTTTGGGTTCCAAATAGCTGAATCTTGTGTTAAAGGGCTTAAATAGGAGTGGGAAATTGACCCTTTTAACCCTGGAGGCGTCTTTTAATTTTCAATAAAAATTTCCCGAACTGGACCCCTAGCGCGATGCGGCATGTCACTGGAATTTGAGAACTGGAAAATTGGGGGATGGCAAGACGCAGAGCCATCGCGTTGTAACTTCGTTTGCGACCTGGAAGTTTGGCGCGATGCGCCACTATCGCGGATCCCTATTGTGATTTTAAAAATTCCATTTTCTCTTGTGGCGCGGTGCGCCATTGACTAATATGGCACTATTTTACGATGGAAACTTGAAATAGTCATAACTTCTTACCCGGTTATCGAATTTAGGTGAATCTTATATCGATGAAAAACTTATTGAATTTCCCACATGAAAAAAAGTGAAAATATTAAAAATTCCCCATGGAATAAACATCATTAAATTTAGAAGATAATACTAGACATTCTTGGGATGAAATTAGTTAGGAAACTTTGGGGTATTATAATATCTTCCCCTTGGAATCATTCATCCTCGAATAGGACTGAGTGAGATGGGAGAAACGATAAGCTGAAGTACATATTGACCATGAACAACTAAAGCATGACTGGTATGTCTGATATTTATACTGAGCATGCATATCTGATGCATGATTTCATGATGTAACTGACTCATGAACACATAACTGAGATTTTTGATAACTAAATTTCTCATTAAGAGAATGCATGTCTGATGTATGAACACATGGCTAATCTGATATATGAACATATGATTGAATATGCAATGGTACTTAGTACCAATTTTAAAAATGGAATCTTGAACATGAGGCTGATACCAAGTTGTAACTGAAATCTGGATATGAAAACTGAAAATCTTAAGGAGAACTGTTACCTTGAGCTAGATCTGAGTTAGCAGGGAAGAAGTGAGGATACTTGGTATGGATATCTACTTCTGCTTCCCAAGTAGCTCCCTCAACGGACTGATTTCATCAAAGAACTTTGACTAGAGGGATTTCTTTATTCCTCAATCTACGAGTCTGATAGTCTAGTATTTTGACTGGAATCTCTTCATAAGAGAGGTTGTTCTGAACATCTATGCTATGAATAGGGACTATAACTGCTGGGTCACCTATGCACTTTTTAAGCAAAGATACATGGAAGACTGGATGAGCTGCGACTAGATCTAAAGGCAATTCGAGCTCATAAACTACTTTGCCAAAGCGACTGAGAATTTTGAAGGGGCCGACATATTTGGGACTAATATTTCCCTTCTTGCCGAACCTCTTCACTCTCTTCATGGGAGAGATCTTTAGATAGACATAGTCACCAACCTCGAACTCGAGGTCCTTTCTACATACATCTACATAAGACTTCTGTTGACTCTGAGCAGACCGGAGTCTTTCTCTGATCAACTGGCTTTTTTCTAAGGCATCAAATACTAAGTCAGGCCCTATAACTGAAGCCTCACTAAATTTGAACTAACTGACTGGATATCTGCATCTCCTACCATAGAGAGCTTATAATGGAGCCATCCGAATGCTAGAATTATAGCTATTGTTGTATGCAAATTCGATCAAAGGCAAGTGGTTATCCCAACTACCCTTGAAATCAATTGCACACGCCCTTAGCATATCTTCTAAAGTCTGAATGGTCCATTTTACTTGACCATATGTCTGAGGATGGAAGGCTGTACTGAGATGAACTTGGGTACTAAGACCCTTTTAGAATGCTTTCCAAAAGTGAGAGATGAACTAGGTACCTCTTTCTGAGATAATTGATAATGAAACACCGTACAATCTGACCAACTCTCTGATGTAGAGTTTGGCATAATCCTTGGCTGAATAAGAGGTAAGGACTGGAAGGAAATGAGTTAATTTGGTCATTCTATCTACAATGACCCAAACTGAATTATACTGATGATGAGTACAAGTCAAACCCATCACGAAGTCCATGTTTACTTCTTCCCACTTCTAAGTAGGAATATGGAACTCTTGCATGGCCCACTAGGTTTCTGATGCTCTATCTTAACTTGCTGACATGTAGATCACTTAGCCATAAACTCTGCAATATCTCTCTTCATTCCACTCTACCAACAGATCTCCTACAAGTCGTGGTACATCTTTGTAGGGATGAATAAAGTAGCGCGCACCATGCGCTTCTGTAAGAATTCGTTATCTTAAGTCATCTACACCTGGAACACACAGACGACCCTGATAACGCAACACACCATCTCCCCCTTGGGAGAAAAATTCTACTTTCTATTCCTTGACTGACTCTATCGACTTGACTGGACTGAGATCTCTATCTTGCTTTTCTTTCACCTCAAAAACTTGAGATGATTGTGAACTACTCTGAACCCATATGTCACCCTCCTCTGTATCGACTAAGAGAATATTTATTCTGGTAAACTGATGGACTTTCTGAGCTAACTTTTTTTTAGTGTCCTCTATATGAGTAACACTACCCATAGACAGTCTACTGAGAGCATCAACCACTATATTGGCCTTGCCCAAATGATAAATTACACTTATGTCATAATCTTTCAAGAGCTCTAACCACCTTCTCTGATAAAAATGAGATTTTTCTGAGAAAAAACATACTGAAGGCTCTTATGATCAGTGAACACATCTACATGAACTCCGTACAAGTAATGCCTTCAAATCCTTAAGCAAATACTATGGCTGCTAACTCAAGATCATAAGTAGGATATTCTTTTCATGAGGTTTAAGCTATCTGGAGGCGTAGGCTATGACCTTACCATGCTGCATGAGGACACAACCGAAACCTACTCTGGTTGCATCACAGTACACTACTAACCCATTTGGACCATCTGGAAGAGTTAAAACTAGGGCTGAGGTAAGTCGAGTCTTCAACTCCTATAAACTCTTCTCGCAAGGATCTGACCACTAAAACTTGACTTTCTTCTGAGTCAATCTGGACATAGGGGATACAATAGAAGAAAATCCTTCAACAAACCATCTGTAATAGCCAGCCAGATCCAAGAAACTCTTGATATTTGATGGAGAGATAGAGCGAGGCCAGTTTTTTACTGCATCAGTTTTTTGAGGATCTACTCTAATTCTATCATCGAAAATGATATAACAAGGAAATACTACTGACCTTAGACAAAATTCACAGTTACTGAATTTGGCGAATAACTGATGATCTCTAAGAGTCTGAAGTACAATTCTGAGATGGTCTGAATAATCACGCTCACTACAGGAATAGACCAGAATATCATCTATGAAGACTATGATGAACATGTCCAAGTACTACTTGAACACATGGTTCATTAAGTCCATAAAAGTTGTAGGGGCATTGTTAAGACTAAAGGACATGACTAGGAATTTGAAGTGACTATACTGAGTATGAAAAGTTGTTTTTGAAATGTCACATTCTCTAACTCTAAGCTGATGGTAGCCTGATCTGAGATCTATCTTAGAGAAATAGCTGGCACCCTGAAGTTGGTCAAACAAGTCATCGATTTTGGGAAGAGGATATTTATTTTTTATCATGACTTTATTGAGCTGATGGTAATCAATACACATTTTGAGAGAACCGTCTTTCTTGCACATGAATAAGACTAGTGCGCTCTACGAGGACAAACTGGGCTTGATGAATCCCTTATCTAAGAGATCCTTCAATTGTTCTTTCAATTCTCTGAGTTTCACTGGAGCCATTCTGTATGGAAGAATAGATATAGGTTGAGTATCTAGAAGAAGATCAATGCTGAAGTCTATTTCTCTTTTGGGAGGAATTCCTGGAAGATCTTCGAGAAAAAATCTGAATATTCATTCACAAATAGAACTGAATCAAGACTGGGAGTCTTGGAACTATAATCCTTAACATGAATAAGATGATAGACACATCCCTTAGATATCATTTTCTGTGCCTGAAGGTAGGAAATAAGCTGACCTCTAAAAGCGGATACACTACCCTTCTACTCTAGGACGAGTTCATTTGGAAACTAGAACTAAACTATTCTATTTCTAAAGTTGACTGTGGCATAGCATGAATAAAGCTAATCCATGTTGAGAATGACATCAAAATCAGTCATCTCTAATTCGACTAAGTCTGCTGAAGTGACTTTCTGAGATATCATAATCGGACAGTTTTTGTATACCCGTTGGGCTATAATAGTTTTACCCACTGGGGTAGAGACTGAAAAGTGGTCTGCTAGAATTTTGGGACTAACTCCAAAATCAAGTGCTATATAGGGAGTAACAAAAGACAGGGAAGCACATGGATCTAGCAAAGCATAAACACGCATATAAAAGATCTATAACGTACTAGTAACCATATCAGGAGAATTTTCCTGATCTTTTTGGGACTGGAGAGCATAGAGTCTATTTGGGCGTTGCCCAGTAGTAGTACTGGAAGTGGCACCCTACTAATTTAGGCAACCAGACTGAGCTGAGGAAGGGTTTTGCTGACCTTGAGGACCTGGCTGAGGACAGTCTCTAGCTCTGTGGCTTGGCTTGCCATATCCAAAACAAATACCACTGCTAGCTCTGTAAATACCCTGATGGTGCTTGCCATAAGTCTGGCAAAGAAGATAGGTGCGGGCACTGCTAACACTGCCCTGAGACTTAGAGCCTGGCGCTCTATGTTTTTTACCATCCCTGAACTTAGGAATTGGAGCACTGGTTAAAGAAGGAGCTAGAACTGATGACTTAGGAAGAAACTGAGAATGGTTTTCTCCTTATTATTTGGGCTGAGTAAAGTTAAAACTATCTATCCTTTCTCTCTTTTTCTGCTTCTCCCTTATCTTAATTTTTTGATCTTCTATCTGCTGAGCATGAGTCATAAGCTTGGATAAAGTCATGTCACTATTCAATATTGTAGACCTATACTCATTGACCATGCTATCATTCACCCCAGAAACAAACTTACTCATCTTGGCCTTGCTATCTGTAACCACATGAGGAGCATATCTGGCTAATTGAGTAAGCTTAAGAGAATACTCTTTCACCGTCATGTTACCCTACCTGAGGTTGATGAATTCTAACAACTTAGCCTCTCTCAGCTCTAGGGGAAAGAACCTCTCTAAAAATACGGTGGCAAATTTCTCCCACTCTATACGTCCTGCATCAACCGACCTCTTTGACTTCCATTGCTTGTACCAAGTAAAAGCAACATCCTGTAACTGATATGCAGCTAGCTCAAAATTCTCAACAACTGATACCCTTATATTATTAGTAACCTTCTGAAACTGGTTGATAAATTCTTAAGGGTTTTCATTTGACTTAAATCCGAGAAAGGATGGAGGATTTATTCGGGTGAAGTCCCGAATCCTGGCTGCAGTTGAATTGGCCACTGGGTTGGACAAAAAGACAGCTGGTCGTTCATTCTGAGTAGAAACTAACTGAGCAAGAGTAGTGAATCTAGCATTAAACTTTCCATGAGAAATATGTTCTCCCAAAGTTTCTTCGGGCTGAGGGGCTGACTGATTCCTATTTGTTTTTTTAGGAGGCATGTTCTGTAGAAGAAAGGGAAAAATGGATTATACTGAGAGATTGACTTGAGATTATGATCACTGGCATGACATGAATATTAAAGGAAGGCAAACTATTCCTAAAACATTTCATAGCCTCCTGTACATAAATGTGATGCGCAACATACTCATGCATAAGTCTCTACTAGATGCGACTTTTAGACTTCCTAGGACTCTATTGAACCTTACGCTTTAATACTAAGTTTGTAACGCACTGAATCTGGTACCCAAAATGCTACACATGCTCATGATACCGAGGGACCACAATCTAACCCATGACTAATATCTGTGCCTATATACTACATGATATACTATATAAATAGGGAAACATAAATTGAAAGGCCATAAGGTTCAAAACTGTAACATAATTGATAAAAACATAACATCTGGATTGCCCAAAACAAAACTGTCTAAACATGTTGTAGTCTGAAAAGCCTCTGAAACATAATTGTCTGAATAAGGAGATGATGGGACATGTTCCTAACTAACTCTGACTAATAAACTAATTAATGAGATAATAAAGAAATAATCATGTCCTCTAAAGATGAGGACTCACTGCTAACTCTAACTGCAGAGACTGGAATGCTACTGATTCTCTGGAGCTCGTGCTTTTGAACCTATGGTATAAGACACCATAGCACAAATAAGTCAGTACTTTGAATATATTGGTATGGATGTGAAGTAGGCTAAATGCATGGGGTTTATATGCATGAACAATACTGGCTAACTAACTAATATGAATGTGAGAATACATGCATTAACACATAGTAACTATATCTGAGATCGTGCTAACATAAGTTTATTAATAACTAAAATGACTGATAACTGAGTTCTAATGATGAATATAACTGATAACATGAGTGACTATATCTGACAGTCCTAAATCTGATGGAACTAGTTGAGTTCCGTACTATTCTGAGTTGACTGTATCTGGCGGTCTTGAATTCTATAACCAAAACTGTGGGAAGTATTTATCTAACCAACATGCCCCTAATATGCCATTATGGCTGATTTGGTGTCCAATCTATAACCCCAATTGGAAGGATATCAATACCGCGCCACCGGTAAAGACAATCTATGAGTAACCCTCATATAACAGGTAAATCTAGTAAGAATAGTGGGAACCCTCATATAACAGGTTAAGACACCTTATCTACCCTCATATAGCAGGCTATGATGTCTTAACCTACGCTGGCTACGTAGTACTAGAATTCAAGGATTGCTTCTAAGAATTACACCCTCATATAACATGTGAGTTCCCATCCTTAGGTTTACTCGGTGCTAACTCCTACTCTCATCTGAATAGACACTGAACGTGAATTACTGAAATAAACTGCACTGAATTAACAAAATTTTGTTGACTGATGGAATAGTACTGAGATTACTGAATTACTGAGATTTCTTGAGTCACATAACTGACTGAGTTCTATAGATCATGGCTTGATTTAGGATATTGTGAAACATGTCACTGACTCTAGGCACACAACTATATATTTTGGGTACAAGTACCCCCAGGACTCGATGGAAGAAAACTGACAAGGCATGACATTCCTAAATGCATGACCAATCATCAACAATCCATAATACAATAATTGGAGATATTTCATGGGCATTTGATTATCATAGCTTGGTACGTGAATAAGATGGCATGTATACACAACATAATTTCATAAGTCTAACTCATGAGAAATCCAACAAACAAATTCCAATACATAATAATATTATGGAAGTCATTTTGGATCACAATTTAGCTATAGTGCATAATTTCTATCTTCCTAGGCATTTTGTCAAACACCTTGCATGCACCCATAGGGCATAGGCATAATCATCAAATTGGCACATTATAAATAACTCAATTTATGGATTTCACTCATTTGCTAATGTAGTTTCATGAAAAGCACATAAATATTTCACCTTGGGAATCATATATCAAGATAAACATGGTTATAACCAACCCACAACATAAATATCATGATTTATAATTTTAAATAGGATTCTTGAGATTTATGGATGAAAGGGATCCATAAATCAATACTATGCATACCTTAGTTCTTGATTTAGTAAAGATTGATGGAGAGATTTTCTTGAAATTGAATCCTCATTTGAAACCCTAGTTTGTTCTTGAGAGAAAATTGACAGAAACTAGTATATTTTGGATTTCAAATAGTTGAATCTCGTGTTAAAAGGCTTAAATAGGGAGTGAGAAATTGACCCTTTTAACCCTGGATGCGTATTTTAATCTTTAGTGAATGTTTTCTGAATTGGACCCCTGCGCGACGCGGCGCTATCGCGTCGAGTCACTGGAATTTGACAACTGAGAAATTGGGGGATGGCGTGATACGGAGCCATCTTCCACTTCATTTGTAACCTGGAAGTTTGGTGTGATGCTCCACTATAGTGGACCCCTATTGGAATTTGACAAATGTCATTTTCTCTTTTGGCGCGGTGCGCCACTGACTAATATGGCACTATTTTACGATGGGAACTTGAAATAGTCATAACTTCTTACCCGGTTATCGAATTTAGGTGAATCTTCTATCGATGGAAAGCTTATTGAATTTCCCACATGACAAAAATGAAAATCTAAAATATTCCCCATGGAATAAACATCATTCAACTTAGAAGCTAATACTAGACATTCTTGGGACAAAATTAGTTAGGAAACTTTTAGGTATTACAATATGATGGATAGTGTTAGATCCAAGGGTTATGGGCAGGATACGAGTGGAGGATACTAATCGTATTGGAGGGTACGACTATTGTTGGTCAGTCATATCCCTATGATAGGATGTTGGTAAAACTTAAGTAGGGTATTCTGGATATTTCCCCACTTATTCTAATAGGGTCCCACAACTTCTGACCTACTTGGGAGGTTATTTACCCTATTATTCCATTCATTAAACCTTAGAAACTCTTCTAAAATACTCCATAATTGTCTTAAGAGCTTTTGGGAAAGGGAAGCTAGGGTTTCAACTAAGGGATCAATTTGGGGCTTGTCTTGGTGATTTCTTTTCATCATCATCTTGGTTTAAAGACATTTTCTTTTCCCTCATTGTTAATTCTAACTAAAGGCATGGTTTTTATGAATATTTCCATGATTTTATTGATTCTATAATTTTGGTTTTCAAATATGATTTGGGGGTTTTGATGTTAAATGGTTGGTTATGGTTTCCCATGGGTTCAATTATGCTTTTATGTGCATTAATGGTGGTTTTGGATAATTATATTGCATGATAATGGTTTGATGGTAATTGGTTTTGGTCATATTATCTCCTAATATTTTTGACAAAATGCTTATATATATTTGTTCATTGCATTGACTACTTTTAATGGAACTGTTGCATGTTTTAAAACTTGGTAAAGTAATTATGCATGGTTTAAATGGCTAGGAATGGTAAATGCATAATGGTTATTCTTGAGTGGCACATGAAATCCACCAAGAGGTTTAATATGGTAAATAGAAGGGCACTTGAAAGTCCCTTTAAACCTATAAATAGTTGACTATGGATGATACTTACAAGTAAGGGTTGGTATGATGATACCAATATCAATGGCCTTGGTTAATAAATGGATAATGGTTTGGTTATTTGGAAATTTGTTTTAATTGGATAATAATTGCAGGAGGTGTAGCTAAGCCATAGAAGGTGAAGGTCTCGGATGGACCAAAATTGGAAACTCATATTTATCGATATAAGGTTGGTCTTGGTGACCATGTGCAGGGGGGATGTGCTATTCATCCCAAGGGATACTTACTTGGTCATATATCTACACACACTAGGGCCCTTTCAGTAGGGGAGCTGAACTCATATAGACCATGGGTGGTTTAGGACGGCAAACCTACACAGCCCAGGTAAAGGTTTTAAAGGAATGCTACCCGACATGGTTAT
>JAPEIP010000010.1:58628842-58641934 GCA_026120095.1 Capsicum chinense
ATATATATATAGTTATGTGTGTATAAATGGTTTTAATTGTTTTTATAAATGGCATTATTTTATCCTTACCCTAAGATCATGCAAGCGGTCACTCGGTAACCCTGTCTATTGGCGGCTGTATACCTATGCTATGTAGGAACCGTCTGTTCTACTCCTCCTACATAGTTATTACTTGGGGATGACATTTAGACTGAAGTAGTGATATTTCATCCTTTTGGAAGGCTCCATTTTATGTTATGGATATTTCTAGACATTCTGATTTTATCTTAGTTATTGGTATTGGCTATGGTTTGGGGGCATGTCCCAACCAGATTTCATTACTCTTTTGGTTAGAGGCTTTGTGGTACTTTTATGGGTTGGAATGGGTGGGATCGTTAGAAGCGTTAGCCTTGGAATTAAAATAAGCTTGGAGGCTGGCATCATCAGATATAATTTATCACTGTTCCATTATATTTTATTTTGGTATTAATCATATTATGTCTTGGAACGTCTTCAGTTATGGCCTGGTGTATGGCCCTTATTTTGATATGGTTCTGTATAGTTGGATTATTGGTATGGGATGGTTGGACTCAGTTGGGTCGGTCACGGCTGTGATCTTATCCCAGAGTCTTTGCGTTAGCTGTTACACTCTTGGTATTTAACCAACTCAGGTGTAATACCCCAAAAACCCAAACCAATGTTAGAACCATATTTCAAGCTCATGCATAGTATATTGTAGTTCTTTGGCAGTTTTAAGAGTGAGGTCGAGGTATATTAAGGCCTCAAATAACTCTTAGCTATTAGAGAAATCAAATTATTCCTTACCGATTGAGTTTTTTAGAAGAATGTTGTTATAGTCAACTTCAAACAAGCTTATCTTTTATTCTACTAAGAATTTTCCTGCTCAAGACCCACCAAATTGTAGGAAATTGAATTATCTTTCCAATAATACCAATTTCACCTTAATTCGATAGTTGGGTGAGAAGTTATTACACTTTTAGTAAAAAATAGTAGCCCAACGTGATAAGGCCTTGTTGCATCGATTGGAAAAATCACGTTCGTCCTTTTCCAGTGGACCACCGTGATAATGTCGCATCATGCCAAAGGGTAAATTCGTGTTCAGTGAGGCATCATGATGGCACCGCATCGCACCAAGGTGCCATTTTGGAATTGTCCTTTTCTAGTGGTGCAACACGATAGCACTACATCGCACTATTGAAAAAAATGGGGATTGCCATTTTCCAGTGGCCCGACGCGATACGCACCGCGTCATACCGGAGCCAAAAATTAGGATTTCCAGTTTCGTGATTTAAATTTTAGGGACCGTTTGGTCTTTTCCCTTGGCCCCAAATCCATCCAAAACACGTAATTAAAACCCTAAAGGGGCATTATGTGCCCCATTACTCATAATTTCACTCAAAGAAACTAATCTTCTCTCAAGAACAAGCTCTAGCCTTCAAGATTCAAGGTCAATTCTCAAGAAAAACTCCAAGAACTCTCACGAATTCATCAACCCAAGTATATTAAATGTTTAGCCATGGGTCTCTTTCACCCATGGAGTTCAAGTATCCAATTTTAAATTCAAAGTGGTGATCTTTACAAGAAATTATGATTTTTACCATGAATTCCCATTAATTAAAATTCTACACCATGTTTACATGAAATTATCGTTGTTATTAAACCCCACATATTTAATGATGTTATTCGCTGATTTAATTCATAATTAATGATGTCGATGTTGAAATCATATTATTACTACAAGCTTTAAACTATTCACATGCTTGGCTTACACTATGCATATCAAGTGTTTGATGAAATGCCTACAAGAATGAATTTTGAATAAATGCTTTCATATTATGTCCCCCAAGTTTTAGTACTATTTTGCTATTATTTCTATCGAGTCCTGGTGATTATGAATACCCAAAAACTTAATTGTTTACTTAGCCCCAGTATCTTCAGATTAGTTTCAGACATGTTATGAGCAATATCAGTTCAGTCAATTATCATGATCAGTTAAACTTAGAACAATTCAGTATTCTAAGTAAGTTTAGTAGGGAGTAGGATTTAGTATCGAGCGAGTGCCGGGATGATGACTTCCCCATCATTTAGGTAGAGTCGTTAGTAGTAGTCTTTGTACTCCAGAACTATGTGCTAGCGTAAGATTTGAGGAGTTACCCATCAGTTCAAGTTTGACTACCTCCTAAGGGTCACCCATCAGTTTAGGCTTAATACCCTTAGTCCTTCAGGATAGTACATCAGTGGATCTACACAGCCAGTATTAGTACCCTTGGCACGATACTGACACCCTTCTAACTGGGGTCACAGGTTGGACCCCAAATTGCTCATTGGGGTATGTCGGTTAGATGATAGCTCCCACAGTCTCAGTCTAGTAATGAACTTAGTAATTCAGTTTTAGTTTTTGCTTTACCATAGCATACAGATATCAGTTACTCATGTATCAATACTCAATATTTTAGTTTACAGATTATATTCAGAACATATTTTATGCTTGGTCATGTACTCTCAGTATTTACAGATTTTAAGTATTTTATTTAGTACTCCATGTTATTTATTCAGTCAGTTATTACTTCTGTACGTGAAACCATGCATATCATCCTACCTCATTTAGCATACTAGTACATTCAAAATACTAATCACATACTAGTTTCTTATGGTATAATGTATCATGTCATAGGTTCAGATGCTCGGTTCCTGGATTGTGATTCCAAATTTTCAGCCATAGCAGTGGTGAATCATCATATTTTGAGGACATGGTCTTTTATCTCAGTTATTTCATCAGTTTAGTAGTTTCCATTTAGATGAAGTTAGTTGGGTTTTTGTCCCATCAGCTCCGCAGTTATTCAGTAGAGGCTTTTTAGACTAGTACAGACAGCAATCAGTTTTGTTATTATTTTATTAGTTTCAGACAGTTGTTTCCAAATTTATGATCCAGTATTGATTTTAGTTGCTAAAACCTTATGGCTTATCAGTAGTTCTTCCACATATATTATTATATTATTTAGTGCTCACAGCAGGTACCAGCTCATAGGTTAGCTTGTGGTCCCTCGGGACTGTAAGCACAGTGTGACGGCCAGGGTGTACTCACGGGGAATTACAAACTTAGTATCACAGCCTAAGGTTTTAAAGTGTCCTATAAAGTCTAAAAGTCACATCAAGTAGAGTATTATACATGGGTGTGAAGCATACCACACTTATAGACAAGAGGGTACAGGGCATTTTAAGAAAAGTTTCCCTTTTTTCAGTGTTTATGTCATGTGACTGAGCATGATCTTATGTTAAAATCTCTGTCTAATCTATTCTTCCTTTCATTTATAGAACATGCCTCCCAGAAAGACAAATAGAAGAAGAAATATGAACTAGCCAGCACCTCCGCCTGTTCAGGAAGATCCCCTGAATGAGCATGTTTCTCATGAAGAGTTCAGAGTTACATTCACTACTCTAGCTTACTCTGTTGTGGCTCAGAATATTCAGCCAATCATTGTTCTAGCCAACCTAGTGGCCAAAACTGTCACAGCTAGGATTCAGGACTTTACCCGAATAAATCCTTCTCTATTTTTGGGATCCAAATCTGAAAAGAATCCATAGGAATTCATAAACATGGTCAAGAAGGTAACAAGCATTTGTGGGTGACTTCTAGTAAGATTGCTAAATTGGTTGCTTGTTAGTTGCAGGATATAGACCATACCTAGTTTAAGTAGTGAAAAAGAGATAAAGGTGTACATGTAGGGCCTTTAGAGTGGGGGAGTTTGATACAACCTTTTTAGATAGATTCTTTCCATTATAGCCAAGGGAAGCCAAAGTGTTAGAGTTTATCAACTTGAAGAAGGGCAACATGAATGTGAAGGAGTATTCCCTTAAGTTTCTCAGTTAGCTAGGTATACTCCTTATGTGGTGGCTGATAGCAGGTCTAGGATGAGCAAGTTCATGTCTAGGGTATCTGAAAATGTGAAGGAGATTTTTATGTTACGCTTCAATAGAATGAATTCGGTAAGGATAGAATAGGCCCTGTGGTCTCCTTATAAACATTGAATGATCCAATTTACTTATTTGAAAACCCTCTTTTCAATCTATATCAGATCCTCCATTACCTCTTCACCAATACCTTTTAGCTTTCCTTTAGCTGCTACTTTTTCCTAGAGGGACTTATTTCATAGGTAGCAAGGATAGGAAGAAGAGGGAAGGCTGTTGTTGAGGTTTTTATTCCAGCTAGTGAGAAAAAGCCTTATTTTAGTCCTGTAGAATGAATATGAAAAGCAGGCAAAGTCCTTGCTAGGAATTTCGGGGAATTGTCTGTATTCCTTAAGGTTACAGGTAGCCCCTTGGACCTTACTTTTTGTGGTAGCCCCTTGGACCTTAGCCTCTTAAGTGTTAGATTCTAGTGGAGGGATCTTGGGTCGTTTGGACCTATATCTGGTAAAAGTGGTGGCCTGGTTGTCCCTATATAGAAAGAAAATGAACCACTTCTATTCTCAGAGCTGAGGAAGGAGAGACAAAGTAAATGATCTAGAACAGATAACTTTAATTTTACTTAGCCAAGGGCAGAAGGTGGTAATCATCCCATCTTCATCTAGTGCCACAGTACCTAAATTCAGGAATAATAATAGGGATAGATCGCTAGGCTCTAAGTACCAAGGAAATGTAATATGTGGTCGTACAAATCCTTTTTGCCAGAAATATGGTAGAAACCATTAGAGTGAGTATAGAGTTGGTAGTGATGTATGCTTTAGGTATGGTAACACAGGCCTTTGGATTTGAGAGTGTCAGGTAGTTGCAAAGAAAGGTAAGGATTTATGCCAATAGGTCCAGTCCCATCAGTCATTAGTTCTAGCCAACCACCTGACTCAGCAGGGTGTCTCTTCCAATGCCACCAGTGGTCAGCGCCCAAATAGATTATATGCACTTCAGTTTCGATAGGATCAGGAAAGTTCTTTTGATATGGTTACTGGTACGTTGCAGGTCTTTCATTTATATATTTATACTTTACTAGAACCTAGAGCATCTCTTTATTTTGTAACCCCTTATATAACTATTGATTTCAGTGTCAATCCTAAGATTTTAGCAGAACTCTTTTCTGTGTCTACCCCAGTGGGTAAGTTTATTGTAGCCCAGCGGGTATACAAGAACTGCTCGGTTATAGTGTCTCAGAAAGTTACTTTAGTAAACCTTGTAGAGTTAGAGATGATGGATTTTGACATCATTCTCAGCATAGATTAGCTATATTCCTATTATGCTTCAGTTAATTACAAAAAGAGTAGTTCATATTCAGTTTCCAAATGAACTAGTCCTTAAATAGAGGGGTAGTACTACAGTGCTTAAGGGTTAACTTGTTTCGTACCTTAGAGCGAGAAAGATGCTATCCAAGGGGTGTACATATCATATTATACGAGTCAAAAAATTTAATTCTGAGACTCCAAATCTTGAGTTCATTTTAGCAGTGAGGGAATTTCCAGATATGTTCCCTGAAGATCTTCCCAGAGTTCCTCTCGAAAGGGAAATTGACTTCAGAATAGACCTTTTTCCAAATACCCAACCTATCTTTATTCTGCCATACAGAATTGCTCCAACCAAACTTAAAGAGTTGAAAGAAAAGTTGAAAGATCTCCTAGATAAGGGGTTCATCAGACCCAACGTTTCCACGTAGGGAGCACCAGTTTTGTTCGTGCATAAGAAACACAATTCTCTTAGAATATGTATTGACTACCGTCAGTTAAACAAAGTCACAATCAAGAAAATATACCCACTTCTAAGAATCGATTACTTGTTCCACCTACTTCAGGGTGCCAATTATTTTTCTAAGACAGACCTCAGATCTGGCTAACATCAGCTCAAAGTCAGAGAATGTGATATTCCAAAAATAACTTTCATAACTCAGTATGGTTACTTCGAGTATCTAGTCATGTCCTTTGGTCTCACAAATAGCCTAGCAGCCTTCATGGACTTGATGAACCGAGTGTTCAAGCAGTACTTGGACTTGTTCATCATAGTCTTCATTGATGACATTCTTGTCTACTCCTGTAACTAAAATGATTACGCAGACCACCTTAGAATAGTATTGCAAACTCTTAGAGCCCATCAGTTGTTCGCTAAATTCAGTAACTGCAAATTTTAGCTAAGATCGGTATCTTTTCTTAGCCATATTATTTTCGGTGATGGAATTAAAGTTGATCCTCAAAAGACTGAGGTGGTGAAAAACTGGCCCAAACCCATTTCTCCAATAAATATCAGGAGTTTCTTGGGTTTGGTTGGCTATTACCAGTGGATTTTTAAAGGGTTTTTATCTATTGTGTCCCCTATGTACAATTGACTTAAAAGAAAGTTAAGTTTCCATGGTCAAATTCTTGTAAGAAGAGTTTTCAGGAGTTGAAGACTCAACTCGCCACAGACCCAGTTTTGACATTGCCAGATAGTTCAGATGGGTTTGTTGTGTATTGATGTTTCTAGAGTTGGTTTGGGATATGTTTTGATGTAGGAGGGTAAAGTTGTGGCCTATGCCTCTAGACAACTTAAACCCCATGAAAAGAATTACCCTACCCATGATCTTGAGTTAACAGTTGTTGTGTTTGCCTTATTGATTTGGAGGAACTATTTGTATGGGGTGCATGTTGATGTGTTCACAGATCACAAAAGCTTGCAGTATGTGTTTTCATAGAAGGATTAGAATCTACATCATAGGAGATGGTTAGAATTATTGAAAGATTATGATATAAGTATTTTGTACCATCTGAGCAAGGCCAATGTAGTGGCAGATGACCTAAGTGGATTGTCTATGGGTAGTGTTTCTCATGTTGAGGATAACAAGAAGAAGTTAGTTCAATAAGTTTATTATCTTACCAGGTTAAGGGTTTATTTGGTTGATTAAGCTGAGGGTAGCACTTGGGTTTAGAATAGTTTGAAATCTTCTTTGGTTGTCAAAATGAAAGAAAGTAGGATAGGGATCCTAGTTTGGTGAAGTTGAAGGAGTCAATCAGAGATCAAAAAGTAAGGGTTTTATCCCAAGGAAGAGATGGTGTGTTACATTGCCAAGGTAGACTTTGTGTGTCGTATGTTTATGAATTGAGATAATGAATTCTCACAAAGCGCATGGTATTTGTTACTCGATTTATATAGGGGCCACGAAGATGTACAACGATCTGTAGAAAATCTATTGATGGAGTAGGATGAAGAGAGATATTACAGAGTTTGTAGCTAAGTGCTCCACTTATCAACTGGTTAAGATTAAGCATCAGAAGCCTATTGGGTCCATGCAGGAGTTCAGTATTTCCACTTAGAAGTGTGAAGTAGTGAACATGGATTTTGTGATAGGTTTGCCTCGTACTCATCAGCAGCATGATTCAATTTGGATCATTATGGACAAGATGACCAAATCAGCCTCTTTCTTACCAATCCATACCTATTATTCAATCGAGGACTATGCCAAACTCTAAATTAGAGAGTTGGTTAGGTTGGACGGTGTTTCCTTCTCTATTATCTCAGGTAGAGGTACTCAGTTCACCTTTCATTTTTGGAAAGCTTTTCTAAAGAGTCTTGGTACCCAAGTTTACCTCAGTACAACCTTTCACCCTCAGATAGATGGTCAGGCAAAGAGTACCATTCAGACCTTTGAGGACATGCTAAGAGCCTGTGTAGTTGAATTTAAGGGCAGTTGGGATGACCACTTGCCTTTGATTGAGTTCGCGTATAATAAACGCTACCATTCCAGTATTAAGATGGCTTTGTTTGAGGCTCTATATAAAAGGAGATGTAGATCTCCGATTGGTTGGTTTGAGATAGGTAAAACTGCTTTGATAGGTCCTAATTTAGTATTTGACGCTTTGGAGAAAGTTCAACTAATCTGGGAAAGGCTTAAAACAGACCAAAGCTGACAGACATCTTATGCAAATGTGAGGATAAAGGATCTAGAGTTTGAGATTGAATATTTTATTTATCTAAAAATCTCTCTTATGAAGGGGGTAAATAAGTTTAGTAATAAGGGAAAGCTTAGTCTCCAATATATTGGCCTTTACATAATCTTGAGCCATTTTGAAAAGGTGGCTTATGAGCTTGAGTTTCCTACAGACTTAGCATTAGTGCACCCAATATTCCATATCTCCTTGTTGAAGAAGTGTCTTGGTGAGCCAGCTGTAGTTGCTCCTTTAGAAAGTGTAGATGTTCAAAATAGCCTTTCTTACGAAGAAACTCTAGTTGAGATTCTTGATCGACAAATTCGTAGACTAAGGAACAAAGAATTTTCCCTAGTCAAGGTTCTTTGGTGGAATCAGTTCATTGAGGGAGCCACTTGGGAAGCAGAAGCAGACCAAGTACCCTTATCTCTTCTCTACAAACTCAGACGCAGCTTAAGGTAACAGTCTACTTAGAATTTCTCTTATCCATGCTTAGTTTCAACTACATATCATTCTTATTCAGTCATGAATTCACAGAATCGGTTTATTCCTGTGTCATATTTCAGACTCAGTCATGTAATCACATTTTCATCACGTATATTCAGCATGTAACCTAAATTCTTTAATGCTTTCAGCTTAACCAATCTCATTCTAGGACGAATGTTCCCAAGGGGAGATATTTTAATACCCCGATAATCCAAACCAATGTTAGAATCATGTTTCAAGATCATTCATAGTACATTGTAGTTATTTAGTAGTTTTACGAGTGAGGTTGAGGTATATTAAGGCCTCAAATAACGACCATCTATTAGACGAATCAAATTATTCCTTACTGATTGAGTTTTTGAGAAAAATATTGCTATAGTCAACTTCAAACAAGCTTATCTTTTATTATATAGATAATTTTCCAGCTCAAGACCCACCAAATTATAGGAAATTGAATTAGCTTTCCAAGGATACCAATTTTGCCTTAATCCAATTCTCGGGTGAGAAGTTATGACACTTTTATTGAAAAATAGTAGCCCAACGCGATAAGGTCGCATCGTGGTGATGGGAAAAACCACGTTCGTCCTTTTCTAGTGGACCACCATGATAACGCTGTATTATGCAAAAGAGCAAATTCGTATTCAGTGAGGCACTGTTATGGCACCACGTCACACCAAGGTGCCAGTTTAGAATTGTCCTTTTCTAGTGGCGCAATGCGATAGCACCGCACCACGCCGTTGGACAAAATGGGGATTGTCCTTTTCCAGTGGACCAATGTTATAAGTACCGCGTCGCACTGGAGCCAAAAATTGGGATTTCTAGTTTCGCGATTTAAATTTGATGGGCCATTTGGTCTTTTCCCTTGGCCCCAAATAAATCTAAAATACGTAATTAAAACCCTAAAGGGGCATTATGTACCCCATTACTCATAATTTCACTCAAAGAAACTAATATTCTCTCAAGAACAATCCCTAGCCTTAAAGATTCAAGGTCAATTCTCAAGAAAAATCCTAAGAACTCTTACGAATTCATCAACCCAGGTATGTTAAATGTTCATTCATAGGTCCTTTTCACCCATGGAGTTCAAGTATCCAATTTTAAATTCAAAGTGGTGATCTTTATAATAAATTGTGATTTTTAATTGTGATTTTAACCATGAATTCCCACGAATTAAAATTCTATACCATGTTTACATGAAATAGTCGTTGTTACTAAACCCCACATATTTTAATGATGTTATTCATTGATGTAATTCATAATTAATGATGTTGATGTTGAAATCATGCTATTACTACAAGCTTTAAACTATTCCCATTCTTGGCTTACACTATGCATATGAAGTGTTTGATGAAATGCCAACAAAGAATGAATTTAGAATAAATTCTTTCATATTATGTCCCCAAAGTTTTGGTACTAATTTTCTATTATTGCTATCGAGTCCTGAGGGTCATGAATACCCAAAAACTTAGTTGTTTACTTAGCTCCATTATCTTCAGATTAGTTTCAGACATGTTATGAGCAATATCAGTTTGGTCAGTTATCATGATCAGTAAAGGTAGAATAGTTCAGTATTCCGAGTCAGTTTAGTTGGGAGTAGGATTTAGCATCGAGCGAGTATCGGGATGATGACTTCCCCATAAGTTAGGCAGAGTCATTAGTAGCAGTCCCTGTACTCCAGAAATATAGCCAGCATAAGATTTAAGGAGTCACCCATCAGTTCAGGCTTGACTACCTCCCAGGGGCCACCCGTCAGTTTAGGCTTGACACTCTTAGTTTTTTAGGATAGTACATCAGTGGATTCACACAGCCAGTGTTAGTACCTGTGGAACGATACTGATACTCTTTTAACTGGGGCCACAGGTTGGACCCTAAATTGCTTATTGGGGTATGTCGGTGAGATAATAGCTCCCACGGTCTCAGTCCAGTAATCAGCTCAGTAATTTAGTTTTAGTTTTTGCTTGACCATAGCATATGGATATCAGTTATTTATGTATTAATACTCCGTATTTTAGTTTACAAATTATATTCAAAACCATTTTTATGCTTTGTTATCACTCTCAGTATTTAAAGATTTCATGTATTTTATTAGCATACCATTAGAGGCTTTTTAGACTAGTACAAATAGCCAATCAGTTTTGTTATTATTTTATTAGTTTCAGACAGTTGTTTCTAGATTTATGATCCAATATTGGTTTTAGTTGCTAAAACCTTATGGATTATCAATTGTTCTTCTACATATATTGTTATATTATTCAGTGCTTATAATAGGTACCAGCTCATGGGTTAGCTTATGGTCCCGCGGGACTGTAAGCACCATGTAACACCCAGGGTGTACTCTCGAGGTGTTACATCAGGGTAGGCAACTGGAGGTTGGGTTGGGTAACGAGTGTGGTCTCCGGTCTGGGATGGACTTGGGATACCTATTATGATAAGGCCCTAGGACAGGTCATGTCAAGTTGGTATCAGAGCCAGATTTATGGTCAATTGGGATTCCACAAAGCCATGTCGAGTAAAGTCTCTTTTAGGGGTGTGTAGCACGCCACACTTATAAGAGAGAGGATACAAGGCATTTAGGAATTTTTCACTTTCTTGGTATTCTATTTTCAAGGTTGGAGTCTCAGTCCTGGAATCTTCTTTAATCCTTGTTTGTTTGTCTTTGAGATCATGCCTGATAGATCTGGAACACAAGGAAATTCTCCTGTCCTATTTGAGGGTAATGCTAAAGGGGTGCATCCTACTTTTGGGGTTTATTTTTGATCTCATGATCCCATCCATGATAGTTATGGGGTTCCACCAATTGCTACTAGTCCTCCCCAAGGAGAGGTGACTAATGCAGAATCTATCAGTTTATTAAAGCTATTGCAAAATTGGGTTACTGCTCAGGATGAGCGGGATGTATCTAGTATAGATTTACTGAGGCCACAAGGGTTGTTCGATTTATGAAGATGAGTCCTCCCTCTTTTTTTAGAGTAAAGGTAAAGAAGGATCCATAGGGATTGTTGGATAAAATAGAGAAGATTTTTTGAGTGATGCAGGATACCAATGTGGAGGTAGTAAACTCTATAGCTTACCAGCTCAAAAATATTACATATCAGTGGTATGAAGAGTGGGATAGGGATAGAGGGGATGTGGAGGAGTCATCCTTATGGAATACCTTCTCTGGTGCTTTTCTAGATCATTTCTTTCCTTAATAGTTAAGAAAAGTAAAAATGGAAGAGTTTGTGAACCTCAAGCAAGGGAGGATGTCTGTCAAGGAATATGCCTTGAAGTTTCACCAGTTGTCAAGTTATTCTCCTAATTTGGTGGCTGGCACGCGGGCTAGAATAAGAAAGTTCACTTCTGGGTTGAATCGGGATTTGATTTTGGAGAGCAAGACTGCCTTGATGATTAAGGATATGAACATCTCTAGGTTAGCTATTCATATGTAGCAAGTAGAGGATGAGAAGATAAAACAGATGGAGTTTAGAGATAGGTAGGGTAAGAGAAGCAGGTTTTCTGACTAGGGAGGTGCTTAGTCTTAGGGTGGTCGAGATGGTGGAAAATGGAAGAAAAATAAGTGGGGGAATTTTGGTTCCTACTCTTCTGCTAATTCTCCTTACCAGTCGAGCGATAGACGTTATCATAGTGGTGATAATTTCTGAGTACAAGGTGCCCAATCTTAGATAAATGGAGGTCATTCAGTTTCTTCATTCCTTTCTTATCGATTCTATGGTCGTACTCATTGGGGTTATTGTAATAAAGGAAAGGACAAATACTTCAAGTGTGGCCAGGTAGGCCATTGGCTCAAGTATTATCCGATTAATAAGGTTGCTACAGGGGCAAATAAGATTCCTGTAGCTTTATCTTATACTCCTACACCTGGTAGTATTGCATCTGCTACTGTGACTTCTCCTGGTTCTAGTGTTGGTCAGAACAAGTTGCAGGCTTTGGTATCTCGGCAAGAATCTGAGGCATCACCTGATGTTGTTACTGGTATGTTATAGCTTTTCTCTCATGACGTATATTATTTGCTTGACCTGCGGTCTACTCTCTCCTATGTGACTCCTTATGTAGCTGTATCTTTTGGTTTTAATCCAGAAGTTATTTCGGATCCTTTTTCTATTTCTGCCTCAATAGGTGACTTTATTAATGCTAAGAGAGTCTATAGGAGGTATGTGGTATCTATTAGTGGCAAACGAACCTTGGTGGATCTGTTTGAGTTGGATATGGTGGATTTAGATATTATTTTAGGTATGGACTGGTTGCACTCTTATTATGCATCCTTGAATTTTTGGACCCGTAGGGTTATCTTTAGGTTCCCTACTGATCCGATTATAGAATGGAAGGGTGTTTCTTTAGCTCCTGGGAGGGGTTTATTTCTTATCTTAGAGATCAGAGGTTAATCTCTAAAGGTTGTATCTATCACTTGGTCTGGGTTAAAGATTCTAACTCAGAAGGTCCTTTTTTCCAATCAGTTCCAGTGGTTAATGAGTTTACAGAGGTCTTTTTGGATAATCTTCCTAATCTTTCTCTGGATAGGGAAATAGAGTTTGGTATTGATCTAATTTTTGACACTTGCACAATTTATATTCCTCTGTATAGAATGGCTCTACATGAGTTAAGGAAACTCAAGGAGCAACTTAAGGATCTTTCGAATAAGGGGTTTATTTGTCCTAGTGTATCTCCTTGGGGTGCACCAGTGTTGTTTGTGCGCAATAAGGATAGTTCCCTTTGGATGTGTATTGAC
>JAPEIP010000010.1:58642034-58666948 GCA_026120095.1 Capsicum chinense
TTGAGTGATGCAGGATACCAATGTGGAGGTAGTAAACTCTATAGCTTACCAGCTCAAAAATATTACATATCAGTGGTATGAAGAGTGGGATAGGGATAGAGGGGATGTGGAGGAGTCATCCTTATGGAATACCTTCTCTGGTGCTTTTCTAGATCATTTCTTTCCTTAATAGTTAAGAAAAGTAAAAATGGAAGAGTTTGTGAACCTCAAGCAAGGGAGGATGTCTGTCAAGGAATATGCCTTGAAGTTTCACCAGTTGTCAAGTTATTCTCCTAATTTGGTGGCTGGCACGCGGGCTAGAATAAGAAAGTTCACTTCTGGGTTGAATCGGGATTTGATTTTGGAGAGCAAGACTGCCTTGATGATTAAGGATATGAACATCTCTAGGTTAGCTATTCATATGTAGCAAGTAGAGGATGAGAAGATAAAACAGATGGAGTTTAGAGATAGGTAGGGTAAGAGAAGCAGGTTTTCTGACTAGGGAGGTGCTTAGTCTTAGGGTGGTCGAGATGGTGGAAAATGGAAGAAAAATAAGTGGGGGAATTTTGGTTCCTACTCTTCTGCTAATTCTCCTTACCAGTCGAGCGATAGACGTTATCATAGTGGTGATAATTTCTGAGTACAAGGTGCCCAATCTTAGATAAATGGAGGTCATTCAGTTTCTTCATTCCTTTCTTATCGATTCTATGGTCGTACTCATTGGGGTTATTGTAATAAAGGAAAGGACAAATACTTCAAGTGTGGCCAGGT
This sequence comes from Capsicum chinense, assembly GCA_026120095.1. Classification (NCBI taxonomy): domain Eukaryota; kingdom Viridiplantae; phylum Streptophyta; class Magnoliopsida; order Solanales; family Solanaceae; genus Capsicum; species Capsicum chinense. The sequence goes on from JAPEIP010000010.1 coordinate 58,642,785, forward strand.
AGGCCATTGGCTCAAGTATTATCCGATTAATAAGGTTGCTACAGGGGCAAATAAGATTCCTGTAGCTTTATCTTATACTCCTACACCTGGTAGTATTGCATCTGCTACTGTGACTTCTCCTGGTTCTAGTGTTGGTCAGAACAAGTTGCAGGCTTTGGTATCTCGGCAAGAATCTGAGGCATCACCTGATGTTGTTACTGGTATGTTATAGCTTTTCTCTCATGACGTATATTATTTGCTTGACCTGCGGTCTACTCTCTCCTATGTGACTCCTTATGTAGCTGTATCTTTTGGTTTTAATCCAGAAGTTATTTCGGATCCTTTTTCTATTTCTGCCTCAATAGGTGACTTTATTAATGCTAAGAGAGTCTATAGGAGGTATGTGGTATCTATTAGTGGCAAACGAACCTTGGTGGATCTGTTTGAGTTGGATATGGTGGATTTAGATATTATTTTAGGTATGGACTGGTTGCACTCTTATTATGCATCCTTGAATTTTTGGACCCGTAGGGTTATCTTTAGGTTCCCTACTGATCCGATTATAGAATGGAAGGGTGTTTCTTTAGCTCCTGGGAGGGGTTTATTTCTTATCTTAGAGATCAGAGGTTAATCTCTAAAGGTTGTATCTATCACTTGGTCTGGGTTAAAGATTCTAACTCAGAAGGTCCTTTTTTCCAATCAGTTCCAGTGGTTAATGAGTTTACAGAGGTCTTTTTGGATAATCTTCCTAATCTTTCTCTGGATAGGGAAATAGAGTTTGGTATTGATCTAATTTTTGACACTTGCACAATTTATATTCCTCTGTATAGAATGGCTCTACATGAGTTAAGGAAACTCAAGGAGCAACTTAAGGATCTTTCGAATAAGGGGTTTATTTGTCCTAGTGTATCTCCTTGGGGTGCACCAGTGTTGTTTGTGCGCAATAAGGATAGTTCCCTTTGGATGTGTATTGACTATAGACAATTGAATCAGGTATCCTCTTCTAAGGATAGACGATCTATTTGACCAATTATAAGGTCCCAAGTTCTTTTCTAAGATAGTTCTTTGTTTTGTGTACCATCAGCTAAAGATTAGGGAGGTAGATATCCCTAAGATGACTTTTTGTACTCGGTATGGGAACTTTGAGTTTTTGGTGATGTCTTTTGGGTTGACTAATCTCTAACGGCGTTTATAGATCTTATGAACAGAGTTTTTCGTCAGTATTTGGATCTCTTCATTATTGTGTTCATTAATGACATTCTAGTTTATTCAAAGAGTGAGGTAAATCATGCTAATCACCTTCGTGTGCTGTTGCAGACCTTAAAAAACAACAGTTGTATGCCAAGTTTTACAAGTATGAGTTCTTATTGAATACTATAACTTTCTTACGTCGCATTATTTCAAGTGAGGGGATCATGGTAGACCTGCAAAAGGTTGTTGTGGTAAAGAGGTGGCCTATACCTATGACTCCATCCGACATTCAGAGCTTCTTGGGTTTAGCCGGGTATTATAGGCAGTTTGTGGAAAGCTTTTCATTGATAGTTGCTCCTTTGACTAAGTTAACTCAGAAGAAGGTCAAGTTTTCTTGACCATTTGCTTGTGAAGGAAGTTTCAAGAAGTTAAAGGATAAGTTAACTTTGGGTCTAATTCTGACTTTGTCGGATGGCAATGATGGGTTCATAGTTTATTGAGATGCATCTTGGGTAGGTCTTGGTTGTGTGCTGATGTAGCATGGGAATGTGATGGCCTATGCTTCTGGGCAGTTAAAGGTACATGAGAGAAATTATCCAACTAATGATTTGGAGTTGTTGGAGGTTGTGTTTGCTTTGAAAACATGGTGGCATTATTTGTATGGTGTACAGGTGGATATTTTTTTGATTATAAAAGTCTATAGTATGTGTTTATCCAGAGAGAGCTTAATCTCAGCCAGAGGATATGGCTTGAGCTTCTCAAGAATTATGATATAAGTCTTCACTATCACCCATGTAAGGATAATATGTTGTCGATGCTCTTAGCAGGTTATCCATGGAGAGTTTGGCTCATGTAGAGAAAGGAAAGTGGGAATTAGTAAAGGATATTCACCGCTTTGCTAATCTTGGAGTTCGCCTCTTGAACTCCAAGGATGGTGGTGTGGTAGTGCAAGAAGTGGTTCGATCATCTCTTAGTGCAAAGATTAAGAAAAAGCAAGTACTAGATTTTGTCTTGATAAAAATTAAGAGTGATATTCGTGGGCAAAAGGTAGTGGTGTTTGAGATCAGTGGTGATGGTACTTTACGGTACGAAGAAAAGTTGTGTGTTCCTAAAGTCGACTGGTTGCGACAAAGGATTTTGCCTGAGGCGCATGAGTCGCGCTATGTTGTTTATCTCGGCTCAACTAAGATGTATCATGATCTTGAGGAGATCTATTGGTGGAATAGAATGAAGAGGGACATGGGAGATTTCGTGGCCAAGTGCATAGTGTATAAATAGGTTAAGATTGAACACATGAAGCCAGGAGGGTTGTATCAAGAAATTGATTTGCTCGAATAGAAGTGGGAAGTGATTAATATGAACTTTATTATCGGTCTTCCTCGGTCTCGAAATTAATATGATTCGATTTGGGTCATCGTGGAAAGGATGATAAGTCTGCACACTTTTTCCCAGTGCGGACTACCTTCTTGGCGGAAGATTATATGAAGCTGTATCTCTGGGAGATTGTAAAGATGTATGGGGTACCTATTTTGATTATTTCTGATCTTGGTACACATTTTACGTCTCACTTCTGGATATCTTTTCATAGAAGGTTGGGGACCAAGGTGAGTCTAAGTAATGTTTTTCATCCGCAAGCAAATGGGCAAGCGGATAGAACTATTCAGACATTGGAGGATATGCTTCAAGCCGGTGTGATTGATTATGGTGGCAATTGGGTTGAGCATTTACTTTTGGTGGAGTTTGCTTACAATAATAGCTACCATTCTAGTATTAGTTTGGCCCCCTTTTGAAGTATTGTATGGTAGGAGGTGTAGATCTCCTATTAGTTGGTTTGAGCTTGGTGAGTCAGAGATGTTTGGTCCCGATTTGGTCTACCAAGCTATGGAGAAGGTAAAGGTGATTTGGGATAGGCTTAAGGCTGCCCAAATTCACCAAAAGTCCTATACGGATGTTAGGCGTAGAGACTTGGAATTTGAGGTTGGGGATAAGGTTTTCCTTAAGGTATCTCCCACGAAGGGAGCAATACAGTTTGGAAAGAAGGGAAAGCTCAGTACTCAGTATGTGGGTCCTTATGAGGTTTTGCGGGGAGTTAGTAATATTGCTTATGAGCTTGAGTTTCCTTCTAATTTGATCTTGGTTCATCAGGTCTTTCATGTTTCCATGTTGAGGAAGTGCATCGGTGATCCTTCTTTGATTGTTCCTTTGGAAGGACTCGGTATCACTGATTCTTTGTCTTATGAAGAAGTCCCAATCGATATCTTGGATAGGCAGGTTCGTCGGTAGTGGACCATGGATGTGGCTTCGTTAAAGGTTCTTTGGCAGAACCATAAGGTGAGAAGCTTCATGGGAAACAAAAGAGGACATAAAGTCTAAATATCCGCATTTATTTTTTGCTCCTGGGATTCGTGCGGAAGGTATATGTCTTCAACACATCTTTATATTCAGATTTTGTTAAAGGAAAGATTAATATCATTGCCTCTCTATTTTCAAACCTTGTTAAGGATTAGGAATATGTTGATATCATAATGCAAATAACTCTTGCGTGTGGTTACCCCTACTCTGTCCATCATTCGAGGACGAATGTTCCTAGTGGGGGAGACTGAAACACCTTGGTTTTTGGACCTTACAAAATTTCCTGGAATTCTAGTCTCTGGACCCAATACGACTCATAGGTACGATTTGTATGTTAGAGTACAGATGGTAAGGTCCTATCGTATACTGACCAGTGTTGGTTGATGGGATGGATTTTGGTTACTAGGGTGGGTACGACTTAGGGATACAAGTTGCATTAGTGGTTACGAATTCTTTGGTTCCTTAACTTAATATTAGACTTGGTTACTTAGGTTGATCTGAGTATAAGTGGCTCACCATGATCTGTAAGCCAGGGTACGAGTCATACCCAAGACTCGTATGGTGGACAGTGTCTAAATATTTCTTTAGTGTAAATATGCCAGTGGTACGGGTGACGGGTACGGATTGTACAAATTGGTTGGATGAGTCATATGCTGGACAGAGTTAGATCTAAGGGATGAGGCCAAGATATGAGTGAAGGATACCAATCGTATCGGAGAGTACAACTCGTGTGGGTCAGTCGTATCCCTGTAATGGGATTTTGGTGCAACTTAAGTGGGGGTATTCTGTATATTTCCCCACTTATCCTAATAGGGTCCCATGACTTCTAACCTACTTGGAAGGTTATTTACCCTATTATTCCATTCATTAACACTTAGAAACTCTTCTAAAACACTCCATAATTCCCTCAAGAGCTTTTGGGTAAGTGAAGCTAGGTTTCAACTAAGGGATCAATTTAGGGCTTGCATTGGTGATTTCTTTCTGTCATCATCTTGGTTTAAAGGTATGTTCTCTTCCCTCATTGTTAATTCTAACTAAAGGCATGGTTTTTATGAATGTTTTCATGATTTTGTTAATTGTATGATTTTGGTTTTCAAATATGATTTAGGGGTTTTGATGTTAAATGGTTGGTTATGGTTTCCCATGATTTTAATTATGCTTTTATGTGCATTAATGGTGGTTTTAGATAATTGGACTACATGAGAATAGTTTAATGGAAATTGGTTTTGGTCATATTACGCCCCCAATGTGTTTGACAAAATGTTTATAAAGATATGTTCATTGCATTGACTACTTTTAATGGACTTTTGCATGTTTTAAAACTTGGTAAAGGAATGATGCATGGTTTAAATGGCTTGGAATGGTAAATGGATAATGGTTATGCTTGAGGGGCACATGAAATCCTCCAAGAGATTTAATATGGTAAATGGAAGGAAACTTAAAAGTCTCCTTAAAATCTATAAATAGTTGGCTATGGATGATACTTGCAAGTAAGGGTTGGTATGACAATACCAATATTAATGGCCTTGGTTAATAAATGGATAATGGTTTGGTTATTTAGAAAATTATTTTAATTGGGCAATAATAGTGGGAGATGTAACTAAGCCGTAGAAGGTGGACATCCCGGGAGGACCAAAACTGGAAACTTATATTTGCCGATATGAGGTTGGTCTTGGTGACCATGTTCATGATACCTCACTATATTTGAGGAATGTACTAGTCATCCCAGGGGATACTTCCCTGGTCGTGTGGCTACACACACTGGGGCCCTTTCAATAGGGAGATCTTAACCCATATAACTCGTGGGTGGTTTAGGACGGCAAAGCTACACAACCCAGGTAAAGGTTTTAAAGTCATAATAAACCTGGTCCCTTTTCCCAACATGGGTATATATATGTATGGTTGTGTGCATATGGATGGTTTTACTTGGTTTTATAAATGACATTATTTTATCCTTACCCTAAGATCATACTAGCAGTCACTCGCTAACCCTATCTACTGGCGGTTGTATACCCACACTATGCAGGAACCAACCATTCTACCCCTCCTATATAGTGATTGACTCGGGGACAACATTTGGACTAAAGTGGTGAGCTTCCATCCTTTCAGAAGGCTTCATTTCATGTTATGGATATTTCTAGACATTTTGATTTTATCTTGGATATTGATTTTGGCTATGGTTAAGGGCATGTTCCAATCAGATTTTATTACTCTTTTAGTTAGAAGCTTTGTGATACTTCTATGGGTTGGAATGAGTTGGATCGATAAAGATGTCAGCCTTGACATTGGAATAAGCGGGGAGGCTGGCATCATCGAACATAATTTCTCACTGTTCCATTATATTTTATTTTGGAATTAATCATATTATGTCCTGGAACATCTTTGGTTATGGCTTGGTTTATGGTCCTTGTTTTGGTATGGTACGGTATGGTTAGATTATTGGTATCGGTGGTTGGACTCAATTAGGTCGGTCACAGTTGTGATCTTATCCTAGAGTCTTTGTGTAATTTGTTATACTCTTTTGTTACATGCTTGAAATTCAGCCAACATGGGGCAGGCGACTGGAGGTTGGGTTAGGTAATGAGAGTAGTCTCCTGTCCTGGATGGACTTGGGATGCCCATTACAACAAGACCCTAGGGCAGGTCATGTCAACAGTCCAAGGTAATGAATTAAAATGCATGCTAAGCCTTGTTCCTTTTTTCCCAGCATATGATATATATACACACACATATATATACGTATTGTATATGATGTTACGCATTGGGTTTTACTGGTTTTCCTATTATGGATTATGGCATTACTGTACTCCTTTATCCATGAGTTACATGCTAGCGCTCAACCACTAGCCATCTTCAGACGTTGTATCCCCATGCGATGCAGGGTTCAAAGGCAAGTCTACCTTTCCTGCACAGTGATCAGGTGTTCATGGTTAGATTGACAGTTGACTTAAAGTGGTGATCTTCCATCCTTCGGAAGACTTCATTTTATGTTTTGGTTTCCCTTGTCTTGGACTTTATTTTAGATTTGTTTTGGCTATGGTCTGCTAACCGTCTTCAGACGTTGTATCCTCATGCGATGCAGGATTCGAAGGAAAGTCTACCTTTCCTGCACAGTGATTAGGTGTTCATGGTTAGATTGAGAGTTGACTTCATTTCAATTTTTGGTTTCTCTTGTTTTGGACTTTATTTTAGATTTGTTTTGGCTATGGTCGGGGGCATGTCCCAATATTTTACTGGTATTTAATTTTGTTAAAGGCTTTGTTGGACTACTATGGACATGGGTATCATGGTAGATGTTCTGTATTTGTTTTGGTATTGTGGTGGTTTTTTCGGATAATGATCTCATATAGAATTTTGGGTTTATCTTTCCTATTTTGTTATACATATATGTGTGTGTGTGTGTGTGTGTGTATGTATGTATTGGTTACATTGGAATAGGTTAAGGGGATGGTCTCTGGTCCTCGGTGGACTTGAGATACCCAACACGTACAGGCATGGTTCAGGCCGTGGCAAATATAACGTACACATAATAATTTATTCTTTTATATATATTTATCATTAATTTAACGTAATACGCATGTGCCACGCATGTACACTTAATTAATATACTCTAAATATTTCAAATTATTTTACTTTATCTTTCAACTGCAGATGATCAACAGTTAATTGAAAAATAGTTCACAATCGGAAAAAGAAAGAAAGAAAGAAAGAAAGATCAAACAATTTATTATTAAGAGATTTCATAAGTATCAAATGTCGTATTTATTTTAATTAGGACAAATTGTCTATATCTATATTTATAATCTATCTGTATCTATATCTATAATCTATAATCTATATCTATATCTATAATCTATAATCTATAATATATTAAAAGTATGAAGACTTAGAAACTTGATTCAAACTTTTTTCCCTTCACTAAAAGTCCCCACTTTAGACAAAAATTGTCATTTAATAATTCTTAAAAAAATATTATTTATTTTAAAAATTTTAGAAGTCCATAAATATATGGCAAATTAGGAGCCTATAATCCTCTTTTAATTTCAATTGGACGGTAGCACTGAAACAAATTTTACCAATATAAATAATAAAAGTGTGCTTATGCCAAATTTGCAAAACATCTCTATATGGGTTATTTTAGAGGTGATAACTGTTAGGTTCAATTGGCGTGAATGAAAAATAGACGAACACAACCCTTTGAGGAAAAGACACATTGTTTTGGAAAAGGAGTGACTGTTCAGATAGTTGTGTCTGTTAAGAAAAAGACACAATGTTTCCAATGAACAATGTTTTGAATGAACAGACATGAATCTTCCAAAGGATACACCTTTTCAGATGAACCATTACCACCTTTCGAAAGGGACACTTTATGGCTATATAAACCTACATTTTTTCCACAGGTTTAGTATGAAAAATTTCTGCAAAAAGCTCTTCTTGTTTTCTAAAAATACTCCATGTGATCATCTAATCATTTTGTGAGTTCGAAGATAATCCGATCATTTGAGGAACCACTACAGTTAGATTGTTAGGCCATTTTATCATTGGAGGAAAATTCTGCAACCTTGGGTACTTGAGGAGAATTATTTCCTTAAGGACACTTCGTGAAGTCGAAGGACTTGGTCTTTTCTATTTCATCTAATTTTCTAAAAAGCATACTTCTTTGAAAGGTCTTTTCAATCTTGTGTTAAGGGTGTTACTAACTTCATAAGTGTTCTTGTTTTATACTTGAAATTGTGTAGAAGTTGTTGTGCCAAAATATAGATTTTTGTATACCCGAAGAACAACAATCTTAAGGAAATAATATTACTAATCTATATTGTTTCATTTACTGTTTTCTCAGTAAATAGTTGAACTTCATATTTATAGTTCTTCAACTTTGTGAACTTGTGTTTGATGTTCTTGAAACTTCATTTTGATAGTTCATAAGTTGGTTGAACTTGTGTTGAAGTTCTTAACATTTGGTTTTTCTATTTTTCAGAAAATAGTTTGAACTTCATTTTGTTGATGTTCATAAGTTGGGTTGAGCTTATTGTTGAAAGTTCAAAGTTGTAAATACAGAGTTAAAACTTTATTTGATTGTTCATATGTTAATTTGAACATATGTTTGAAGTTATTATTGAAAAATACAGATTTTATCAAAATTAGGAAAAACACCACTAAGTAAAGCATAAAAATATTTATTTTTGTTCTTGTTTGGTGAAGGAAAAAAAAATTATCGCTATTTATTAATCAAGTATTTGGTTAATCTGTATTGGATCTGATTTTGTGGAGACTAAAATCTTTTGATTTCTACTCCCTCGATTAGAAGAATATAAAAACTTCATCGAGAAATTAGTATGAGAATTTGGTTCGAAGAATATAAAAACTTCACCGATTTGTTAAGATCTCTATATTGGTTTCTGGAGTTTAAAATATGTAGGATTTCACCCTGTTTGAATTTGATTATGATTTGAAATCGTAAAAACTTTGTTATGTTCCATAGTTCATTCGGTTAATGATTTGAAGATATAAAAACTTCATCATTGACTAGTAATAATTTGGCTAAAGATTAAATTATTTATTGTTAATATTTTGAAATACTAAAGAGTATGTCAAAGACTGACAAGAAAATGATGAATGAAGCTGAACAATAAATTGATTTGGTTGTGAATGGTGTTGTCCCAACGACTACCAATGTTGCACCATTAAGTCGTTGAGGTATTTCTCTAGCAATGAAAACGACAGAGAAATAGAAAAATATTTTGGTGTGAACTTCAAAGAATGCCAGCAATTGATGTCATTTTGACTGGCCAAACTTGCAATGCAAATGTTCACAAGTATAGATCCTCATATTCTTAAATAATAATAATAATAATAATAATGATTGAAAATCAATTGTTTGATTTGAAAGATCTTATGAGTCATTCCAAGATAGACGAGGATAATGAGTTGAATGAAAAATTATCAATGATGGTTGTAAATCCTGTTAAGAATGATGCTCCAAATAATAAGAAAATGAAGAAGTCTTCTGGACAAGAAAAGAGATTATATAAACATGTTGGAAACAACTAGAAAATTTGAAAATCTATGTGATATAATCACTGAAATCAATCTAGTTGGATATTCAAATGAATGGTGGTTTAATTTAGGACCCACTAGACATGTTTGAGCGGACAAAGAAGCTTTTTCTACTTATGATTCCGTTGGTCCCAAAGAAGTGATCTTCATGAGAAATAATATAACAACCAAGGTTGAAGGAAGTGGGAAGATATTCCCAAAAGTTACTTTCGGCAAGGTGTTAACTCTCAACAATGTTCTCCATGTTCCTACTACTAGGAAAACTTAGTGTTGACGACACTTTTCATTAAAAATGGATTTAAGTGTGTGTTTGTTTTGGAGAAAGATGTAATAAGAAATAATGAAACATATGTAGGAACGGGCTACCTCAATGAGGTCCTTTTCAAACTTTATGTAATGGTTGTTGAAATGAAGAAATCTGAGGCTTCTTCATACTTGCTAAGAGTCAAACGATTTGTGGCATAGTCGTTTAGGACATGTCAAGTACAAAACCTTGCAAAATCTTATTAACTTAAAAGTTTTGCCAAATTTGAGTGTAATAAATCAAAATGTCAAATGTGTCTGGAATCAAAGTATGCTAAGCATCTATATAAGTCTGTTGAAAGGAATTCCAATCCCTTAGACTTAATCCACATTGACATTTATGAAATTAAGTCAACACCATCTCGTGATGGAAAAAAGTATCTTATAACTTTTATCGATAATTGCACTAGATACTGTTATGTCTATTTTCTAAACAGTAAGGATGAAGCAATAGATGCCTTTAGGCAATATAAAATAGAAGTTGAAAATCAGTTGGAGAAAAAGATCAAAACGATAAGAAATGATAGGGGTGGAGAATATAAATCTCCCTTTGCACAAATATGTGTAGAGAATTTAATTGTCCATCAAACTACGGCCCCGTATTCACCATCTAATAAAATTATGGAAATAAAAAAACAAACCTTGAAGGAAATGATGAATGCCTTACTGATAAGTTTATATTTACTGCAAAACTTATGGGGGGAAGCTATCCTTACAGCTAACTGAATACTCAATTGAGTGACCCATAGTAAGACACAATCAAGTCTATATGAAAAATGGAAAAGAAGAAAACCCAACTTGAAATATTTCAAAGTGTGGGGGTGTTTAGTGAAGGTCCAAGTTCGTATTCCTAAAAGAGTAAAGATAGGACCTGATGGTGGACTGTGTGTTCATAAGATATGCTAAAAGTATTAAACCATGTCGGTTTTTGGTTCATAAATCTGAACATCCAGTTATCAATGAAAAATGGTAATTGAATTAGATAATGCTGAATTCTTTGAACACATTTATTTGTATAAAACTAGACATGAATAGTCTAGTGGGGGTCTAAACGACCTCGAGATGAATCAAGTGAGGATGTACATAGTGATGAGAATCCAAGACATAGTACATGTCAAAGAACGTCAACTTTGTTTGGATTGAATTTTGTAACATTTCTCTTAGAAAATGAGCCTCAAAGGGAGCGATGTCGTCGACAGACTCATACTTTTGGAAAGAGGCAGACAATAGTGAGATTGATTCAATCTTAAGCAACCATACGTAGGAGTTGGTTGCTCTTCCTCTAGAAAATAAACCTTTAGGTTCTAAATGGATCTTCAAAATAAAAATGAAAGCAGATGGTACAAGTCAAGACTTGTAGGAAAAGGCTTTAAATAGAAAGAAGGTCTTGATTACTTTGATACATACTCGCCAGTAATAAGGATAGAATTGCCTTGGCGGAAATTTATGGTCCTAAAATCTATTAAATGGATATGAAAATAGCATTCCTAAATGAAGAATTAGAGGAATAAATCTACATGGAACAGCTTAAGGGTTTTGTGGTTCCAGGAAAAGAAAATAAAATTTGTAAAATTGTTAAGTCACTTTATGGACTAAAACAAGCACCTAAACAATGGCATGCGAAGTTTGACCAAACCATGTTGGCAAACGGATTCAAGATAAATGAATGTGATAAATATGTTTACATTAAAGACACTCCAAATCACCAAGTCATTATTTATTTATATGTTGATGACATGTTGATCATCAGTAGAGATATTTCTGACATAAATGCTACGAGATGACTGCTTGAGAGCAAGTTTGATAAGAAAGACCATGGAGTTACGGATGTGAACTTAGGAATAAGAATCTATAGAACACCACAAGGTTTGGCATTATCACAGTCTCATTACATTGTAAATGTACTTGACAAATTCAAGTATTTGGAATTTGGCATTGCCATGACTCCATTGGACGTGAGCTTTGCACTTCAAAAGAATAAAGGTGAAAGTAACTCACAGTTGGAGTACACAAGAGTGTTGGGATGTTTAATGTCTATCATGAATTGTACATGACCAGACATAGCATGTGTCATTAGTAAGTTGAGTCAGTACACGAGTAATCCCAATAAAACTCATTGGATGGAAATGAAAAAGAGTTTTGGGGTATCTTAAATATACTCAAGACTATGCTTTATATTATAATAAATATCCTGCGGTACTTGAAGGATATAGTGATGCAAATTAGATCACCGAATTGAATGAACTAAAATCCGCTAGTGGATATGTATTTACTATCGGTGGAGGAGCAATCTATTAAAAATTATCCAACAAACATGTATTACTTGCTTTATAATGGAATCTGAATTTATCGCATTGGATAAAGCTGGTGATAAAGCAGGATGGCTCTGGAATTTCTAGGAAGATATTTCTTATTGGCCCAAACTAGTGTAACACCCCGCAAACTCCTCTTCCAGTCTGAGCCTTAGAGCGTATTCAGTAAAGCAGGAATCTAAGTCTAAAAGTTTCATAAATATCTCCCCAAGTATGATATACTTTGGATCGTGTGGAATTTCCCTAATTTCTACTTTTTTCCATGTAGAGCATTGAATAAGCTTTACATCAATATAAAATTCGCCCAAATATCGGACACTCGGGTGAAGAGTTAGAGCCATTTTAGTGAGACAGTGTGCCACTTGGCACTTTAGCGTGTCGCGGAGCCAGCCAAAATGGCAATCGTCAAAATCTAGTGAGCCTCCGTAATTATGGAGCATCGCTCTAAGGCTTAATTTTAGAATTTGTCAATTTTCAAGGAGCCTCCACGATTCCACCGTATCGCGGTATAGTTTCAGTTCGCAATCAAGATGGCAACGTGATTTCCACCATGTCGCGCTGTCATGCAGTTTCCCAATTTTCCAAATTCCAGTGAGCTGGCGCAATTATGGCGCGTCATTCCAGCATGTAAAATTGGGGATTTTTCAATTTAATTCCAAGGGATTTTTGGTCTTTTCCCCTTTCCCCAACCTCTATAAATACTCGGTTGAGGGCCTTCAGCCTCATTTTCTCTTCTTCTACCCAAAAACTAGGGTTTCCAAAAATCAAATCCTCTCTTCTCCTTCAATTAAAAATTAAGAGAGAATCAAGAGGAATCAAGAATCACTCCAAGAACTTTCAAAAAAAAAGTTTTCCCAAGTATGTAGATGTTGATTCTTGGGTCCCTTTCATCCAAGAAGCTCAAGTACTTTTTTTGAAAACTCAAAGATTTTATGTTTATAAGTTGTTAATGATTCATGTGAGTTGAAATTGATGTTACAGCTATTGTTGAGTTTTGATTCATGTTTGTTTACAAGATTTATGAGCTTTTACCCTAGTATGTGGAATTTATATGGTGTTTATTATGAGCCCTCTTGAAGTGGTTTCATATGTGATGTGTCCATGTCATTTTGGTGTAGAGATGGTTGAATAATCAAAACATGTTCCCCATAAATTTAATAAAGAGCTTAGGTGAAATATAAGGTCCATTATAGTATCTTGAACAGGAAACCCCCATATTGAGAGCTAGTCCATGTATGCCTAGTGTTTGATAAAATGCCCAAGTGAATGAATTATTTCATGATAGTAGGAATCCCCAAATAAGTGTGAACCCGTGCTTGCCTAGTATTTTTTGAAAGACCTTGTTGAATTGAGTATGATCTAGTAGCATGTTTCCCCTACACTATTATATGTTTATGATTCTGAAATGCTTGAAGTGATGTCTTAGTGATTGTGATGATAAATAGATGTTTATGATCCCTACAGGCTTGAAGTGATGTCTTAGTGATTGTGAGGATGAACATATGATATGATTCCTAATTACTTAAGGAGATACTTTAATGATTGCGATGATGAATGAAAGATTGTGGTGATGGCTAGTTAAGAATGATTATGTTTTATTTTATGTTATCGAGTCCTAGGGGTATTTATACCCGATAATTTAGTTGTTGTCTAGAGCCCGTGTCAGTTTTATGATAATTTCAGTCAAGCGATGACTCTCAGAACTTAGTGAATTATAGAACGTTATATCCTCAGACAGTTACAGAACTTAAAAAATCTCAGTAATCTTAGTTACCTTTGTAATCTCCGTATCGCTAGTAATCTAGCCTCAGTCCTATGATCGGCTCAGATTTAATAGTATTCAAGTGTTCAACTCTAATCTCAGAAGCGATTTGAGTAATCTATTCAAGCTCTGTATTGTCAGTCAGATACCATGATTTAATACCATTTTCGTCAGATACGAAACTAAGTGATCTCAACGTAACTTAGTCAGATTTTTTGAGAAACATGATCAATGTCTGAATTCAGTTCAAATTCTTTCAGTTAGGAGTAGAAACTAGCACCGAGCGAGGGAAGGGATGATGGCTCTTCCCTTTCAGTGAGAGAGAGGCTGGAGTCGTTAGTAGCAATCCCTGACCTCCAGAACTGTGTAGCTAGCATAGGATGCAGGAGTTTCCATTAGTAAAGGTTGTCACCTCCAGAGAGAGAGTATTTGACTATGATATTACCCTAGGTCGACTTCTTGTTGAGGGTTATCCATCAGAGAGGATTGACTAAGAGAGAGGTCTTTACCGGTGGCACGGTATTGACACCCTTCCAACTGGGGTTACAGGTTGGACCCCACCTATGGTAGGTTGGGGCATGTCAATTAAGTAACTACTTCCTATAGTTTTAATTTCAGTTTCAGATTCAGTCTCAGTCTCAGTATCAATCTTCAGAAATCAGGATTGTCAGATACAATCATCTATCTCTATGAGGAACTCAGATAGTTCCATTAATTTATGGACTATCTGTCAGATAGGATTGGTCTCATATACAGTTATTTGATATCATTTTTAGAGATATGCTGCCAGATAGGCTTGATCACAGTCTCAGATTCTATTGAGTATTCTTGTTGTCAGATTCAGATATGATCATTTCCTTACTATTGATAATAGCTTCCTTAATCATTCGTTAGAGAGGTTGATCTTTAATCTTATCAGTCAAGAGCAGTACGATCAGAATTCAGTCATCGATGTAAGTACATTCAATTTCTCAGTCATCAGTATCAGATGAGCCAGTGTCTCAGTATCTCAGTGTCAGTAGTGAGTTCAGTTTATAGTGAGAAAGTATCCGAGTTTCAGTCTCTAGAGTTGTGATGATTGTGACTATGGTCTATGCATTCATGTATGTGTATGTGTTCTCATGCGTCATTTTCATGATTATTCAGTTTAGATATTATGCATGCATGAGCCCTTGCATTTAACCTACCTTGTCTACATACTCGATATATTTTTGTACTGACGCATTTGCGCTATGGTGTTTTGTTTGACACCATAGGTTCAGAGGCACAGGATCTAAAGTTTCCTTAGCAGTTCAGTCCCAGTCAGCAGCAGTAGCCATAACCGTGAGTCCTCTTCTTTCAAGGACGAATCTCAGTTTACTATTATTGCATCAGATTTTATTTACTTTCAGTTGACGGAGTTAGTTGGGGACCTGTCCCATCAACTCCACAGTTCAGACAGTTTAAAGGCTTTTCAGAAGGGTGTATTAGTATTCAATTTTCAATTTTGTGTATTCATAGATGTGTTGAACCTTATAGCGAGTTTTCGTATTTATTTCAGATATTATACAGCACAGGTACAAATATCAGAAAAAGGGTTAGTTTGTGGTCCTTCTGGTCATAAGCACTATGTGACATCTTGAGATGGGATCTTGGGGCGTTACACCAGTGGCACCAGTATGTATACACTGTGATTGCCAAACGGCAATAGGTAGGGCAAGGAGCATGATGTACAACGGTAAATCTTACCACATAAGACGGAGACATAATACCATTAGAGAACTTCTCTCTAGTGGAATTATCATTGTTGACTATGTAAAGTCAAAGGATAATGTGTCGGATCCACTTACAAAAGGCCTATCTAGAGAAGGAGTTAAGAGAATATCCAAGGAAATAGGTTTAAGGCCTAGGACAAGTTATCATAGCGGTAACTCTACCTAGTACTGGAGATCCCAATAGATAGGTTCATGGAGATCAAACAAAGTTGGGTTTGATAGATTCAACATTGTCAATATACCCAACCTATTCTCATGATGTAGACAATGTTTAAAAAACAAAGATAAGACTTATGGTGTAAAGTCTTTTAATGATTATCTAAAATTAGCAGATTGATCAAATAGTTTAATCTACAGGATTAAATATTTAGAAATCACCTATGTGAGGGCGAAGTCGAAGGTACTTCAAGGAGAATGTTAGTAAAGGCCTATTCTTTAAGCTCTCATGAGATCGGGACGTGTTCATGGCTGAAACAAACAAAACTGTGAGAATCATAAATGGTAAAAGGCTGGTTGTGTGACATGTGTTGTCTAGGTGTACATTAAAGCTTGACGGTTTAAAGATATCAAATCTACAGATTGACAGAGTGCATCTGATGCATGTTCACTACGGAAAGTTCAAAGAGAAACCCACTTATCCAGATGCAATCAGTCTTTTCTTGGTGATCACATACTTGTCCATAAGGTCTTACAAAGAATAGCCATTCCCCATTCATGTGGGGGATTGTTGGGTTCAATTAGTGTGAATAGAAAATAAAGGGACACAGCCCTTTGAGGAAAAGATACGTTGTTTGGAAAAGGAGTGACTGTTTGAATAGTTGTGTCTATTTAGAGAAAGACACAATGTTTTAAATGAATAGACATGACTCTTCCAAAGGATACACCTTTTCGGATGAACCATTTCCACCTTTCGAAAGAGGCACTTTATGGCTATATAAACCTGTATTTTTTCCACAGGTTTAGTATGAAAAATTTCTGCAAAAAGCTCTTCTTGTTTTCTGAAAATACTCCGTATGATCATCTAATCGTTGAGTGAGTTTGAAAAGAATCCGATTGTTTGAGGTACCACTACAGTCGGATTGTTAGGCCATTTTATACGGGGAGGAAAATTCCGCAACCTCGGGTACTTGAGGGAAATTATTTTCTTAATGACACTTCGTGAAGTCGAAGTACTTGGCCTTTTCTATTTCATCTAATTTTCTGAAAAACAAACTTCTTTGAAAGGTCTTTTCGATCTTGTGTTGAGGGTGTTACTAAATTCATAAGTGTTCTTGTTTTATACTTGAACTTGTGTAGAAGTTATAATGCCTAAATATAGATTTTTGTATACCCGAAGAACAACAATAAAATTTTCTATCTTTTATATCATATTTTCTTATAATTATATGCATATTAATTGATATATTTGTCTATGTCTTTATTGTTCTTCAATTTTAATATTTTATGTATATACATGATTTTGGATGATACTTAAAATAGTCTAACATCAATAAAAGATTGGATTGGTTAGAGATTTGAATTAAGGTTATATATTGTTTTGATATATGTTATAATTTTTTTCAGCTTTTATAGTGTTAATATGTTTATTATTTGATTCCATGTACATATGACAAAGAATATATTCTAATCGTCTTATTTTTCATCATACTACATATACCTGGCCTCTAAAGACCTCAAAATTGGTCTAGCTCTAGGATTCACACTGTGCAATAGTATTATAGTTTCTTAATTTATATGTTTCACGTAGTTAGATAACAAATAGCAGGATATTATTTGAAGACGTATATGAGGCTAATATGTAACTTCTTACCTTGTACTTCAATGGTTGGTGAAGCTGGTTTGGTATTGCAACAATGCTTTTCGAACTAAAGCCAAACAAAAAGTAATTTATAGCTCGAGTAAAAGCATAACCTGTGAATCTTTATTTATTAATTTCTATTTTTTCCTTTACATAATATTGTTTTTTTATTCATTGTAACAGATATATTGATTCAACTTTTATTTCTTCTTGTTTGTGTTGTTTTTTAAGACTTAATTTCTTATAGATAAGTTCAGTAATGTAGCAAGAAGCTGAAATTAGAGAAACAAAAAAAAAGAATATATATAATTAAAGAAAATTAAACATGGCGAAGCTATTTTTATATTTTGTGATTTGACGGTAGATGTTGGAACTAATATTTGAGAAGAAGATAAGAGAGACGAACCAGGAGGCCGACCAATATCAAAGCAAAGAGTGAAATATTGTTGGGCAAGACCGGCAAGTTTGATGATTTAATGGTTGCAAAAGCATAGCAATTATTTGGGATCAATAGGGAGCAGAACTGATTATTAGCACATCGGCTCTCTTTTTTGATGATTGACGTATCCCAAAATATATTGATATAGATTAGGTTAGTAGGTATTTATGCATTGTTTTATTTTCATTCATATTAGTAGTTATAGTATTGGTCTTGTAGTATCTTGTACTCTCATTCTAAGAATCATAAAAGGAGTTTTGCCTATTCCTAACTTCTAATGTAAGTGCGTAAAAGTTGAAACTGAAGAAAGTGTTGGAGAGCTGTGAAATCGATGCATGGTTGGATTTCCATTGGTGTATGTAGTAGTCTTATTCTTCATGGTTCATATCATTAACTTATGATATTAGATGATGGGAAAGGCCAAAATAGAGATATTGAAAGTTATGAATAAGGAAAGTCTATTGCATTATATCATTGTATAACAAAAAGTTTAAGAATACATAAGTATTAAATGCAACCATTCTACAAGTAATTGATGGTTTTTATAAAAATATACTGCTCTCCAGGCTGCTAATGTTAGTACGGAAAAACTTGCTAGAGCTGTCGTCCTCCACAGCTTCTACAATTATATCCGCTGTGATTTCGCAATCCTTGATGAAATGGTACATCTGCTTCACATTGTTGTGTAGTTAATTTTCGCACATCGAGAGTCAATTTTACTAATTTGAGCTAAATTCGATTAGAAGCGGAGGAAGAACCTCAATGGTCTCTTAAAATGGACAGAATGGTTACCGACCCTGCTCATATGTCTCAGCTGAATACAAGTGTGGGAAAGGAGGAAGAAGATTGCAATGAAGAAGTGTAGGCAGATAAAAGGTTAAAAAATGGACTATTTGATATATGCTATTAATTGGTTTCAATTTCTTGTAGGCCTTAACATAAAAGTACATGAATCTCTCTGGCTTCTTTTGTATTTATTGCCACATTAGTGTTTATTTTGTTAGTTGTGTTTGTGACTCAAGTATCTCTAACTGTTTTCCTTTCCATCCAGTAGAAATAAGTAGGAAGTGTATTTGAACATTTGAAGAAGATAGCGTGAAGGTGACATGCAAGAAGGAAGAAATAAGAATAAAACTGGAAAATGAATGCACTTGTTTTCTTTTGATTTGATAGTGGGTCTTTAATTTAGTTTGAACCATAGTATTATGGTTTCTATATTTAATAAGAACACACAAAGGAATCATTAGCACTTCCCTTAATTAGTACCGATTTTTTTAAGTGACAAAAATTAGTTTGCCCTATGTTATTTTCGTTTGTCTCTATAAATATATACTGGCTTCAAGGAAATTTTATAGGTTGGGTCAGGTTTTTAGTTGAGTCCGAATTTAGTATAAGGGATAATAACATTTTACTTAATTACCTGTCAACCAACAATTGATTGTCACGTAATAAATAGAATTTTAATTAAGATTTAAATTAAATCCTTGAGTGATAAGGGAAAAATGGGTCATAAAGGTGGATGGAGGGATATTTCAGAGCCAATAGATTAATGGAAGGTATTTTAGAGTCAATTTCAATACTTGAAGGGTTCTTTAGGCCTTTTTTCATATGATATAATGACGAAATAAGTTAATAGCTTTTTAAATTTGTCAACAAATTTTATTTAAACATTCGAATTGTGATTTATTTCAATCGAGTATCTGGACACATAATAAAGTATTCATATTCTGACAAGTTCTATGTGATTTAACTTAGATATTTAAGAGACATGTAAGAATAAGCAGAAAAATAATTTTTAACAATTGAAAGGGTCTAATAGAAATATTTTAGGCAAATCCTTTTCATACATTATTTTACCTTATAATAGTAAAAATATTAATTTGTTATCCTCTAACACTTTCTAACGATATATGAATTACTCCATTTATCATATTGGGAAAGATCTTTAAGTTTTTATTTGGTCATTCTATAGCCTTGATAGTTTTTCTTAATTTAGTTTAAAGTGAGTTTAATTCTTTTACATGAATAGATTAATTTTCTATTCTAATATTTTTCGTATTTAATAAAATCATCAATTTATCGATTAATCAAGACATATTTTCTTTTATAATATCGAAGTGATTTTACAAAATTAAACTCATTAAAGCAAGGTACACACGCAGGGTGCATACCCTAAACTAGTTATATTAATAAACGGGTCATGCAATATATATATTTGTCAATCAATATGTATATATAAAGGAGGAATAGAGGCATGCTGATGTGGCATGCCTCAAAATTCAGCATTCCTATTTATCTAATTTCTGAGTTTTTTGAGCTTTTTTTTCATTTTAATTTTTTTTCTAAAATTTATTTTGGTTGTTTGCCTTAATTAACAAATCCATTGATTGTCATTTACTATTACCTCTCACACAAAGCACCAGAAACAGTAACTCTTGCCATTTCAGAAAAGACCTTTTGTCTTTCCTTTTTCCTCACCTACCACCATTAACCTTTTTTCTCAAGCCAACAAGTTGGATTAAAATGGCCAAATGAAGAAATCTGATTGTTGAGTGAGTCAATCTTCTCCGTCAGTAATACATCCTGCTATTTTAAGTTAGTTGTTATATTTTGTTTTCTAAGAATCAAAGAATGTTATTTTTGACTTTTTTTATTATATCGATATGAGAAAATTTTCAATTTAAAGTACTTATAATAGTATTCTATCTTTAGCTATTAAAAGTTAATTAAATTGAATCTTCATAAATGAAACATGAAATTAAGAACATCAAATGGCTGCAGGTAAGTGTCACTTTTCCTTACGTAAAGATGAGTTTAAAAGCATAAAAGTTTTCAATCTATAATGGCTAACAAGAAGCAGGGATTAAGAAGAAATCTACATAGGGAAAGAAGTTTACTTCCGTTGAGAAATATCATAAGGTATGAACCTTAGTGTCTTCATGGTGTTTGCTTTCATGTGTATCCTAACTACACTTCTGTCAACTTTTGCTTATCGCGCAGAAACTCTTTTTCATGATTTATTTCATATTTACTCTCACAAATATTTCAATGTTTGTTTATTTTTTATTCCAATCAGTTTGATTTCATTCGTTAGTAGCCTATTCTGCTGTATTTTGAAGAACATCTAAGTATTCCTAAAGAAAGAGAAGTCTTGTGCTTTGCTACAATTTGTTTTCAGTTCTTCTTTTCCTTTTTGCAGAAGTATTGCATTTTCTGGAGCGTGTTGTGGCTGCTGGTTCACCTGTCAAGTTTCTTCTAGGATTTAAAGGGTTGCTTCCCTTTGAACTTGAATCTGGGTAAGTGTAAACAGTTTTATTTGATGTTTAATAGCACATTCTGCGTACGCTCTCCCAAACCTCACTCATTGGATTATATTGGGTATGTTATTGTTGCAGTAGTGCTCGTCGCTTAATCATGGAACAACAACATACTTAATATAATCCGAATAGGTAGAGTCTAAGGAGGATAGAGGGTACACAGACCTTACCCCTCACTTGTAGGTTAGAGAGGTTATTTCCACTTAATCCTAGAATTGTTTCTGTTTATAGCTACTAAGCAGGGTCATGGCCAATGTTTGAGTTGAAACTGAAAAGTGTATTTGAAGTTAGAAAGAGTTTGTGCAAGTTGTCAGTCGTCTTGAACATAACTTTGATGATTTGTGAGTGAAAACCAGCATTTCACATTACACCTCCAAAACAATAAATATGTTTATTGAATTTTGTTTATACGTGATGAAACATGTATTTGAAGTAATGAAGTTTGGAAATTTTGATAACCACTTATACCCGACCCAATTCACCTTAGTTAGATCATGTTTCCTAGTTAAAATGGATCTAAATTTACTCAGCACTGGGTGCTGTTTTTTGGTACATAGGGGTGGGTGATTTAGATGATGTTCAACTATTCTACTACTTTCTTAAGTCTGAGTCGAATCCAAAATCAGACCCTCTTATTCTATGGCTAACGGAAGGCCCTGACTGCTCTGCTTTATCTGAGAATGCCCTAATGTTATTTAGGAGATTAAAGCATCATGGATTTATTCCTCATGTAGTAACTTACAACATTCGTATTCATGGGTTGTGAAAGTCGGGATGAGGAAAATTTGCAAGAGAGTTCCTCAACAAATTGGTAAAATCAGGTCATATCCCGAATGCTATCACTTATATGACAGTGATGAAATGTTGCTTCAGATATAGACAATTTGAAGAAGGCTTTAAAATCTTTGTAGAGATGAGAAATACAAAATATAGTACATATAATGCCTTTGCTTACTGTACATGAGAAATAAAAGATATAGTACAAATAATGCCTTTGCTTACTGTACAGTCGCAAGTCTGTTACTTAAAACTGGGAGGATAACTGAGTCCCATGAGTACTTGGGATATATCATTACAAGTGGCATTAGCCTTTATATTGTGTCTTTTAATACCATTTTCAATCTATATTGTAAAGAAGGTCAGCTGGATAATGCTTTTAAATTGTTATATGAGGCAGAAAAAGGAGGCTTGGAATCTGACAAGTACACCCATACTATCCTGATTTATGGCTTGTGCAGGACTGGTAATTTAGAAGAGGCACAACAATAATTAAACCATATGATTGAGACAGGTTTTGATTCTAACTTGGTTGCCTGGAATTCTTTTATCAATGGGTTATGTAAAGCTGGTCACTTGGATTGTGCTACGCAGATATTTGAGTCAATAGATATGAAAGACTCTGTTACTTACTCTACCATAGTCTATGGTCTTTGCAAATCTAGGAGGTTCCGTGCAGCATCTAAGTTACTAATATCTTGTATTAGAGGTGGCATGAAAATTCTTAAATCAGATAAATGAATTGTTATTGATGGTCTTCGTAGTTGTGGACTTACACATGAAGCAACAAAGGTCCAATCTAAAATTTGACTGGCTAAGCTTCTGCATCATTAATAAAGAATGGTGCTCAACTTTGCCACTGATCTTTGTAGTTCTACCTTCTACATATTTTACTTATTGTCATTAGTTATTTTTCATATATTTTACTATTATTTTAATTTTATCTATGATCTTTGTATTTGTAAAAAAAAAAAATTTAGGACTGCGCGAAGCGCGATCAAGTGCATAGTGTAATATAAATCTATCTCAAAAAATTATCTACTGTGTTGTAGTTTTTATACTTTCTTACGGACGCTTAACATTTAGATCTTGGTTATGGTTTGTTACTTTCAAGGACTTAAAAATGAGTTTCAAGGGGAGAATATGCATTGTTAGCGACAAGATGAATGAATATTTGATGATTTTTGAATGTTCACAAAATTTATTGAAAGTATGCATTCTCTTAGAGTAGAAAATTCTCAATTCTCACAGAGTGCCAATATTCATTGAGATAAATGAAGGAAACAATAAAAAAGGGACAAAGTAGTTCCTTGTGAAGTGTAATTATCATGTCCTCCTTAAAGAAATATTTGACATAAATATGATAATTATCTTTAATAAAAAAATGGCGTAATGGTTTAATATTGTGCAAATATTTTATCATGATATTAATTGAAAACCAGTTGTTTAATTTAAGATGTAATTACTTTTATCCTTTTAGCAAATGATTCAAGGAATTATTATAATGAAGTATGATAACACTTAAAATTAGGTGAATGGCAGACATTGTCAATATATTTATCCAACTAAGAGTCGGGATCGAATCCACGAGGAGTGAAAACATAGATTACAAGGCCTATGTGTGTTGAAAGTCAACTAGACGTTAACTCGTAGTGCAAAATTAAACAACTTATAAAAATAAATGGGGGGGGGGGGGTGATTTGAGTAAATTTTGTAACAACAATTTTTGAACACTATTACAAGATTAACGTATCAAAGAGTGTAACCAATAGAGAGAATCCTTGGGGTAATGCAATCCTGGGTGGGAGTCATGCATGGGTTGTCAATTATTCATCCAAGTTTAGTTAAGGGTTATCAGTAGGATGGATTTAGGGTTATTGATGTTAATCTTTAAATAAAACATCAAATCTCACAAATGGGTTCTTTCGAACACCTCAGAAGTGTATCAAATCAACCAATCTACTACCTCAATCAACATCTTTTTTCCTAAGATGATTCTATTAAATGAGCTAACTCAAGTTATTATTCACAATTGTTCCTTACCTATATCCCCTCTTTCAAGAATTGTATGGGTTCAAGGGTTTCTCTTCCATATTTCCTCTTTCAAGTATGATATGGGTTCA
>JAPEIP010000010.1:58667048-58680400 GCA_026120095.1 Capsicum chinense
TGAGTAAATTTTGTAACAACAATTTTTGAACACTATTACAAGATTAACGTATCAAAGAGTGTAACCAATAGAGAGAATCCTTGGGGTAATGCAATCCTGGGTGGGAGTCATGCATGGGTTGTCAATTATTCATCCAAGTTTAGTTAAGGGTTATCAGTAGGATGGATTTAGGGTTATTGATGTTAATCTTTAAATAAAACATCAAATCTCACAAATGGGTTCTTTCGAACACCTCAGAAGTGTATCAAATCAACCAATCTACTACCTCAATCAACATCTTTTTTCCTAAGATGATTCTATTAAATGAGCTAACTCAAGTTATTATTCACAATTGTTCCTTACCTATATCCCCTCTTTCAAGAATTGTATGGGTTCAAGGGTTTCTCTTCCATATTTCCTCTTTCAAGTATGATATGGGTTCAAGGGTAATTAGGGTTTACAACCCCCAATTATCAATTAAACATGGAACAAAAGCAAAAATTATCCCAAATAACTAATTAATTCGACAAATACTAAACACCCATACATTAATCACAAACTAATCAAGAATAACCCCAAGAGATAAATTTAGCTACTCATGAACATAAAGAGAAGATATATACCAAGATTAGCTTTTAATTCATCCATGGAAAGCAAAATGAGTATAATCTCAAATCTTTAAATTCAATCAAAAAGCCAAAATCTCTCTTAGATACACACCTACAAATTATTTTTCACTCACAATACTGTTCTTCACTCTCAAAAACTAAAAATAAAATGCTGGAATTATGAAGGGTTAGGACTTTTATATTTTGGGATCGAGCCCTGTGAATTTAAAATTTTTCCCCTGAAATTTTCCCGACCAATCACGATCTCACTTCTTCAATTGTGGTGCCAACTCTATGATCGTGAGTCATCGAGTGACGAAGGCAGTACTTCTGTCTTCTTGGATCTATCGTGATTGAAACCCTTAGAGTGAGATCACAACATCTGAGGGTCGTATCTAGAGGCCTTTCTTTAGCCTTTTTCCCTTTTGATTACTTTTCGTTCCTTCCATCTTTGCCTTTGCTCCTTTTTCATCTAATTTTCCTGTAAGATTACAAACACTTGATTAGTGCATTTTATACAAAATTAGTCTCATATATTCAATTAACTCACCATAACGTGCAAGAAATGAGATATAAATGAGTGGAAAATTTACCCCTCATCAACGCCCCTAACTTAAAGACTTTGTTTTTCCTCAAACAACACTATTTCACAGTCTATGATACTATTTAACTTTTAAGCCCACATTTTCAAGAATATGGCCATCATGATTTTGAACCTAATTAGCACTAATAGTTAGTCAACAAGCATGAGAAGCTCTCGCGATACAAACCCCTCAAATTCAATCACATTTTCAAAGATGTAAAGAAATTTCAAGAATAATCAATTAACAACAACCAATTCTCAAAAAGTGACTCTCCATCAATAGCAAATCAAATATTCTTCTTCACCTAGCTTTCAGAAGATGTCAACTTCACCAGTCTATCTTAGTCTACATGCTTCCCCACGAAAGGAAGTCCTAACATACCAAATTTTAAAAATGTAACAAGGGACAAATGTGCAAGCACTCACACTCACTCTCACAAAGAATTTCTCAATGTAAATAAGTACCATACCATATGCTTTCCCTTATTTTTTTTCATGACTAACTCAAAAACACTTGGTTGGAGATCCCAAAGGACTTATTCAAGCTTGTAATGTAGGCTCGGGGAAGGGTAGGATAAGTATTTAGGATAAAAGTGACAACACCCTTCTTGAAATTTTGATACAACACTAATTAGATCAAACTTGGATCAGTGGTCACTCTATTCATCTCTAAATCACACATGTGCCTACCCTTTTCACTTTAGTTCACCCATTTTTGAAAAACATTCTCTTTTTATTTCTTTCCTTATTGCAATTTCATGTTTTTTCTTTTTTTTTTCATCATTCATTTGCTTTTAGGCACTCATTTACAAGACTGTGGCACAAGATCACCTCTTCCAAGATCCACCTCCCCCAACTTAGGCTTTTATCCTCAAGTTATCACTTTCAAGTTTAAGGAGGGTAAGGTTTCAAAGAGGGATACGTTTCAAACGGTTCAAGGGTTGTAACATGGTTGCCAAAGAAAGATCAACAGGCTCAAAATGGGTGACTAGGAATACCATTCACGTACGAGTAGGATTTTTAGGCTAAAGTGGTTTTCAACAATCCTAAAGATGGCCTAAGATCATTTATCCAATCGCACATAATTAAGATTATCTTCAAAAGACCAACGGACAAGTTCTAGATGATACAAGTAAGCACAAGAATTATTTGATTATTTGTCACCACACATGGCATGAAAACTATTCTAAAAGGATCGATTGTATTTCCTACTTAAGAAAAAAAGGAGTCATTTATCACATTACTACCAACTAAAGAATTTGGAGTCACAAAAAGAGGCATAGCTTTGTTGCAAAATCATTTAATTTCATGTCCTTGATTTTCAAAAAAAAAAAAAATTGGATGGAGGGGATGCTCATTTTGCACTTCATCAGGCAAGATTAACTATTGCTAGAACCAAGAAAGTCACCATTTCGCATTTGGGCTCTAATGAGGGCAATATTATGGACACTCAGACTTCACCATAGTTATGATGTCAATCCCAATTTGTAATGCCACGGGAATTTAGACTTCTCCTGCATCTATGACTCCCACACCTCAACATGATAATTTTCTCTTAAAAATATCGCCACTCAATCTATCATTGGGAAAGGCTCATTCAACATCATTATCAAACAGAAAAATAAAAATCTAGAAATTTAAAAAATAAAAGAGAAATGGTTACCCCACAAAATCTCTATAAAGCATAAGCTCAATAGGGATACCCAATATACATAAGATAACATCAAGATAACATCTAAATATCACAACCTAAATATGAAATAAGAATCTAAATATTACAAACCAAATATGAGTTATGAAATAAGGACACAAGGGCCACACCCCTAACTTAATAGTTGCAGGGTCCTCACTTCATAACATGAAAACATAAAAGAGTTAAAGAGGCTCCCTGAAACTGTATCATCTAGAAGGATCGGAATTGTGGTAAACCCTCACAATCGTCATATTCCTCTGGCATGTGGTCCCACGATTATGGCAGATTATGATTACGATATGTGTGTCGTAATTGTGATAACTGAGGTGCCTCTGCTCCCCTATTCAGCTTCCCTATTTTATTTTTGTTGCTATACTTCCAAACTCGATGTTGCCCTACCTGTTCAAAACACCTGCAAAGTGCCAAGATTACATGAACTAATCAAAAATAAATATCACAAACTATTCTAATAATCTAAAAATTAAATGCTACATGCAAATATATGAGAACGATGGCACGACGACCTTTTATCATCATTGAGGATCCTTGAAGCAAAACAACTCAATCTTGGCTTCTCTGGGTCCACCAACCTATTCACCATAAATTTCTTTTTCTTGGGTTCCTCCAATGCAATAGCACCGTTAGGATACACATTTGAGACCACAAACGGACCCATCCCCTTTGATATAAGTTTACTCGCAAAGAGCTTCAACCTTGAATTATATAGGAGCACATCATCACCAAAACTCTCACTTTAAGATTTTGGCATCATGTTATCTCTTCATCTTTTCCTTGTATAAAATAGAGATTTTATATGCTTTGAGTCAGAAATCTTTCAACTTATGGAGTTGAGTCGCCCTTGATTTAGATGCATCCTCTCAATCCAGATTCAATTTTTTCAAAGCCCACAAAGCTTTATGCTCTAATTCATCAGGTAGGTGACACACCTTTCCAAACACCAATTGGTAGGAGGATATACCAATAGGAGTTTTTTTAGGCTATCCTATGTGCCTACAGTGCATCATCGAGTTGTCTCAACCAATTTGTATGTCCATCATTAACGGTTTTCTCAAGGATATATTTAATTTCATGATTTGACACCATGACTTGGTCACTCGTTAGGGGGTGACATGATATAGCAACTTTATGATTCACCCCATACTTGTCAAGAAGAGCACCAAAAAATTGATTGCAAAAATAAGAGCCGCCATCACTAATAATAGCTCGTGATGTTTCAAACCTTGTAAAGATAAACTTCTTTAAAAAGTAAGTGACACTTCGGCTTTCATTGTTCGAGAGAGCCACGACCTTCACCCACTTTGACATGTAGTCAACGGCCACCAAAATGTATTTATTCCCATAAGAGCTTATGAGGGAACCCATGAAGTCGATCCCCCATACATTGAAAAGCTCAACTTTAAGGTTGGACTTGAGAGGCATCTCATGTCTCCTTGAAACACCACCTTGAACTTAGGATTGATGACAACACTTGACCATCTCAATAGCATTCCTATGAAGGGAGGGCCAATAATATCCACTTTAAAGAACCTTTGTGGCTGTTAGAATCCCACCATGATGACTTCAAAATGGGGAAGAATGACAAGCTTTAATAATACTCTCATTTTTACTTCCATGACACACCAGTGGATCACACTATTTGCGCATTACCTAAACAAAAATGCTTCATCTCACAAATATGTTTTCATGCCAAATAAAAACCACTCATTTGATAGTGATAAATATTATCGGGAAGCACACCACTCACAATATAGTTAGCATATTCCGCATACCAAGGTGTAATGCTTCCTAAGAGTGAATAACTAGCTCATCGGGGAAGGTGTCATCAATCTCAACCTCATCAAACTTCTCATAACTGGATTCAAGGTAGGAAAGGAGGTCGGCTACTTAATTTTCATACCTCTTTCGCTCGTTCACTTTAAAAACAAATTATTGTAAGAGAAATATCCACCTAATCAAATGATGTGTTGCCTCTTTATTTGTCCTGAGATATCTAAGAACAATGTGGTTCATGTGCACAACCACTTTCGTACCCAACAAGTAGGCCCAAATTTTTTTGAAAGAATAGAACACCGCTAATAACTCTTGTTCCGTAACCATATAGTTACGTTGAGAATAATTCAATGATTTGTTTGCATAGTAAATTGGGTGGAACAAATTCTCTTTTCTTTGGCCCAATACCGCACCTAGAGCAACACCACTTGCATTACATATAGTTCAAAGGGAATTTACCAATCCGAAGCTACTATAATGGAAGCCGACACAAGGAGTTCTTTGAGATAATTGAACGCCTTTAGACAATCACCATCAAAATCAAACTTTACCTCCTTTTCAAGAAGTTTACATAACAGATAAGAAATCTTTGATAAGTCCTTAATGAAGTGCCTATAGAACCCAGAGTGGCTAAGAAAGCTTCTAACTCTCTTTACGGAGAAAGGTGGAGGCAATTTAGCAATCACTTCAACCTTTGCTTGATCAACTTGGATACCTTTTCCCCAAACTTTGTGACCAAGTACAATGCCCTCCTTAACTATAAAGTGGCATTTCTCCCAATTCAAAACGACATTGGTTTCTACATACCTTTCAAGAAATTTGTGTAAGTTATCAAGGCAAGACTCAAATGAATCCCAAACCACAGAGAATTTATCCATGAAGACCTCCATGGTATCCTATACCATATCCATAAAATGGAAAACACACATCGTTAGAGCATGACTGGTGAATTGCATAACCCAAAGGGCATGTGCTTGAAAGAAAAAGTGTCATATGAATAAGTGAAGGTGATCTTTTCTTGTTCTTTTGGGGCTATGCAATTTTGAATATACCCCGAGTAACCATCAAGAAAGCAATATCGACCCCTACCAGCTAGCCTATCCGATATTTGATCCATAAAGGGATGGGAAAATGATCTTTCTCGGTCTACAAGTTTAATTTATGATGGTCCATACACACCCTCCAATCCATAATCGAACGTACAAGGACAAGGTTATTATTCTCATTCAAAACTACCGTCATGCCATCCTTTTCGGGAACACATTGAATCAATCTCACCCATATGCTATTAGAAATTGGGTAGATGATACCTGTATCTAGCCACTTTATAATTTCCTTCTTTACCACCTCTTATATTGGTGGGTTGAGTCTCCTTTGATGCTCCAAACTTGGAACATGATCGATTTCTAACTTGATTTTGTGTGAAAAAATACCAAGAGCTATGCCTATAATATCGGTTATAGTCCATCCAATAGCAAGGATGAACTTTATCACAATAGCTTTCAAGTCAAGCACTTGACAAGGGTCAAGATCACCGACAACAATGATTGTCAAAGTGTTGTTCTCACCCAAGAAAACATACTGGAGGTGAGAAGGCATTGATTGTAATTCAAGTTGAGGAGGTTCAATAATGGACGGTTTGGTAGGTGGACTTTCACAATTTTTCAAGTCAAGATCCAATTTAGTTGGGTTATTGGTATAAGATCCAAGACCCGCCAATGAAGCGACCACCTCATCATACTATTAAATCTCCTTACTTTTGAAGTTCCACAATACACTCACTAAAGAGTCATTCATAAGATGCACATTAATGGTATTAACCACTTCATCATCTATTACAGCAATCACCGAGATTGCTTGCAAGTCCATATATTGCTTCATGGACTTACACACATGAAAGAAAACTTCTTACCTGTTTACCCAAAAGTTTATCTTTCCATACTCCACATCAACTAACGCCCTTCTGGTAGATAAGAATGGCCTCCCAAGAATGATTGTGACGTCATGATCAACTTTACAATCAAGGATAACAAAGTTGTCTGAAAAGATAAATTAGTCAACTTTTATCAAAACATCATACAACACACCGAGGGGACTTTTAATAGCACAATCGGCCATTGAAAGACTCATAGCGGTAGTCTTAAAGGTAACCAAACCCAACTTTTGAAACATGATAAATAACATCAAGTTAATACTTTCCCCAAAATCACACAATGCTTTTGCAAACTTATACATCTGGATAGTGCAAGGAATGGTGAATGCACCCAGATCTTCTTCCTATACCATCATTATGCTAGACATTATAGTTCTACAATTATGAGTCTCCTCAATATTTTCAAAGTCAATAACTCTCTTCTTTGAGACTAATTCCTTCATGAATTTAGCACACCCCGACATTTCTTGCAAATCTTCTATCAAAGGGATATTTATTAATAAGTTGCTAAATTTTCAACAAATTTCTTAAACTTGGTATTTTATTTTTTCTTCTTGAGCCTTTGTGGGAAAGGGGGAGGAATTTTAATTTGTTACAATGGAATAAGTAAAGGTTCATTCACTTTTGGAGCATCATTATTGACCAATTTAGGAGTCTCCTCCTTCTCACTCTTTTCTTTAACTACCTTTGGTTCCTTAACAATCGTTTTATTGGGCTTATGAGCATCATCATTTGGCTTTTCTAGCCGCTTTATTCTTGCATTTTTTTCTCCTAATTTGACTTTTCATTGTTATTTTAACCAAGATCAAAAACCTTTTCACTAAGAGTTCGGCCACTCCTAGTGACAATAGCCAAGATATGGGCATCATTTTTTAGATTGGCCACTGTGTCACTAGGTAGTCCCTCTTTTGGTCTAATATTAAGTGATGTTGATATTTGTCCTAATTCCATTTCTAATTTCTTGATGAAGGCCGAATGAGATGTCACAGTTTGGTATAGTTGAGAGAAGACACTTTTCATCCCCTTACCATTTTATCGGTCCCCTTCACTTCCATTAGAATGCAAGCTATAACATTCTTATTTTTAAATTTTATTGGATCAATAGAGATCAAATCCTTACCCTTATACCTTTCATAAGGGGATATATACCGGTCATAGTTTCTATCAAGCTCTCTATCTTGGTCTCAATCCTTCTAGTCTTGATTCCCGCCTTGTCTTTGATAGGTAGGGCAAGAACCCCCCACATAGTTCGACAAGAACCTTATCTCCTCATCATGTACTTTCCCTTCTTCATTGTTATAAGCCTTAATACTTTCGGAAACAACGACATTGACTATCATAGGAGGTCCCCCATCACATATTGAGTAAGAAGGTTGAGTTGATTCATCACCTTAGCCATATTTGCATCTCTTTCTTCATTCTTTATTCCTTTGTTCTTGGCTCACACATTCCTATCTCAGCATTCTTTGTGTGCCAACCTCTATTTTGTTTTGTCACTTTATCTAGTAAATTCGCCACAATACCATAAGTTAATTTGATAAGAGAACCACCGGATGCATTATCAACACCGTCTTATTCAATTGATCCAATGCCCTATAGAAAATTTAAATAAGTATTTTCTCCTAAGCCTCATGATTTGGGCATTGCATTAACTTATTATTGAAATATTACCACACTTCATACAACAGTTCACCCCTAAGTTGGCGAAAGTTGGTGATTTTGTTCGTTAGTTGCAAAATCCAAGAAGGAAAGTACCTAGACAAGAAGTCTTGGGTGAGCTCAACCAGTAAGTGATAGATCTTGCAGGCAAAGACCACAACCATAAGACCACTTCTCCTATTAAAAAGAATGGTAAAAGATGTAATTGGATTGATTCTTGAGAAATGTGGGCTATGTCAAATAGAGAGCACACATCAATGAAATTCTTTAAGTGTAGATTGGCATCATCGTGTGCTTGACCTCCAAATAACCCTTTCATTTAAAGTAAATGAAGCATCACACTAGTAATATAAAATACTTTATTTTCTTTAATTGGTGAAATATGAATAGCACTAGCTCGCCCAGCATCTTCGAAGTGATCTATGTCCTTGAGATGCCCATCAAAAGAGTCGGCACTACTACTGTGTTGGCTAATGGTATCATGTATACTATTAGCTACACCTGAGAAAGAAAAAAACAACAAACAATGTAAATTAAAATACTATGACTAACCCATGGTCACTAACAACACTACAATAGTGAAAACTATATTTCATTCACCGACAATGGCACTATGTTTGATAACCTCAAACTTACATTAAAAATTAGGTTCAAGGCGAACGTTTTCAATATATTTACCCAACTAAGATTCGAGTTTGAATCCACTAGGAGTGAAGACATAGATTACAAGGCCTATGTGTGTTGGAATTTAACTAGACGTTAACACGTAGTGCAAAATTAAACATGTAAAAATAAATAGGGGGTTTGATTTGAGTAAATTTTGTAACAATAATGTTTGAACACTATTACAAGATTAACGTATCAAAGAGTGTAACCAATAGAGAAAAGCCTTGGGGTTATGCAATCCTAGGTGGGAGTAATGCATGTGTCGTCAATTATTCATCCAAGTTTAGTTAAGAGTTATGGGTAGGCTAAATTTAGGGGTATTGATGTTAATCTTTCAATAAAACACCAAATCTCACAAGTGTGTTCTTTTGAACACCTCAAGTGTATCAAATCTACCAATCTACTACCTCAATCAACATCCTTATTTCTAAGATGATGCTATTAAATGAGCTAAATCCAATTATTATCCACAATTGTTCCTTACCCATATTCCCTCTTTTAAAGATAGTATGGGTACAAGGGTTCCTCACACAAATCTCTTCTTTCAAGGATGATATGGGTTCAAGGGTAATTACGATTTACAACCCCCAATTCTCAATTAAACATGGAACAAAAGCAAAACCCATCCCAAATAACTAATTAATTTGACAAATAATCAACACCCATAGATTAATCACCAACTAATCAAGTATAACCCCAAGAGATAAATTTAGCTACTCGTGAACATAAAGAGAAGATATATAGTAAGATTAGCATTTACTTCATCCATAGAAAACAAAATGAGTATTATCTTCGAGCTTTAAATTTAATCAAAAAGACAAAATCTCTCTTTGAAACACACCTACAAATTGTTTTTCACTTATAATAGTGTTCTTCACTCTCAAAAGCTGAAAACTAGATGCTAGAATTATGAAGGGTTGAGCCTTATATATTTTGGGATCGAGCCTTGTGAATTTATGATTCTACCCCTAAAATTTTCCCAACCAATCGCGATCGTACTTCTTCAATTACGGTCGTGACTCCGTGACCATGGGTCATCGAATGATGATTGCAGTACTTTTATCTGGATGGATCTATCATGATTGCGACCCTCAGAGTGTGATTGCAATATCTGAGGGTCGTATCTTGGGGCCTATCTTCAGCCTTTGTCCTTTGTTGATCACTTTCCTGCCATGCCAGCTTTGCCTTTGCTCTTTTTTCATTGAATTTTCCTGTAAGATCACAAACACTAGAAATTAGTATATTTTATACAGAATAAGTCTCATATATTCAATTAACTCACCATAGTGTGCAAGAAATGAGATATAAATGAGTGGCAAATTTGTCCCTCATCAAAGTATATCACATTATTTTTAACCTATGTATTTTCAAATTAATGAGTTACGTTATAAGAATTGAATTTTAGAAATTGGAAGTTTAAAATATATCTAAATATACGTAATATTAAAATTATATCTCAATTCTTTCATAATTTTTATCTATAGATTAAAATTCTTCATAATTTGACAACAGTCAAGATATACAAAAAGATTAAAAAAAAAGTCGCTAAAAAGTCTATATATATGACTAAGTACAGGGTAGTTCAAGGAGGGTTTTATTAGCACCAAATTGAACTAGAGAAGATTGAACAAAAGGTGTTAAACAAGTTTGATTTTCGATATTGGTGACATTGACCAAGCTTCAGGGTCAAAGGAACTTAAAAAATTAATTAAGCTAATTCAAAATTCAATTAATATTTTCAAAACTTTTTAGTCTTTTTAAAAATACAAATCAACCCACGACTATATTCAATAAAAATAAAAAATTTAAAGTGGAAAAAATTAGTTTTCAAAGTTGATCCTCTCTCCTCTCAAACATCTATAATCTCCTTCTCTCTCAAGCCTAATAATTGCTCCCCCTCCATCGATAATAGCTCGATGAGACAACATCTTCCGACGACTTTTAACCTCTGGTGACCCCTTATTCGAGTTCTTCATCGTTCCTTTTTAATTTTTAACCATTAATTTTTCTCCCTTCACAGGTAAATGCTTTTTTTAATTTTCAAGAACTTATAAATTTTTAGTTATGAAGAAAACGAAGAACTTGACTTGTCTTCTCTTCTAGTATGGGTTAATAAGAATGAGTTTTGGATGCATGAAAAAGAAATAAAAATAGGAGAAACCCCTAATTTTTGGTATTTTAGCTCTTAATGTGATGGTTGGTGTAAATGTGGTATCTTTCTGAGTGAAATATAATTCTTTGTTGTGGTGGTATTGTTCGTACAGATTGTTGTATAAATAGTGAAATGTAAACTTAAATTTTTTTTCGAAGACATATGTATTGTGACCAAATCCAACAACTGTTGAGATTGTACCATAGATTAGATTTCGTATTCTTAAATTGATTCAAAGAGGTAGGATTTTCAACTGAATATTATTTGTTCTTAAACAACAGTTGATTTTGTCAAGTGGTTATATTTGTGGCTTGTTGTTTGTATTGTTGTATTATAAATATTGATGTGTGTAACTTTTATTGGTGTTCTTGGTACTATTGGTGGTGTTGTTTTTGTTGATTTTATTGATTTTTTTATGTTATTGGTGTTGTTGTATTATAAATATTGGTGTGTGTGTTGACTTCTGTTGGTGTTGTTGGTGTATGTTGGTGTTGTTGATGCTCTTGGTGTTGTTGGTGTTGGTGTTTGTATTTTTTGTTGATATTTTTATTTTATTGGTGTTATTGATATTGTTGTATTGGTTTATATTGGTATTGTTGTTGTTCTTGTATTGATAAATGTTGGTGTTATTCTTAAAAATTATTGTTAAAGTGGTAAATATTGGTGTTGGTGTTGGTAATTTTGGTGATACGTGTATTTGAATATTGGTGTATGTTGGTGTTGGTGTTGATGATATATGTATATATGTGATAAAAATATTGTTAATATCCTAACAAATTTGTAATATGCTACAACAGAATAAGAATCTATTGGAACATATTAAGCATTTGTTGGGAATAACTATATCATATGTTGGTTTACTATATCATGTTTCCAACAAATTACCCATCTTTTGCAACAAATGAATGATTTGTTGAAAGAAATTAAAATAGTAGGGTTTATTATTTTGATTTCTTCGAACAGATTACCTATCTGTTGGAAGAAATAAAAATAGTCATACTATTTGGATTTCTTTCGATAGATGACCTATCTGATGAAACAGGTGAGTCATCTATTGAAAGAAATAAAAAAAGTATTGAAACTAGTTTCATTTTTACCAACAGATTACTCATCTGTTAAACTTATTATTTTACTGTGTTGCACTTGTTAATTTCACTGTTGTCCTTTTTTTCTAAATGATGCACAAACCAATTATAATTTTTTTTCATTTTCATCTTATTTATAGATAAAATGGCTCCCAAAATAAAAGAAAGTGAATCAACTCCAAAGAAAGGAAGAAGTAAAGTATCAAGTGGTATGTTATTGTTAACGTCTCTCACTCAACTATTCTTTAAGTAACATACTACTTAAAAATGACTCTCAAATATTTGTTGACTCCATTAACGCCAAACAACTAACTTATATGGATTTTCATAGGCTTACATGGTAAATATATATAATTTTATGTTTCATTTATTTTTATTGAATAATGCTTTTGATTTTTGGCATAATTTTTATAGATTTAGGCATTTGAAGTGATTCCTCATCTCAGATAATAGACAAAATGACCTTCTAGACCCCTGAACTATGTCAGTTTTGAAAGTTAGACACTCCTACTTACATATTTGTCATCTGGACCCTTGAACCCACTAAAAAGCAATATTTTAAATACTTTTTCGATGAGTGTAACACACTCTCCCACGTCAGTTGTCATGTCATCTTCCACATCTCTTCCACGTCATTTTTAAATATAAAAAATATTAAATATTTAAATAAATAAATTTAAAAAAAAAAAAAAAACCACCCTTGTCTTATTTCTCTCTCTTGCCTCCCATTTTTTCTTTCTTTCTTCTTAATTTTCCTCTTCTCTTATTCCTCTCTCTCTTTAAGTTTTCTTTCTTTCTTTAATTCTCTATTTCTTCTTCATTTTCTTATTAGAAAATATTGTGTTGGCTAAGAATATTTGATATTTCTTTTTAAACTTTACAGTGATTTAAGGATGATGATTTTTGATGATCCAAAATTATGGTTTTTGAAGAGGTAATTAATGGTGATGATTGGAATGCAATTGAAATTGGAATCTGATTCCAGAATCTGGTTTTTTATGATGATTTTGTTAGTAAAATTTGATTCCATGGTAAAATTGGAATGCAATTGAAATTTGAGGATTTTTTTAATTTATTATATGATGTTTTTTTTTAAATTGATTCGGATTTGATTGATTGAAAGTGATGATGGTTGAAAGAAATGGTGGGTTGTTGGTTAGAAATTTCTGAACGGGCTAGGGGCTGAGATAAGAGGCTAGGATG
>JAPEIP010000010.1:58695418-58707709 GCA_026120095.1 Capsicum chinense
AATTAATAAAACATCTTAAGTCAAGAAGATAAAAATGAAAATTATTCCAATCAATAATATTCACAAAATACATAATATAAAAATAAATAAATACGTACGTATTTATTATCTAGTAAACTTACCGCGTCTAATCCGCACCCCCTACAAATGGAAGATTTGCTCACTTCCACCATTTATATTGTGAGAGAGCCAAGTTTGAAGTAACATTCACTTAGATCTTCTACAACTTTGATTCAATGGAGATTATGGGTATATCTACGCTTGTTTGTCTTATGTGTAGCTAAATCTCTCTCTTGGGGTTATGTGTGAATAGGGGTGTGTGGGTTGTGATTGTTAGCATCTAGTTCATGTTTATGGGTTCTATTATTGCTATGCTATTTTGGTTGGGATTTGATGGGTGAAAGTTACAAATACCCACATGGGTTTGATGAGTAAAAGCTCCAAGCTCTAGAAAGTTCAATGTCATCTTTGACGGAAGGGTTTTGGGTGAACTTTAGGAATCCATGTCATCCTCGAAAAAGGCATATGGGGACCAAAGCAATGATAGACAATTATGTGTGTAGTTTGCTAAATTTTCGCTATCTTAAACATAAAGGTGAATAGAAGGTTAACTATGCCATGGGTGTCATCCTAGAAACAGGGATTCCTTGATTAAGGTTCTGGTTGCTAATTGTTAAACACACCCATTAGGTATTCGAAAGAATCAATGAGTGAAAGTTTGGTGTTTTGTTGAAAGGCTAACATCAAAATCTATAACCAAGCGTATCCATATTTGAATTACTAAAGTGATGTCGATAATTAGCTCCCACATGTCACTCCCTTAGTAACGCATAATCCCAAGATCCGTGCATAATTGTTAAAACTCTAATTATTCGTAGCCCCGAATTTACACTAGAAAATTTCAAAAAGAAATTAGTGTAGGAACTTACCTCCCCCATTTTATCTTTTTGTAATATTCTTTGAATTCAACTTGTATCTATCAATTTGAGTTAATTTGATTGCCACTCACATTGTTCCTCGTGTATTCGATCCCGACTCAAAAGTTGGGTAAATATATTGACAACGATCGTCTTGCACTTAATTGATATGTCAGTTGAGCGTTATTAGTTATGCGTGTTTGGGTGCTGAAAGATAGACTAGGGATGATTTTATACCAATTTGAATAGTTCAAAGGTATTTGAGGTCCTTTTTTATAAGAAAAAAATATTATATTTTCAATATAAATAAGAATAAAATAATTAAATATTTCTTTTATTTATTATTCATTCCGTTCTTAAATACCTGTTACACATTTTGTTTAATATTCCTTACGAAAAATATTAACTAAAGATAATTAACTAAATTACTCTTATTTATTACTCATCTTTATTTAGTAATACTTCTATATTAATATGTCTCTATATTTATGACTAAAAAGTAAAGTAAAATTAAACAAAATAATTATCTTTTGATTTTTCTGAAATAAAAAATATTTTTACTAAAGATTACAAGTACTTAAGAAGGAAGAAAGTATTTTCTTAAGGAGTCGTTTGGTTGGAAATAAATTATCGCGGAGTTACTAATCTCGAGATTAGCTATTTTGAGATTATTTATCCCAATCTCAAGAATGAGTAAAAATAACACTCTGATTTCGAAATAATTAATTTTGAGATAAATTTTATTTCAATCAAATATAAAATAAATTCATTCTAAAATTAATCTTGAAATAAGTTATCCATTATCTCTCTTATGAAATGATCCCTTTAAGCAGTTGTTTGGTTTAAAAAGAGTTACTCCGGAATAATTAAGCTCAAAATTAGTTATCCATGGATAAATTATTTCTTCATGTATAGTGGATAACTTATTTTATCACTATAGTGTAATTAATGGGATAAATGATTCTAATAATAACTAATACCTCACATCAAATATAAAATAAAATAAAATAATTTCTTATTTTATCATAAATATATTTATCCCTTATATCTCAAACCATAAGACTCCTAAAGTTGCATAATAAGAACGGGACAACTAGTGTTTGAGATACTGAGCGAGTAATGTTTTCTTGAAATACATGAAGAAATTTAAAAATTGAGCGAATAAAGGTAGCAAAACGACAAGTTGAACTTAAAGACACAAAGCAACAAACGAAACTGTTGTAGTAAATAAGAGTGAACGAAACATCGGACCACAAGATTTCTTTTTTCATTTTTCTCAGAATGTACTTATCGAATTCTCTGCAGCCCTTTTGTCACACGCTGTTCACCACGGTCTTATTTCAGCACGCTCTCTATAACAGGGCGTGAGTTTTGCTTTTGCTCTCGATTAGCTTTAGTTTTACACATTCCCCAGAAATAGATATTCAATAATAACATTTGTATGATCTAAAACATCAATGAACTATTTATCTATTTATATTTATTTTATCTTTTTATTAACTATAATTAATATTTAATATATTTTTAAAGTATTAAATTTATTATATTTAAATAATAATATAATGATTAGTAAAAAATGACTGAAGAGAGTAATTTCTTTTCCCTGTTCATCTTTATCTGTCCATCTTTGATTTAACGCTCTCTAAAAAATACAAAAATAATTTTATCATATCACATTTTGAATATAATAAATTTTAGTTTTTAGAAAATACATTAGGTAACAATGCAATTAATAACAAGGGTAAAAAGTATAGTATAATAAATTGTCTCTTAATTTTTAAAAATTTGACAAGTGAAATTGACCCCACGTAATGAAAATATACTAAGGGATTGTTCGATAGAGTGTATTGAGATGAATAATGCATCCATTACTCTTGTGTATTATTATATTTTTTCAACTAAAAAAGGTCGTTTAGGCTAGTTATTATCTGAGAAAAAAATAAAGGATCTGTACAAAAAGCTTGACCTAATAAGCCCAACATAAAAACTTCTAATAATAAACTAAAATAAAACGAGAAAAAAAATCAAAAAATCTACTCTACTCTGTCACGGAGAGCCTAGAAATCCAAAAAGGGGAAGTATACTCTTCATCTTCCACTCCATTGAGCTGCTTTGATCGCACTCTATTGGCAGCACTCCGAGTGGATCTAAAACGAAGCTGAGAAAAGCATCACCCCATTCCCATCAATATGTCTCCAATCCTAAATCCATATACCATCGAGCTTAAGGAGTTTACACATCAGACATTCAAAATTCTCACGAATGTCATGAAAACAACCTCAAAAAAGATTTCTTTGGCTCTAGGTGGATAGATCTGGTGAGAAACACAGATTTTTTTGTGGGATTTTTGTTTTCCTCTTAACCACTTGTGAATCTCTATCTACTCAGTTATCCATTCTTTTGCTTACAACTTTGGACCAGTGTGTTCGATTTATCAATCAATTTCAGGTATTTATTTATTTATTTCACCTTCATGTTAATCTTCTTCGAACATTTTAAACAAATAATTTCCTTATATTCCTTGTTTCTCAGCAAATTAAGCCTACATAAAGGCTAATACCACTGCTTAAGACTCAAGACCCACAATTTCATCATCCAATTAAATTTATCACACTCTTTCTTTCCTTCATTATGCTTCCATGAATGTATTTTCCATTTATTTTTTGCCTTGTTGCATTCATGACTTGTATTGCATTTATTGCTCTTGTTGTCATTACTGATACCTATGTTATATTCCACCATTTTGATATTTTCTGATTCTAAAATTAGGGATAAGATTCCTTTCCATTTAAATTATCCTTCTTTCTTCCATTGATAATTCATATACTGAATTATATATGAGTCTTTGTGTATTTGCAAAATAAAACACATGAATAGCTAAAAAAAATCGCTAATTTATTACCTTCTCTGCATATATGCTCAACCATCACATTTGCATTTCTTATTAGACCTTTAATTTTACAAAAAATGCACCAAGGTATTTCTCATTTTCCATCCAATATCTGCTTTAGAGATAAAGAGTCGGTCACTAATACCAGAGGCAGTAGGCTTTGATTAATAGAGTACTCCAGTCCTAGCCTTAATGCCTTCACTTCAGCTGACAAATTAGAACCATTCAGAATTATTGATCTGTATAAACAAATTCTCACTCTCCATTTATAACATAAAATAACCCAGAACACAGGCCAAGATTTCCTTTTGAAGTCCCAGCAGAGTTACATTTGTAAGATTCCAACCTTAGAGGCTTCCAAACTACTATTTTACTCCTAATATTGGGAGTGTAATCTTCCAAAAATTTAACCATTTCAGGCCAAGTAGATGGCATATTGACTAACCAAGGTATTTGTATTTATCCAAAAGAAAAATATTCCTATTAATATACATATCCACTTTATACTCAGATATTTTTCTTCCATGTACAATTGAGTTCCTTCTCTTCCAAATCTGCCACAAAATGGCCATGTAACTTCTTTAAAAATAAGCTTAAGCTTTGGGTTAACTTCAGCATTCTACCACCTAAAAATAGTTTCGTTAAATTGTTAAAAAAGGACAAGAAATTTCAGTTGCAGCTGCAAAACTTAAATCCATATCTTGCTAGTTGTTGAGCACTTAATGAATAAATGTTCAATTGTCTTTATTACTCCATTTGCACAACTATAACATGTCACCTCTTCTCTCATTTTTATTTTCATAAGTACTTCTCCAACAAGAATCCTCTCCTTCCAAACTCTCCAACTGAAAAAGGCAAACCCTTCACCCGCAGAAGTTTAAAACTATCCTGAACCTCTTTCCTTTGTATTGTAATTTCCCAAGATAATTTTACTGTAAATTTTCCAGAACTATTAAGCATCCACCATAGTCTATCCCATTCTGTATTATATTATTCAACCAATAAATTCTCCTTAATATGATTACAAACTTTCTCTTTGAACAACTAATTCAACAACTCAAAATTCCATGTTACTTGTTTCAGTAATTGACTGACATCTTCTACATGGTGGTTATTTGGATTATACATTGGTTAATAGTAATGCAGTGCTTCAAGGGAAGTCCAGTTATCATACCAGATATTAGAATATCTACATTTTGTCTCCCACCATATCTCTTGATCAATATTATTTCTTGTCTCTAGCATAAACTTTCATGTTTGTACACCCCTCTCCATTCCACTGTTTGCAGCCCGTCTCTTATAATATTTATTCCACATGAATTTCTGAGTTCTGAACATCCATCACAATTTTGCAAAAGACCTTTTGATATATCAAATAGAGACCTAAAACCTAACCCTCTTTCCTCCATTGGAATACAAATGCCAATTCATATTACCCAATGCTTGTTCCTCTCACTTTCCTTAAAATTTTAAGAAAATCTAGCAAAAATTTTATGCAAATATTTTATGACATATTTAGGAGGATGGATAGCTATGAGAAGATATATTGAAACACTACTCAAAGTATTATTGATTAAGACTTCCTTGCCACTTAAGGATAGTATCTTCCCCTTCCAAGCTTGTAATTTATTGTGCACTTTCTTTATCAATTCTGAAAAATGTCCCTTTATTTTCCTTGCATGACCAATTGGGCATCCTAAATATATCAATGGAAACTTGCCTCTATAAAATCCAATAAAATTCTCCACTTCTTGGATCACAACATTTGAAGTCTTGTGAAAAACATAAAAAGCACTTTTCTCTATATTAATTTTTAGTCCGAATTGCTTTTTATAATCTTTCAAAGTCTTCATAATAAGTTGTAATGATCTTTTTTTAGTTAATGCAAATAAAATAGTATCATCTATATAGGCTAAATGATTAATATTTTCACTCCACTTTGGAAATTCAAAACTCTTAAATTCACTATTATCAAATAATACATTCAGTGCTCTGGATAAGACTTCAGCAGACAAAATAAACAAAGTCAAAGAAAGAGGATCTCCCTATTATACACCTTTGGAAGAATGAAAAAAATTCATAGGTCTAACCATTAATCAGTATAAAGTACTAATTATTAAACATCATTCTGCAGATCTTATCAACTGTAAGGTTTTCAGACTCCATCCTCTCTAAAACTTTCATCAAAAAATTCCAATCAACTTTGTCATAAGCTCTTGTCCTATCCAGTTTAATC
Organism: Capsicum chinense; assembly: GCA_026120095.1. Lineage (NCBI taxonomy): Eukaryota > Viridiplantae > Streptophyta > Magnoliopsida > Solanales > Solanaceae > Capsicum > Capsicum chinense. The sequence continues at coordinate 58,701,462 of JAPEIP010000010.1, forward strand.
ACAACATTGGATGGCTTTACCTTTTTTTCTTATATCCGAAATAATTTCTTATGCCAATAAAATATTTTCCTTGATATTCCTCCCTTTAATAAATTTTGACTGATTTATAGAAATTAAACTAGGAAGAAAGTCCATAATCCTGTCATGAATCACACTAGAAATCACCTTCTTCAGGAAATTATTCAAACTAATTAGTCTCATATCTAAAAAAGATTGAATTATATCTTTTTTAGGCAGTAAACAAGATTAGTTTGAGTGATTGATTTGGGTAGATTATTTCCATCAAAAAAGGTAGCCACTATTTCAATAATGTCATCCCCAACTATCTCCCAACAACTCTGATAAAAATGACATGTGAATTCATCATTCCCACTAGCACTTTCTCCATTCAATTCAAATACCACTCCTCTCACCTTCTCCTTAGTAGGATAGGTGTTTAAAGCATTATTCATATTCTTTGTGACAAACTTTGGAATAAAATTCAGCAATGATAGCTTCTCTATAGTCTGTATTCCAGTGAAGTGAACTGCCTCTGAAAGAATGATATAGCTTCTGCTCAAACCTGCTTGAACCCTTTTGCCCATTGCCCATTGCCCATCATCCTTGGTAATTCTATTAATTGATAATATCTTGCTTCTACCATTTGCTATACTATGAAAAAATTTAGTATTTCTATCTCTTTCAGAAAACCACTGAATACCTATTTTTGTGTAATGACCCTTCAGGTTATTTTCTATATTTCTGCTTATTTACAGTTAGAGCTTTTCTATAGTTGTCTCAAGTTATTTATGACTTTTTGGAACTAACAGTTTGGTTACCGAGCAGTTGGTTTATTTTATAGAGCCAATTCCCTCTTTTGAAGTCTTCACTAGTTCCAAATAGCCACCAAGAAAAAACTTTAATTAAATGACCTTGAATGCAAATTCTAAATGCACCAACATCTCTAGGATATCTATTTTAGGCTATTTAGACTCTTGGGTCGAGTCCCGAGGCACTCGAGCTCATTTCTACCTATTGGACGGATAGTTAAGAAATTGAAAATTGGGTGTGAAACCCAAATTTTATAGAAACAACCTCGGATGCAAATTTTGATTGTGCCATTGAGTCCAGAATATCAAATTTGTTATGGTTACATAGTTTTTTTCATATATAGGATTCCGAATAAATCCCAAGGGGTTGGTGGAGACATGGAATATTTCCAAGTCTCAACTGTCAACTGGTGCCATCTCTATTGCAGTGTCAAGGGTCATGATCATGATACCCTTGGCAATCACTAGGTACCATAATCCTGGAGCATTGGTGAAACACCTTGGGTTTTGGACCTAGGAAATTTCCTGAGTTTTGGGCCTTCTACTGATCATACAACTCACTATACTAATCGTATGATGTGTATACGGGTCTTGGTACCCTAGTTGTATGTTTTTCGGTGTGATGTTGGCCAATTTCTATTGTTGGTACGAGAAGACTCTATACGAATCGTATATATACGATTCAAGAGATAGGGTCCAAACTGTATGTTGTCCAGTGTTTAGCCTAGATGTTTCTGCTTAAGGTACAACTTGAAGGTACTAGTGGTATCATTAGGGTATGAGTTAGGCTAAGGAGTCATACGTTGGACAAAATGTAATGTCTAACTTTCTAATAAAGGTACGAGTAGAAGGTACCACTCGTATGATATGGGTACGAGTGAGGGGTCCAAATGTACCTACCTACAGGAATTTTTATAGTTTAAGTTGGGGGTATTCTGGATATTTTCCCTCTTAATTTCTTTTGAACCCACAACTTAAAACACTCCTGGGACTTCATTAACCTACTATTCCTAAATCAAAACACTCTTAAATCTATCTCAAGCTCTTGGTTCAAAAAAAGGCTAAGGTTTCCTCAAGGTGGTCAATTAAGGCTCTCAAGGGTAGTTTCTCTTCATCTTCTTTGGTATACAAGGCATTTTACTCCTCCCTCATTTTTAGTTCAAACTAAAAGCATGTTTTACTTAATGGGTTCCATGGCATAAGTGTGATATCATTTTGGGTTTTGAAATATGTGTTGGGGTTATTAGTTGTTCTTGGTTGGATAATGTTTTCCTATGCTTTTCTTATGGTTTTCATGTTATAATTGGGGTTTGAACATGTGATTGCATGAAAATGGTAAATTGGTACTTTGTTTTTATTTTGGAAACTATATGCCCTCGATATATTTGTTAAAATGCCTATGAGAATGGTTTTGTCACATAGTTTGACTTTTATTGAAAACCTCACATTGTATAATATGGTAGTGAAACCTAAATTGGTTTGATTGAATTAAATGATTTGTAAAGTCCTTGGTGGCCATGGTTTGGTTTAACTGAAAATCATGTGGGGTACATGATAAGCCCCTAAGTGTTGGATAATGATATTCCTTGCAAGCTATAGTTGGTATGATGATACCACTTCACAATGAATTGGTAATTAACTTCTAGAATTGGTGTTTTGATTATGTGCTAAAGGTTTTAATTGGTCCAATAATGGCGGGTTGTGATAGCAAACTGTGAAGGTGTGAGTCCAATGGACGGACACTGGAAACTCATGTTTTCTAATATGAGGGTTGGTCATGGTGACCATATACTTGTGGGGAACATGGGAATCCCCTAAATTATACTTATATATATGTTTTCATGGAGGGTGAAGGGTACACGCGAATCCCTGGTCCGTATGATATCTTCGGTTCGTGTGGCTGCACGCACTTGGGCCTGTTTAGGAGGTAACATTGGATCCATATAGCCCGTGGGTGGTTTTGGATGATCAAGCTACACAGTGTAGATTATGATTTTAAATGCATGCTAAACTTGGTTCCCTTTCCTAGCGTGGAATATATATATGTGTGTGTGTGTATGAGTATGTCTGTGTGTGTGTTTATATATATATATATATGTATATATATATATGTACGTATATATATGTATGTATATATGTATATATATATGTACATATATATATGTATGTATATATATATTTATATATATATATGTATGTATATATATGTATGAATGTGATTGCACATGGTTATTTACCTAGTTTTAAATGTTCGCATTATCTTATCCTTATTCCTAAGTATATTCTAGCATTCTCCTACTAACCCATTTTTAGGCGATGTATCCCTACCGATGTAGGAACCGGCCATACTATTCTTCTTGCTCAGTGATTGGATTCGAGAATAGCTATGTGTCAGACTGAAATGGTAAGCTTCTATACTCTGAAAGGCTTTATTTCATGATATGGACTTCTTTACATTATTTTTGTTTCTTGAACTATGGTTTTGGCTATGATCGGGGGCATGCCCCAATCGTATATTCTTTATTTTCAATTAGAGGATTTATGTGACTACCATGGGCATGGGCGGTGTCAGTATTTGTGTCAACCTTGGCATTGGTATTGGTATTGGGGTTTACACTGATTGGATGTTTGGTTGGATACTGGGTTGGTTATGGTTATGAACTTTCTTTAATGTTCTATAATAATTGTTCCATCTTGTTATAAGTTTGGGATTCATCTAGCCTAGGGTGCAGGATGGTTATGGTTGGGTATTAGGGGTGGTCTCTGGTCTTGGATGGGCTTGAGGCACCCGATAAGACTAGGCCCTGGTTTGGGTCATGTCAGATTTTTATCAAAGCCTTTAGTTCATGGTCAATTGGGAGTTCACAAAGTCGTGTCGAGTAAAGTCTCTCTTAAGGATATGTAACATGTCACACTCATAAGGGAGAGGCTAAAAGGCATTTAGGAATGTTTCTTTTTCTTATGTTATATTCTTAAGATGTAGAGTTTGAGTCCTGAATTTTTCTCTAATTCATATTTGTTCTCTTTTCAGATCATACCTCGATGATCTGAAGTTCATGAAAACTCCTCCATCCTACTGGGGATTTATGTGACACGCTTTACTTATAGGATCTATACCCGATCTAGGGGTCCGGTTCCTGATTATCTTAGAGTTCCACCCGTTCCCTCTAGTCCATCTCAAACTCCTCAGCCTAAAGTGATGAACATCGAGTTTCATTATTTCAGTCACTTGTTGGCATTGTTGGTAGCTACTCAGTCTTAGCGTGGCATTTCTCTTACTCCATCTTCTGAGGCTACATGGGTTGGCCAGTTTATGAGGTTGAATCCTCTGACCTTTACTGGTGTTATGGTGGAGGAGGTTCCTCAGGGTTTTTAAGATGAAATGGAAAATATTTTTTGTGTTATGTATGCTATAAATGTAAAGGTCGTGGAGTTTGCCGCCTACCAGCTAAAGGATGTGGCATGCCAAAGGTACGAAAAAAGGGATTGGTCAAGGGATGACGGTGCTAAGTCATCTCTATAGGAGGATTTTTCTAATGTTTTTCTAGATCACTTCTTTCCTTAGGAGTTGAGGGAAGTAAAAGCAGAAAAGTTTATTAATCTAAAGCAGGGTAAGATATCATTCAAGGAGTATACCTTGAAGTTTTACTAGTTATCGCGGTATGCTCCGAAGTTGGTTTCTGGTATGAGGGCAAGGATGAGGAAATTTGCTTTTGATTTTTTTGGACACTTGATTTTGGAAAGTAAGGAAGCCTTGTTGATCAAGGATATAGATATCTCTCGATTAGTGGTATATATGTAGTAGGTAGAGGAAAAAAAGTAGACTGAGATAGGGGAGAGGCAGGGCAAGAAGTTTAGGTTTTCTTAGTAGGGTGGTAGCCAACAACAGCGTGGCAAGGATGGTAGTAAGTGTCCCAAGAAGAAAAGGGGAAATTTAGGGTCTTACTCGACTACTAGTGCTCCCTACCCAAAGCTGTCGAGTGTTAGGCATTTCTATAGTGGTGATAACTTTAGGGAACAAGGTGCCCATTCTTAGGCTAGTGGGGATTAGTCAGCTCTATTATATCCTCCTTGCAGATTTTGTGGTTGGCTGCATCGAGGTTTCTATGATACAAGTGCTTCAACTGTATCTAACCAGGGCACATGCTTAGAAACTGTCCTATTGGTAAGGTTTCCTCTAGGGAAAACAAGGCTCCAGTTGTCACTTCTTTAGCTCTGGCACCAAAGGGTGCAACATCTAGTTCCGGCACTGATCGAAGCCGTTTTTATGCTCTCACTACCAGATAGGAGTCTGAAGTATCACCTAATATTGTGACTGATATGTTGAAACTTCTTTTCCCGTGATGTGTACTTTTTACTCGATCTAGGGTCCACTCTTTCTTACGTGACCCCATTTATGGCTGTGCATTTTGATTTTATTTCGGAGTGTGTTTCAGACCCTTTTTCTATTTCTACCCTGATAAGTGACTCTGTGATTGCTAAAAGAGTCTATAGGGTGTGTGTGTCATCTGTTGGTAGTAAAAAAAACTTTAGTAGATCTTTTTGAATTAGATATAGTGTATTTTGATGTCATACTGGGGATGGATTGGTTGCACTTGTGATATGCATCTCTAGACTTTCAGACCCATAAGGTCGATTTTAAGTTCCCTAATGAGCCAGATATTAGGTAGGAGGGTGGTTCCCTAGCTCCTAAGGTAAAGTTCATATCGTATAATAAAGCTCAGAGATTAATCTCCAAAGAGTGTCGCTATCATCTAGTCCGAGCTAAAGATTCTAACTCGGAGGGTCCTACTTTGCATTTTGTCCCTATGGTGAATGAATTTCCCGAGGTCTTCCCAGATGACCTTCCTGGTGTTCCTCCTGGCAGGGAGATTGAGTTTGGGATTGATCTTGTTCTGGATACTCGTCCAATTTCTATTCCCTCAAATAGAATAGCTCCAAATGAGTTGAAGAAGGTTAAGAAGCAACTCAAGGATCTTTTATGTAAGGGTTTCATTCGTCCTAGTGTGTCCTCGTGGGGTGCACCTTTGTTTTTCGTGCTTAATAAGGATGGTTTCCTTCAAATGTACATTGATTACTGATTGTTGAATAAGGTGATGGTAAATAATAAGTATCCTCTTCCACGGATAGACGATTTGTTTGATCAGTTCCAGAGTACTAAGTTTATATCCAAGATTGATCTTCGATCTGGGTATCATCAGTTAAAGATTAAGGTGATGGATATCCCTAAGATTGCCTTTCGAACCCAGTATGGACATTTTGAGTTCTTGGTGATGTCGTTTGGTTTGACCAATACCCATGCGACATTCATGTTTTTAATGAATAGGTCTTCCGTCAGTTTCTGTACTTGTTCATCATTGTGTTCATAGATTATATTTTTGGTGTATTCTAAGAGAGGTAGATCATGCCAATTCTCGAAATATGAGTTCTAGTTGAACG
>JAPEIP010000010.1:58726732-58747568 GCA_026120095.1 Capsicum chinense
GGGAGGGGAGGTGGATGTTAGGGCTGGGGTGGGAAAAATTTTAACTTTTTTTTTTGTGTTATTTTTTAATTTAGACACGTTTTTTTTTAATTAATTAATTATATTTTTTCCACGTCAGATTTAGTGGGTAAAAAATTTCACTTTTAAGTAGTTTAGGTGTGTATTAGGTCACTCCAATAGTTTAGGTATGTCTTAGACTTTTCGAGTATAGTTTAGGATGAAAACGATGACTTTTCCCTTATTATATAACAAAAGTTGAAACATGAAAGTCTTCTATCAAACATTTGACAGAGGCAACTTTAGAACAAATTCTTGTTTGCAAATTCAAAAGGCAACCGGCTAAATACCATATAAGGAGGCATCTAGTGTTAGAAGATACCTGACATTGCAGGAGTCAGAACACCATCTCCTGTGACCATACAAGCACCTAACAAAACAACAAGCAGTACTGTACGTGACTTCTTATGCTTCTCAAGAAATCTCTTCAGTGGAAAACATGATGTCAACTGCCCGGAGAAGCCATATATGTAAGCAGATAGCTCCTCATCTGCTGTCTGTTGGTTGGGAAGTAGACTAAACTTTGCATGTCTACACAACAGAGAGTAAAGAGCGAATGTACCACCTGAGATATTTGGTCAAACATCATCACGTATTAGCATTGTTTATGAGTATTTATGAATTTAAGAGTCCCTTTTAAACATACCTTCACCATTATCATCTGCACTTAATACAACGAATACATATTTTAGCAAAGGAATGAGCGTTATTGTTCAGAAGATGAGTGAAAATGCACCAAATAGTGCTTCTGAAGTCTGATAATTTTGCAACTTTCCCACGAAGATACTCCAATAGACGTAAAGCGGAGAAGTGCCCAGAGCTCCATAAACCACCCCAAGATTTTGGTAAGCCAACAGTAGATTACTGGAAATATTCACCAGCATAAACTGCAAGGTCAAAAGATCCAAGGCATGAGCTTGTCTCCTACATAATCAGTAGCCACGAAAAGACACAAATCCAATGGAACTCCCTCCCAACAGACTCACTCCCCCCAGAAAGAATCTAAGTCGAGAATGTATCTGTTCATGGAGATATAGAGGCAGACTACATCAGACGCAAACACTAGAAATGTGCTCAACCATACAGTATATTTTACTAATAGATCTAATAGCTCACTAATCTCATGGCCTGAAAATTCTGGAGAAGGACTACATGGCAGTGTTCAGTTGAGGGAAATATTTTCAGCTTCGTATTTTCTAAAGAGCTTTTCAATTTTAAGGTTCCCTTCTCACCTTCATTTTCCATTAAGTGTATCAGTTCCAAGTTTTCTCATCGCAGGTTGTTTAATTATCATCCTAAGGGGCACCTACGAGCAAAAATAATAAACGACGGTCTAACTGCTGAAATTTCACTTTTGTGACAAAAGGCACTTCTAAAGATCAATGCCACCTGATTGTATTTGTAAAGGCAATAGAGCAAGTTCAGCTTGCTGACTAGCGTTGCTTGCTTGTGGTTTATCATATTTTTGAAGTTTTTGTACAAAGGCATGGATAGTAATGAGGCTAGCAACAAATTCTTTTTTGGATACAGATTCATGATGACAGAAGAAGGAATATAGACTATGAAAAATGGAATCTATTCTTGGAAGTATGCCAATTTTTCCTTCTTTTAAAAAGGTGAATAGGGGAAAACTGGAGAATCCTTACTCCTTTTAGGAAATCAGTTTAGCAAATAATTCAACTTAAAGCTCCAAATAAGTAAATGTTCATTCCGCTATAGGCATACTCTTCATTGTTGCTTTCTGGATCATATCAAACTATTTCATGTGGAAGGAAAGGGAATATACTTAGTGCAAACTGAGTGAAGTTTTAGAAGCTTGATTTGATGGTCTAAGTTTTAGACTCAGAAACCTTTATTAAATAATGTGAGGGAAATAGACAAATGTCATGATATACTAATTAAAAATGTCAAGATATATGAATACAGCTATTTAGGGTATTGGAAAGACCTTATTTGTTCGAACCTACTTCACCTCCTCTTTTCTTACAGTACAAGAGCTACAGCAATTGAATTATCTTTCATAAAAGCTATCAACATTAAATGGAAGGAGAAAGAAAAGCGAAAATATATCTGAAAAAAGACTTTAAGTCGATCTTGCGGTAGTCATTTTAATGGATAAATGCACTTACGCTGTGAAGAGTTCAACTTTTTCCTTTAAAGGCAAAGGTTCTTCAGTTGATGCATGATAAATTTATAGGAAATGTAAAACTTAAGGAAAATTTGGTGGGAAGGAAGAGCAGATCCAGAAACAAAGTGGGGTCTAGGGAGGGTAAAGTGTGCGGAATTCATATCACTACCTCATATAAAGTAGGCATAAAAAATAAAAACAAAAAAACAAACAACAAAATGGCTCAGTAAAAGTTGTTTCAAACCTTAATTTTGTTCAATTTAAAAGAATTTATGCAGTGGTGGAAGAGAATACTTCTTCCTTATGCAAGTATCAAAACAGAGATGTGTCAGGACTACAAGTTCCAATTATACTAAAGCATTTAAGGTTCGGGAGTCCACCAGAATACAAGCAGGAAATATGCAGGACATTCAGAAGGAAAAGGTAAACATCTAAGATTTCATTCCACTCAATAAAGATTGAAACTTAGCTTATTTTGGCTCTTCAATGTTCAGATTTTAGGTGCTATTTATTTTAGTTAAAATCCACTTGAAAATCCACATCAACGCCTTTAGCCTAATATAGAACGTAAATGCAACCTACAAACATTAATCTAATCATTTAGTTATTACATTAGTCAAAATAAAACATCAATTTCCATGGAAGAAAGCGTGCTATAAATAGCATTCCGGACATACTAAGCCTCTTTTTAATCCAAGTTTTTTTGAAGCCACCATTTCACGCAACCTTAGCTTTTCATGAAAACAGTTTTTCTTCATTCTAGTTCCATTTTTTATTAGCCAATAAGCAACTAAATAGTGCAAAAGAATTTTACCTGCGGCTTAGAATATTATTAACTTCCTTCAACAGCAAGGCTCAATGAGTTTTCACATTTATAAACATTAAACAGTATATTGAATTTCAGAACAGAGTGCAGGCACATACTTATACCATACACTATTAACAACAACATACATAATATAATTCCACAAGTGGAGTCTGAGTAGGGTAGGATGTACGCAGACCTTACCTGCCTGCCTTTGTGGGGTAGATAGACTGTTTCCAAAAAATCCTCGGCTCGAAAAACAGCAGTCATATACTACCAAAGTCAGTAAATATGTAAGCCTAGTGAAAGTATAAGGAAAACATTTCCCACCTTGGAAGCCAATCTCCCATTTCCTTTCTGCTTCTACGACTGCTCAAGTTGGACATACACTATAGTAACATTATTGATGATGTACAAGCAATTTGAGTTCGCATGATTTCTTTCTATAAGAAAACGACCACATTATCCATACTGATCACTCTACGCATTTTTTGCTATTGCCAATCATAAACTCCCCTTTGCCAAAAAAAAAATAATTCCTACACTGCCCGAAAAATTATATTAATATTTCTTTCTTTTTTCTTTTTACATTTATTTTATAACATGATGTCACATATGAGTTCAACGAATGGACGCATTGGATAGGTTAAAATGACCTGAATTAATATGTGGACGAATTAATATTTTGTTCAAAAGTTATTTAATTTTCATGACTTAAATCGAGAATTTAATTCACTCAGTCTTTTCAAAATTTTCACTTTTTTTTAATAATTTCTTAGTAAATAATAATTGTTTTTTATTATGATCAATTACACAAATAACCCAATCCTTTATGCATCATTGTAGTATCTCCTAAACACCCTATCAACTATAACGGCACTGATTCACCATTTTGGACAATGAAATATTGAAAATGTTTATATTGATTACATTATAGATAATTTATTAAAGACTGTACTTCATATAAAAATCTTGTTGCTGCAATTACGAAGCAACTAGGATTGATGATACTTATAAAAGTGTATAAATTAAATCTATTGTCGAAGGTAATTGCACTAACAGAATATAGAAATGATACGGACATGAGACTGTACGTGTAGTTGAAGAAACAAAATAAGATTTTTTATTTGCATTCGCTATGTATCACTACGACAGACAATTAAGTATTGACATTTATCACTATATCTAACATATGATTGTCTATATCGTATTGACATATCAGGTACTAACATATGTTATGTATTATTATATTTGGCATTTGTTTACCCATATTGTATTGTTCAATAAACAAGGAGATGTTGTATCAAATTCAAATATTTATCATCCCTGTAATGCATCACGATAATAGTCAATGCAATACTAACTTGTATAATTTATATGTGCAGAGCACCTACACCTTTGAGTACATAATGATGAATTTGAATAATTATTAAACGTGTCAAGTTTGAATAAATGTATGCTATTTCAAACTTAAGATATTTCGTGATGAGCATTTGTGTCCATTGAAGGATAAAATTTATTCACATTGTCCAACACTTTGTCGGTTGATAGGAAACATGAGTACACCAAAGTATAAAAGTCATAAAAAGAAATACAAATCAAAACTAGATCTTGGTGCGGGTGTAAGCTATGTTGGTTGTAATAATGACCTTAACGCCATATTAATGTTGAGGTAGAATTTTCGACGCTATAGTCCATCCCTGAGGTTAATGCATTTCTAGATATCTATCTGGATGAGCTCCCTAGTATTCCCCAAAACAGGAGATTGAATTTTCTATTGATACATTACTAGATGTACAGTCGATATTTATTTCCCAATATAGAATGTCATCAACAGAATTGAAGGAATTGAAGGAGTAGTTGAAAGATTTATTGATAATGCCTTCATCAGGCCTAGTGCATCACTGTGAGATGCACTGATATTGTTTGTACGAAAGAAAAATGGTTCATTACGAATGTGTATATACTACAGATAACTGAATAAGGTGACCACAAAGTATAAATATTCACTATCAGGATTAATGACTTGTTTGACCAGCTACAGGGTGCTTGATTTTTCTTGAAGATTGATTTATATTTAGGGTACTATTTAGCATGCTTTCAGGAGAGTGAGATCAATCTGTAAACTAAAATCCAAAGATTTTATACCTAATTTACCCTATTACACTAAAAAATTCAGCTATGTCAAGCTAAACCTCCCCAAAACCAATAAACTAGTAATTCTAAGGTTTAAGAGTTGAAAAATTAGTTAATAGAATAAATAACACACCTTTACGAAGCATTCTGGTGAAAAATTAGTGAAAATTTTCCCCAATTGCCTGAGCCCTCCCTAAACATGTTTAGGAATAATAAACTATTTTGGTAAATTTTTTATATAAGCAATAATTTACCCTACTATAGCAATCTAATCCTGTTATAGAGGCATCGTTATAGAGGAATCTGCCCCCTATAATGGGATTGACCGACTTTGACTTCTACTATAGTAGAAATTTCTCTGCTATATCGGTAGACCCATAACAGTTTTTTACCTACTATAATGTTTTTGGCAAGGAAAAAACATAGAAAAGCTTCCGATTTTTCCTTTTTCACAATGCACCCTTAAACCAAGACATCTTAGACTAACCCTTTTTTTAATCAAGTTTGATATGGGGAGTTTTACTCACCTGAATTCACTTTAGAAAAGCTCTCTGAATTTTTTATCTTCTTAGATAATATAAAATTATGTTAAACTTACTCACATTTATCTAATCCATTCCTAGATATTCCTAGACCAGACCTCGCTCAAATTTTGTCTAAGACTAGCCTAGCTTGAGTTTTGTAACTGTTGATTTGAGAAAAATCTAAACCCAAAATTTTACACAATTAACTTACTCATAGTAATGGAAAAAGTCATTACAAGTACCTATAACAAATGTTCAGTTTTTAGAGAAACTTTCTTACGAAGAAGTCTCTATTACCATAGTAGACCGCTATATTAGGAGATTATAAAATAAGTATATGGCTTCACTAAAAGTGTTATCGTGAAACTATAATATCGAGGAAATGATATGAGAAAATAAAGAGGATATGAACTCCAGAGATCCCCACCTGAACTCCTTTATATGATGTTTAGAATAGAGAGAAAATGGACCCGCATTTGAGTATGTGAGGTACAATAATTATGTGTTATATCAATTCTTGTGTAGTTTCCTATAATTCCACATACATTATCATCATTCAAGGATGAATATACCTAAGGGGAAGGATATAAAACAATAATTTGTAATATTTAGAATAATGAGTTTACGATTGACGAGTTGATTTATAACATTTTAGGTTAACCATGGAAGAATATTTTTAAATGGATGGTTATACTAAGAATTATGTCTACTAGACTTGAAACTTTTAGACTAAATTTATAGTTCAAAGGTATCTTTGAAACAAAAATCCCAGTTGAAGAGTTTATTATAGAAAAGTTATTATGTAATCTTGTTTATTGGCTGATTCTAGATGAGCATATATCTTAATATATAAAGACTTAGAAGGCCCATAACCGACCAAATCAAATTTATAAAATTCTAGTTTTGAAACACCCTAGGTTCCTGGACCTTGAAAAATTTCCTAGATTTTTTGTCTCCGAATAGAATATGACTAGGGGAAATGACTCGTATATTGGGATATGAGTAGTATAGGCTAGTCGTATGCTGACCAGCGTTAGTTGGTGAGTTGTATTTAGTTTCTGGAATGGATGTGACTTGGGTTGTATAAGTCATATCGGTGGATACGGGTTGTTTGGTTACTTCACTTAGTCTTAGACTTGGTAACTTAAGTTGGATCTGAGTATGAGTGGTTCTTCATGAGCCATAAGATAAGGTACGAGTCGTACCATGGACTTATATGGTGATCAGTATTCAATCCTCTTGAGATTTTATTTTGCTAGGGGTGCGGATCATGGGTACTAGTGGTATACTTGGATATGACATGGTTTGGGGTGAGTCTTACTTTGGACAGTGTTGGGTCCAAGGGAGATGTACTTAGGTATGAGTGGTGAGTACCACTTGATACAAGTCATATAGCTACCCTAATTTTTAAATACATAATTGAAGGGCATCACTTAAAGGTTTAAGACTTGGTCACCCCGAGGGCACAAAATATGCAAAGAAGACCCATTTTGAGTACAAGCAAGGCTGTGTGTGGAAGATTGCTTGGAGCATCAAAGACTTTAGGACTCAAGGTTTTGGACAATACTAAATGGGTCACAGTTTGATCATCTTCATTAATTAAGGGTATTTTGGTCACTTTATTAGGTCCAAATACACTCCATGGCCACCCCTTCCTTTAAGGTCATTATTGTTATTTTTTCTTATCTTGTAATGTATAATAAATAGAATATTTTAGGTCTTTTCTCTTTGGCTGTTCATTGATGTAATACTTGAAAGATTAAACACCTTTAGTTGTAGGGCTTGGAATAGCCACCACACCGAAATGAGGGTAACAAGTGTGGATATCACTTGTATTACAATGTTGACTTGAGATGTTGGTGTTTAGAGGAGGTAAAGTTCCTCTTGTGTCAATATAGGAGATAGGTTTATTGCTGTGTGTAGTGTTAAGGGTTCAAGAGTGTCCATTCTTGGGTTCTTAAGATTATACCTTCATGTGGTCTATCTATCTATCCTTTTACTTAATGTTGTTGTTGTTGTTGTTATATCCGAATCTTGTGTCTTCTTGTTCATCCTCTTATGTTGTTAATCTAGATTGTTGTCCGCTGATTTTGGTGTAATAAATACCTTATTATCTTTTTGTTATTGTGTTCTTGGGAAGCCGAGACTTGGTCTCCAAAAGGGGTCACAGATTTCTTCCATTTTGTGGACTTTTTTTGGACTAATTTTGGTGCTCCCTTGTTTGTCCCGTATCATTTGGTATTAAATCCATCTTTGCTTTTGTTCTAAAAAGATCAATCTTGGGCTTGAAAGTTAGAAAATAAAAAAAATAAAGAAAAGAAAAAGAAGTGAAGAAGAAGTGTTCTGGTGTTTAGTGTTTTTGGCCGAGCACTTGTTGCTCATTATTGTTGTTGTTTTGGCCAAGAGTTTGTGGCTAGATCTAGTAGAATTTTTTTTTTTCTAGTGCTTCTTGTGTTGGTTTCTTTCTCACTAATACAAAAGTTTCTAGATCTAATGTTGAGCTTATAATATTGACCTTGTTGTTATGAACTTGAAGTAGTCGTGTGTTATGGTTCAAGGTTGGCCGTGTGTTGTGCCATGTTATTGAAGATTGGAGGATTTTGTTGATGTGGTCTTGAAAAAAAAATTGTTGTTGTTTATTTTGTTCTTCACCTCATCTCATATCTTGATCACTAAGAAAAAAAGGTGTAAACTGGATCCAAAAAGGTGTAAGACAAAGATGTAAAGCTTGTTTGTGAGAAGACTTGATCACATCACCTCCTAGACTTGATATCTATTTTTCACCCACTTTTCCTTAAATCAAGGGCCTTGTTTTGTGAAACTAGTACAAGTCAAGTCTCATTTTTTTGAGATTAACTTACAAATGACTCAAGACTTATACTTTCCCTCCAAATACAATTGTCTTCCATTCCAAATTGTGTGAAAATTGAAATTTCAAATTTATGATTAATGTTGTGTGGGCCCGAGACCAATTACATGCTGCCATGTCACCCTAATTACTATTCACCATCAATATTAAGCTTAAATTTGGATTTTCCTAGTTTCTAGTTGTTGATTCTTAGTTTCATTAGTTGATCCTAGAACTAATTAACAAACTAGTAAACTCCTACTAGATTGTCAATTAGTCCTTCGCATCCATTATTCTTCTCTACGGTTCTTTTGTGCTTTTGTCGTTTTTATAAATCATAGTACTTCTTGGTTCAAGTTAGAACATTATTTCCTTGAGTCTCCAAACAAAGAATCCATTTTGACCAAGGAGTAGACTCACCCCTCGACGCATCATGAACTACAAGCCGACTTGTAATACTTGTGAATCCAAGTATGAGACGATCAAGTGTGTGAGAGTGTGGTGAGATTGTTTCAAACTAACTAGTGGTTTTCTTTGTAGGCTTATTCTTTTCTTTTCTTTTTTCTAGGTGCAATTAAAATGGAACCCGCGGTTACAAGTGCTATTTTGGCTAAACTTGAAGCCATTACTCATCAATGGGAAGTGATAAAGGAAAGGTTAGATCACATGGGAGTTCCAAGGGATAAAGTGGACTTCTCGAATACATGTCAAGATAAAGACTGTAGCTCATGTGAGCATAGATAAAAATGCTATCCCCTACACTCTTATGAATGTAGATGCGATTTTACCTAGTGTAGGAGTGCATGAGTCTTTATTTTGTGATACTCTTGATATTGTTAGGTTGCATGAGGACCAAAATTTTGTTGTAGGTATGCAAGCACTAGTTGATCCTTTCGATGACGAAATTGATTCTCCTTGTGAGAATGATTTGTGTCTATCTAGTGCTAGCACTTACAACTTGACTAAGGTTCCATTACCAAGTGACGATAGTATTCAAATACTAGTTGAACCTTGTGAAAAATAAGGTAAGTCTACGTTGGTATGTGAATTACCAATAACTAGTGAGGGTGAGCAAAATGATCAACCGGGCGTAGATGATCTTGACTTACTTGACTGTTTAGAAAACCTGAGTTGTGATTGCACTTGTGAAGATGATTTTGATTGTGGTCCTTTGGATTCCTATGATGGTTTGTATGTATGTGAGGACTACTCTTGTAAAATAAAAGGTGATATGTTATTAGAAATGCCATCTACTTTTTCTTTATGTGTTTCTTATATTGGACATCTTCCTAGTGAAAATTTTGAAACTAGTAGTAAGTGCATGCATGAGAACCCTTTATTTAAAGTTGAATTATGGAACACCTTTCTCAATCCTCTTTTTGTTCATGATATTTCCAATGGTGATAAAGAGGGATTGCTTAATTTCGAGGATGACATCCTAGGGGAAAGTGAGAATGGTCGAGACCTAAGTTCTTGGTTACGTCACCCATTTGATCCTAGTAACTTCTTAGGGTGTGAAGGATGGATATTTGTTGGTAGGTCCACTTGTTTAAGTGACATTGCTATATGTGTTGCGAGGACTTTACTATCAATTAGAGCACTACCTCTTAATGGTGATTCCTTTTGCCCACTCTTTTGTAATATTTTTGCTAAATTTCTCGTGATTACAACAAAGAATGTGTGGTTATACCTTAAGTGTGTACCTCCTTGGAATGTTGATGTTGTTTATTGTACTAACTCTAACCCATATATTATGAGAATGTGGTGCTTGTTTGTCTTCTCTTTGTTCTTTCAAGGTTTGGATTCGAGGTCGAATCTTTTTCAAGAAGGGGAGAATGATACAAGTCATATGGCCACCCTAATTTTTGAATACATGATTAGAGGGCATCACTTAAAGGCTAAAGACTTGGTCACCCCGAGGGCATAAGAATATGCAAGGAAGATCCATTTTGAGCACAACCAAGGCCGTGTGTAAAAGATTGCATGAAGCATTGAAGACTTGAGGACTCACAATTTTGGACAACATTTAATGGGTCACAGTTTGATCATATTCATTAAGGGTATTTTGGTCACTTTATTGGGTCCAAATACAATCCATGCCCCCCCTCCCTTTAAGGTCATTGTTGTTATTTTGTCTTATCTTGTAATAGAATATAAATAGAATATTTTAGGTCTTTTTTCTTTGGTTGTTCATTGATGTAAGACTTGAAACATGAAACACCTTTAGTTTTAGGTCTTGGAATAGCCACCACACCGAAATGAGGGCAACAAGTATGGATATCACTTGTATTTCAATGTTGGCTTGAGACATTGGTGTTTAGAGGAGGTAAAGTTTCTCTTTTGTCAATATAGGAGATAGGTTTATTATTTTTTGTAGTGTTAAGGGTCCAAGAGTGTCCATTCTTGGGTTCATAAGATTATATGTTCATGTGGTCTATCTATCTATCCTTTTACCTTCCCGTAATCTTGTTTAGTGTTGTGTTGTAATCTTGGGTTCTTATTATTATTAAATCCAAATCTTGTGTCTTCTTGTTCATCATCTTATGTTGTTAATCTAGTTTATTGTCCACAAATTTTGGTGTAATAAATACCTTGTTATCTTCTTGTTATTGTGTTCTTGGGAAGCCGAGACTTGGTCTCCACAAGGGGTCAAAGATTTCTTCCATTTTGTGGATTGATTTTGGTGTTCCCTTGTTTGTCCCATATCACCACTCATATTGGTGGAACGACTGGTATGGATAGTCGTACCCACTTGACGGGATTTCTGAGAGTTTATGTGAGGGCAATCTAGATATTTTCCCACTTAAACTAATAAGGCCCCACGACTTATATTCCTATTGGGAGGTTATTTGCCCTATTATTCTATTCATTAACACTTAGAAACTTCTTTTAAATACTCTATATTCTCTCTAAAGTTTTTGGTTAAGGGAAGGTTAGGGTTTCATCTTAAGAATTAATTTGGGTCATGTGTTGGTGATTTCTCTCCATCATCTTTTTAGTTTAAGGCATGTTCTTTTCCCTCATTGTTAGTTACAACTAAAAACAATTTTATACAATATTTTCATGGTTTGATTATTGTATGGTTTTGGATCTTCAAATATAATTTGTAGGTTTTGGTTATAAATGCTTGGTTATGATTTTCCCATATTTTAATTATTCTTTTATATGCATTAATGGTGGTTTTGTATAATTGGTTGCAAGGGAATAGTTATTCGGTAATTAATTTTGGTTTTGGAAATACTATGCCCCTAATGTGTTTGATAAAATCCCTATGAGAATGTTTTCACTACATTATTGTATTTTAATGGAACTTATGCATGGTTTAAATTGGTAATGGAACCCTAAATGGTTAAATGGTTTGGAATAGTTTGATGGTCACGATTATGGTTAATTGAACTCCTTGTAGGGTACAATGTAATCCCTTAAGTAAATATGTTAATGAACAACTTGTGGGGTAGTGGGACTCCCCCTAGAAACTTAATAATGGAACACTTGTGGGGTACATGGGACTCCCCCAAGTTGACTGGGTAAATGGGTACATGGGAATCTCTTTACCTTAAAAATTTTGGCTAAGGAAAATACTTGCAAGTTATAGTCGGTATGACGATACCACTATTCATAGCCTTGGTAAGTAATAAATGGAATAATAGATTGGTTGGATGGAAATGGTTTTAATTTGACAATAATGGCGGGGTGTGATAGCTGACTGTGAAAGTAGGAGTTTCATGAACGAACATTGGAAACTCATGTTTGCGAACATGAGGGGTAAGGCATGGCAACCCTTTTATGATACTATGAGGTATGCGAGAATTCTCTAGTACATTGCACATATGTATCATGGAGGGTGAGGGCACTTGGGAATCCGTTACTCTTATAGTATCTCTGGTTCATGTGGCTACACATATTGGGGCGTATTTAGAGGGTTTCACTGGACCCATATAGCTTGTGGGTGGTTGAGGATAGTTAAGTTTCACATATCCAGATTAATGGTTTTAAATACATGCTAAGCCTGGTTCCCTTTCCTAACATGATTATATATATATATGTATGGTTTGTATACATATGGTTAGTTTACTTTGTTTTACTGGTTGGCATTATTTTATCGTTATCTTGAGTTCATGCTAGCGTTCACTCGTTAACCCATCATTGGGAAGTTGTAGCCCCACTCGATGAATGAACCGACCATTCTACTCTTCTGCTTAGCTATCAGGCATTCAAGATCAGTTACTGGATTTAACTGGTGAGCTTTCATCTTTTTGGAAGGCTCCATTTTAAGGATTTTATTTTATACTTTGATTTATTTATGGATATTGGTTTTGGCTATAGTTGAGGGAATGTCTTAAATGGATTTTAGTATTATTTTGGTTAGAGGCTTTTATGGAACTACTATGGGTTGGAATGGGCGGGATCGGTATGGGTGTCAGCCTTAGTATTGGCATTAGTATTGGGGTTGATAACGGTTGATGGTATTATTGGTTCTTCCATCCTCTTTCATTTTAGGATTATATATAATTATTATGGAACTCATATGGTTATGGTTTGCCTATTGGTTGGGTTCAGACGGTTGGACTCAGTTGGGTCAGTCTCGGTAATAGACCTATCCTAGATTTGTAAATTGGATAGTTACACAATCTTGTTATATGCTTAATATTCATCCAACTTAGGGAAGATGTCTAGAGGTTGGGTTGGATAACGGGGGTAGTCTTCGATCCCAGTTGGACTTAGGATGCCTATTACGATAAGGCCTCAGATCGGGTCGTGTCAAGTTAGTATTAGATCTTTAGGTTCATGGACAATTAGGAGTCCACAAAGCCTTGTCTAGTAGAGTCTTGCATAGGGATGTGTAGCATACTACACTAATAAGAGAGAGAGACTATAAGACATTTAGGAATGTTTCACTTTCTTAGTAGTCTATTTTCAAACTTGGAGTCTAAGTCCTGGAATTTTCTTTAATCCTTGTTTGTTAGCTTTTTAGATCATGCCTCATCGATCTGGAGCACAAGAAAATCCTTCTGTCCTATCTGGGGATGATATTGATAGAGTACGCCTTACACCTCGAGTTCGCACGTGATCTCAGGGACCTATCCTTGATTGTTCTAGAGTTTCTCTAGTTGCTACTAGTCCTTCTCAAGGTGAGGTGACTAATATGGAATTTCTTCAGTCGATTCATACTATTGCTCAGTTAGTTGCTACTCAGACTGAGCGGGGCATCAAGTGTTTTATCTACTAAGGCCACAAGGGTTGGCCAGTTCATGAAAATGAATCCTTATACTTTTATTGGAGTAAGGTGGAGGAGGATCCTCATGGTTTCTTAGATGAAATGGAGAAAATATTTAGAGTGATGCAGGCTACTAATGTGGAAGGGGTAAATTTTACATCTTATTAGCACAATGCAGGCTACTAATGTGGAAGGGGTAAATTTTGCATCTTATTAGCACAAAGATATTGTGTTTCAATAGTACGAGGAGTGGGATGGGGATAGAGGTAATGTGGAGGAGCTATCTTTATTGGAGGCCTTTTCTAATGCCTTTTTGTATTGCTTCTTTTCTTAGGAGCTGAGGGAAGCAAAATAGAGAAGTTTGTGAATCTTAAGCAGGGAAGAATGTCTGTCAAGGAATACGACTTGAAATTTCATCAGCTATCAAGGTATGCTTTGGATTTGGTGGCTGATATGAGGGTGAAGATGAGAAAGTTCACTTCTGGGCTATCTCAGAATTTGATCCTTGAAAGTAATACTGCTTTGCTGATTAAGGATATAGATACTTCGAGGTTGGTTGTTCATATGCAAAAGGTGGAGGATTAAAAGAGGAAACATGCAGAGTTTAGGAAAAGGTAGGGTAAGAGGAGCAGGTTTTTTGAGTAGGGTGGTGCTCAGCATCAAGGTAGTTGGGATGGTGGAAAATGGCTGAAGAAGAAATGAGGGAGTTATATTTCTTTCTCCACTACTAGCTCTCCTTACCCGAAGTAGTTAGGTGATAGGCGTCAATAAAGTGGTGATAATTTTTGAGCACAGGGTGCCAAATCTCAGGTAAGTGGGGCATAGTCAGCTTCTTTATGTCTTCCTTATCGGTTCTGAGGCCATCTTTATCGGGGATATTATGATGAAAGAAGGGAAAAATGTTTTAAATATAGCCAACAATGCCATATGCTCAAAAACTATTCAAATAGTAAGGGTGCTTTGGTAGCGGTCAAATCTCTACTTGCTTCATCTATTGCTCTTGTACCTAGTGCTGCTGTTTCTATGTCTGCTCCTGCTTCTTGTACTGACACTGGCTGGAATAGGTTGTGTGCTCTTGCATCTCGACAGTAATCTAAGGCATCACCTGATGTCGTGACTAGTATGTTACAACTCTTTTCTTATGACATATATTATCTGCTTGATTCGGGGTCCACTCTTTTCTATGTGAACCCATTTATGGCTGTGTATTTTGGTTTTGATCTTGAGGTTATTTCGAATCCTTTTTCTATTTCTACCCTGGTATGTGTCTCGGTTATTCCTAAAAGAGTCTATAGGGGGTATGTGGTATCTGTTAGTAGTAAGCAAACCTTGGTAGATTTGTTTAAGCTGGATATGGTGGATTTTGACGTTATTCTTGGGAGGGATTGGTTACACTCTTGTTATGCATCCTTAGATTGTCATACCCGTAAGGTTTTCTTTAGGTTCCTTGGTGAACCAATTACAGAGTGGGAGGGTGGTTCCCTAGCTCTTGGGAAATGGGGTTATTTCTTACCTTAGATCTTGGAGATTAATCTCCAAAGGGCATCTTTGTCACTTGGTCCAGGTTAAAGATTCTAACTCGTAAGGTCCTTCTTTTCACTCGATTTTAGTGGTAAGTGAGTTTCCTGAGTTTTTTCGGACGATCTTCCTGGTGTTCCTCCAGATAAGGAAATTGAGTTTGGTATTAATTTGGTTCTAGACACTCGTCCAATATCTATTCCTGCTTATAAAATGGCTTTGGTTGAGTTGAGGGAACTCAAGGATCAACTTAAGGACTTTTTGGATAGGGGTTTATTCATCCTAGTGTATCCCTGTGGAGTGCACCAATTTTGTTCGTGCACAAAAAGATGTTTCCCTTCGGATGTGAGTTGACTATTAATAGTTGATTAAGGTAATGATCAAGAAAAAATATCCTCTTCCAAGGATAGATAACTTGTTTGATCAGTTGCAAGGTGCCAAATTATTGTCTAAGATAGACCTTCGATTTGGGTATTATCAGATTAAGACTAGGGAGAAGGATATCCCTAAGATGGCTTTTTATACTTGGTATGGGAACTTTGAATTCTTTGGTATGTCATTTGGATTAACTAATTCCCCAGCGATATTTATGGATTTGATGAACAGGGTTTTCAGGCAGTTCTTGGATATTTTTGTCATTGTGTTTATTGATGACATCTTGGGGTATTTTAAAAGTAAGGTGGATCATGTCAATCATCTCCGTGTGGTATTGCAAACCTTGAAGGAACATTATTTTTATGCCAAGTTCTCCAAGTGTGAGTTTTGGTTGAATGCTGTAACTTTCTTGGGTCATTTTATGTCTAGTGAGGGGATCATGATGGATCCTCAAAAGATTGTGGTGGTGAAAAGGTGGCCTAAACCTACGACTCCAATCTATATTCAGAGATTTATGGGTTTGGCTGGGTATTATAGGCGATTTGTGGAAAGCTTTTCTTCGATAGATTCTCCTTTGACTATGTTAACTCAAAAGAAGGAAAAATTTTCTTGGTCGAAAGCGTGAGAAGGGAGTTCTGAGAAGCTTAGATAAGCTAACTTCGACTCGAATTTTGATATTGCCTGAAGGTAATGAGGGGTTTGTGGTTTATTATAATGAGTCCCGAGTGATACTTGGTTGTGTTTTGATGCAGCATGGAAAGGTGACTACCTATGTTACCAGGCAATTGAAGGTAAATGAGAGGAATTATCCTACTCACGATTTGGAGATATTGGTGGTGGTCTTTGATTTGAAAATCTGGCAGCATTATTTGTATGGAGTACACGTAGACATCTTTTCTGATCATAAAAGTCTGCAGTATGTGTTCACCTAGAGTAAGCTAAATCTCAGGTAGATGAGATAGTTGGAGCTTCTCAAGGACTATGATATGAGTCTTCACTATCATCTAGGTAAGACTAATATTGTTGTTGATGCACTTAGTAGGTTATCCATGGGGAGTTTAGCGCATGTGGATAAGGAGAAGCGAGAATTGGTGAAGGATATTCACCGTTTGTCTAATCTTGGAGTTCATCTCTTAAGACTCTGAGGATGGTGGTGTGTTGGTACATAAAGCAGTCAGATCGTCTTTGTAATACCCCGTATTAAAGATAGCTTAATTCAGCTCCAAGCATTTGCACATAAGACTTATAACATGGAAATTTAACTAAGTGTTGAGGGACTTAGTCTCATTTCGACTCCCTTTAACTTTGAGGATTTTTAAAGTGGCTTTCCCGACCTTGAGATGTAATGTTTTGAGTTGATTTATGTTTAGAGGTGTAAGTAGCATGTCTCGAGTGAGTTTCAGATTTTTTGGATGAGAACTGGACCTCGTTGTATTTCCCCAAAATAGTAGCCCACCGCGATTCCACCGTGTCGTAGTGGCTATAGTGATGGTTGCCTTAGCACATCGTAGTGGAGTGCAAAACAAAAATTGTCACTTTCCAGTGACTCATCGCATTGTACTACATCGCAGTGAGTATAGCGATAGGTGAGTCTCCGCATTGCGGTGAGGCCTTAAATGGAATTCCAGTATGAAATTTAATTTTCAATGGCAGTTTAGTCTTTTTCCCATGCCTCACATTGTGAAAACAGAAGATTTAACGCTATTCTAAGAAGAATATAGTATTTATTCACAAAATTCCTCTCCAAGAAACCCTAAGGCTTCAACTTTAACTTCAAGATAGCCAAGACTTCGAGTTTCCGGATTTAAGAACTTCAAGAAGAAGCTTCAAAACATCTTTAGGAATTCACAGTTCAAGCTTCAACATTCAATTAATCAAATAAGGTATGTGGGGTTATGAACAAGGATACTCATTTTATCCTTATGCCCAAAACTAGCTTTCAAAGATGGATTTACATGAATTTAAATGATTTGCAGTCTTGGGTTCATACCTAATTATCATTATTTGAAGATTATAATGTTAAAAATGATTTAAATGTTGAATTGCATGTCTATTTCCATATCTTTATGTGTGTGACTGGATTTTACAGATTGACAATTGAATTTCAGTATCTTGACTATAATTGTTAAAGAATTTCAAGATTTCTATTATTGAGCATGATCTTTGTCATTTGACATGAGTTTCAAGAATGGGTTTGAAGCCCCAAGTTAAATTCTTGATATTTCAAGAAAGATGATGTTTAAGCAAGATTTGATCTTTTGATCCTCAGCTAAGATATGGAATCCACTTTATAGTTTTGATTACGGTTTAAAGTAAACAGATGCATAACTAGTTTCATTGTAAAACCTTTTGCTATTTTTAAAGTGGATTTCCTATAGAATCAACATACAAATTAAAGGGAGTAGTATTTAGTACTGAAGTTGGGTATGTGTCCTAGTTTACATGCCCTGGAACTACGAGCCAATGTAGGTTCTGATTATTAGATTATTCCCATTAATATGGATGTAGATACAGATTGTGATCACTTAGCTCAGGTTATACTCCTTGGCAAGAGTATGACACCTCTCCTTAACATTAGGTTTTCTCCTTAGAGTAACTAGATGTTGGACACTATGACAGCTTACATAGTGTATATCGATTAGAAAAACCTCCCTAATAGAAAAGACTAACTAAAAAAAGGATAACAAAAAATCTTTTAGAAACTAAGTGTAAAGGCTCACAAATTTACTCAGATGTTGCCTTACATGAGACATCAATTATTAGATTTTAGTTTTCACTTTTCATATGAAAAAGGTGAGTCCTTATCACTTAGCCTGCATGATTTGAAAATAGAACAAGAGCACAGTTTCTTAGAACTAAGTTGGTGGCTCACGAGATTACTTTTATGCTTTACTACTCATGATTTACGATTTGATAGTTTTGATAAATCAATCCAGGATGAGTCACTCACACTTAGCATGCAGTATCCTTTTTGAAAGATTGTTTGAATATTGCAGTATTGTTTAACTTATGCATTCACCCCCATATGCTCAGTACATTCCAAAAGTAGTGATCCACATATATGTCTGTGTGCTACATTGTTTAATAATGTAGGTCCAGGTGCTCAGTTCTAGTAACGTGATTGACCTCGACCATCTCTATCTACATCCCGATAGTTGGTGAGTCCTCATGGTTTGGGGACCCAGTTATTCAGATTTCTTGCTTTGTAGGGTAGTTTATTCAGTCGTTTTCAGTCAGTTCTAGTTAGCTGGGGGTCTGTCCTAGTGACTCTCTAGTTAGTAGTGTTAGAGGCTTGTCTGACTATTAGATACATTTCAGACTTACAGTGTTGGTTGTTCAGATTTCCTAGTTAAATTCTTTTAGATGCTATGTTCACTTAAACATAGTACAGTTCAGATAATATTTCAGTATTTTAGTACTCCACATGCTTATGTCTCTTTATTTTGAGTTCAAAATGAGTAACAGGCTTACAGGGTTAGCTCGGGACTACCGGTAGTTTAGAGCACCATGTGATGTCTCAGGAACCATTTTTGAGGTATTATAAACTTGGTATCAGAACCTAATGTTTAAAGAGTCCTAGGCAGTCAAACAAGCCGCGTTATGTGGAGTCTTGATCATGGATGTGAAACACGCCATATTTATGAGCAAGAGGCTACCTAATGGTTTAGGAAATCATTCTTTTCTTTCATGATCTATTGTGATTATAGTTGAATCTATTTGCTTTTAACTCATGCTTTTACATAATACAATTTGCCTCCTCGCCAAGCTAATACACACAGAAATGATAACCATCCACCCTGCTTGCTGACCCTCTGAATGAGAATGGATCCCGTTTTGAATTTTGATCTTTCTTTTAGGTATTAGCGCAAGCTGTGACTGCTAATGTTCAGGGAAACCATCAGGTTGCAGTCTCACTTAAGCAGAATAATGATTTAGCTATAGTCCGAATTCATGACTTTATGAGAATGAATCTGACTGAATTCTTTAGGTCAAAAGTAGGTAAGGACCCACAACTATACCTGGATGAGGTGAAAAAAATAACCCAAATTATGCATGTTACTGAGGAGAAGAGTGTAGAATTGATATCCTACAGGTTGAAGGATGTTACTTATGATTGGGTGGTTATGTCGAAGAATGGTAGAGGTGAGAATGAATCCCCATGAGTTGGTAGGTGTTTAAGGATACATTTCTAGACAGGTTCTTTCCTCACCAGCTGAGAAAAGATAAGATAGAGGAGTTCATGAACTTGAGGCAGGGCTCAATGACATTGAAGGGTTACTACCTTAAGTTCAACCGGTTGTCTAAGTATGCTCTCAACTTGATAGCTTATCGTAGATCTAGTATAAGTATGTTTGATACTAGAGTGTCTAGTTTGGTAGTCAAGAAGTATAGGATTTTCATTCTTATTGGGGTTATAGATCTTGCTAGAATGATAACTCATGCTCAACAGATTGAGGAAGAAAAGTTGAAGGGGAGAGGTAGAGGATATAAGAAGGCTATAACCAGACAGTTTGAGTATTGCCAACCAAGGTTTGGAGGGGGAAATCATTTGCAGTCTCAGGGTCACTCATCTATGCTAGCGCTATCTTCAGCCAGTGCTCCCATACATAATTACTGGTAGGAGTCGTGGGGTAAAACTTCTCTGTCCAAGTCTTAGAGTAGTGTGGGTGGAAGGTCCAATTATCCGACATGTTCTAAGTATGGTAAGAATCATCCTAGAGAGTGTTTTTTGGGTCAGAAAGGTTGTTATAGATGTGGTAAGTTGGGTCATGAAATCAAAGAGTGCCCGTATACTAAGCAGGAAGGATGAGATGTTCATCCTTAAACTCAGGCTACTAGTGCACCAGCCCCTTCAGGTCGCCCCACCTCTCCTCAGGGTGCATCATCCAGTACCGATGGCAGTCAATGCCAGAATTGGTTCTATGCTTTGCCATCCCATCAGGAGTAAGAGAGTTTACCAGATATTATTACTGGTATGCATCGTGTCTTTCATCTTGATGTTTATGTGTTGTTAGACCCAGGGTCAAATCTCTCTTATGTGACTCCATTAGTTGCAGTGAATTTTGAAGTAGGTTTTGAAAAGCTTTATAAACCCTTCCTAGTTTTCACCCCAGTGGGTGAGTCAGTTGTTTCCAAGCAAATCTATAAAAAGTGTCCTATCACTCTCTTTCATAAGATCATAATAGCAGACTTAATGGCCTTAGCCATGATCAATTTTGACATTATT
>JAPEIP010000010.1:58747668-58764749 GCA_026120095.1 Capsicum chinense
GCATCGTGTCTTTCATCTTGATGTTTATGTGTTGTTAGACCCAGGGTCAAATCTCTCTTATGTGACTCCATTAGTTGCAGTGAATTTTGAAGTAGGTTTTGAAAAGCTTTATAAACCCTTCCTAGTTTTCACCCCAGTGGGTGAGTCAGTTGTTTCCAAGCAAATCTATAAAAAGTGTCCTATCACTCTCTTTCATAAGATCATAATAGCAGACTTAATGGCCTTAGCCATGATCAATTTTGACATTATTTTGGGTATGAATTAGCTCCATTCCTGTTATGAATCTATATATTGTCGCACTCGAGTAGTAAAGTTTCAGTATCCTCATGAGCCAGTCTTTGAGTGGGTAGGTAATTCAGTGTCTCCCAAGAGTCATTTTATATATCGAGTAGAAGTTTGCCTAAAATGAAACTCAGGGATTAGAAGTGGACCTTTCAACCACTATAGGCTATTACAAACATTAGCATAGATAAAACCCTTTTACTCTTATTAGACTCTTGAAAATATGTATAGAGGTAATATTGAGAAATCTTGATACTTGATAATTATGTTGGTTAATGTAAAGGTTGACGCCTATTGATTATGCTGTTATTCATGAAAATTGATTATACCATTTATGATGTTGATTATATAAATATATTTGGTTTGAGTCTTGAAGATAATTAGGATGTTAATTATATATATACCTAGTTCGAGTCGAGAATATGATTATGACATTAATGATTTATTAAACAGTTTGAGTCTGGCTATTGATTATATTTATTCGTTTGAGTTTAGGTATTGATTATATTTACTTGTTTGAGTTCAGTGATTGATTATATTTATCGGTTCAAGTCTAGATATACGTATTATACTATGATGGTATACTTTCTATAGCTGATAATATCAGGATGTGAGGTTTAAGGTAGCATTTTGGCTAAATTGGAAAATAATGGAATGGTTATGATGTTTCATGACATAAATAAATTTTAGTGATAAAATTGTTAGTTGATAAATGATGATTAGAGGTTATTGCTATATTTAGTTTTGATGATGAGCATCTAAACTACGAGGGACCAGGTCCCTAGACATGCAAAGTACAGTACAACTGGCATACGTTTTCTACATAGTTTTGTCATCTTGAGTGATAAACTTGTAGATTCTATTTTTTGCTATTTTGTACTAACTTGGATAGCTGGTCCAATGATCTTTGAAGCCCTATATATCATCCAACTATAAAATAAAAGAGATGCTTTTTCAATAACTATTTTTTTCAAATCAAAAAAGTGAAGAGAGGCAACAAAAACCCCATTTCAACACTGCTCAAGTTCTTAGCTTTATGAGTGCTTAAATTGTAACAGTTCTTGAGTGAGTAATAAACTGTAACTGAACTACTCATCTTATAAGAGTGGTGTTTTATTATTGAGAGTGTTGTTGAGGTAGAGTTGACTAAGTGTAAAGTTGATTAGAGTTAATTAGTGTAGAAAGAGTCCTTGGTGTAGTTACTAAGATAAGCTTGTAGTAGAGTTGCTAATAACGCAAGGAGCTTAGAGTTGGGATGAAATCTAAACTTTAATTAGGAGGTTGATTATAGTGTATTTCGTTTGTGCTTATGAGGGAAAGTCGGGTTTTTCCCATTCTAGGTTTCCACGTAAAAATCCTTGTGTTTTTTACTCTTTTTGCACTGTGTTTAGTTTTTCTACACTCCATTTTTTGATTGCCTGTGTTTGATTCTGTGAGACCTGGTCCTTTACTGTGCAGAGCAATCTCATAAGTTTTCAAATTGGTATTAGAGACTAGTCACTCTAAATGGTTCATACCTAGAGTGTCTTAGTTAGCATGGCTACACCACCTAATTTAGAAGAAGGGCAATCTATAAATAGACCACCAAGATTCAATGAAAAATATTATGGGTGGTGGAAGGATAGGATGTCTGACTTTATCATAGCTGAGGATAGTGAACTAATGGACATTATTCTTAATGGTACTTATATACTTGTAAGAGAAGTCAAAGAAGGAGATATAATGAAAATGGTTGTCAAAAAAGGAGGGAATTCAATGATGAAGATAGACAGAAGATTGAAAAGAATTACAGAGCCAAGAAACTATTAATATGTGGCATAGGTCCTGATGAATACAATAGGATCTAAGCTTGTGAAAATGATAAAGAGATTTGGGATTGCTTAAGGACTACTCATGAGGGAACAATGGATATGAAAGACTCTAAAGTTGACATCCTGAAAACTCAGTATGAAACTTTTACCGTGAAAGAAGGAGAGACAATACAAGATTCACCTCCATAACAAATGAGCTACACTGCTTAGGAAAGGTGATTTCTATTGTATAAAAAAGTGAGAAAGATCTTTGTTATTCTTCCGAAGACATGGGAAATTAAAGTAGATGCTATAACTATGGCAAGAAATCAGAAAACCCTTACCACGGATGAGATTATTAGAAATCTGTAAACTCATGAGCTCAAAGAAACAGCAAGATCTAGAGAAGAAAGATTTCAAATGGGAAAAATCTCTGGCATTGAAATCTTCAAAGCATTACTCAAGTGAAGAAGAGACTGATGTTTCCTATTTAGAAAGAAGAATTGTCAAAGCAATGAAAAGGAGTGGTTAATTTAAAAGAAAAAGAAGAAGCAGCAGCAAGGGAAATAATGTTGAGGTGTGTCACAAATGTGGAATTCCTGAGCATTTTCTAAAGTACTATCCAATGCATAAGATGGTTCATCAAGATTACCATAAGGATGAGGATGAAAAATAAAAGATCAGGGACCTGGTCCCTGATAACTCAAGTAGGAAGACAATAACTGAATATGCTATAAAACAAGCTCTAGTAGTATGGGAGGCTCTTCTAGTGATTCAGGTGAACATGAAAGGACTGGAGGTGTCTCTTTGCTAGCATTAGAGAATGATAAAGTAACATTTGATACTTTGTTTATGTAAATAGAAAATACTAAGGATGAAGAAGATAATGAGGTACGCTCTTAGACATTAAAGAAAACCTAGAAAATTACTCTATTAGAAAAGTAAAAATGCTTGTCAATATGTTGATTGATTCTATGTGTGAAATGACTAATGAAAAAAATGCTTTAGAAGAAAAGGTGTAAGGTTAAGAGTTTGAACTAATTACTCTAACTTTTCAAATATTTGAAACTGGAGAGGATCTTACTAAGTTGAAATCTAAAAATTCAAGCTTAGTCAATCAATTGGAAAAAGCTAATAGTTCTTGTTATAAGGAAAAGATTAATATTCTAGAAGAAAAGATTGAAGATCAGGAGCTTGAACCGATAGCTTTGACTCTATAGATATCAGAAACTGAGCAACAAGTTGCAAAGATGAATCTTGAAAATATGAGTTTGGTAAGTCAATTGGAG
Source organism: Capsicum chinense (assembly GCA_026120095.1). Lineage (NCBI taxonomy): Eukaryota > Viridiplantae > Streptophyta > Magnoliopsida > Solanales > Solanaceae > Capsicum > Capsicum chinense. Next base: position 58,751,030 of record JAPEIP010000010.1, read on the forward strand.
AAATAAGTTAGTTCCAACTATAAAGGGAAGAAAGAAGTCTCAATGTTTCAAGTTGAGCTTCAAAAAAATATTGGAGGATCTTAAAGGTTTCTCATGACTGCACTTCAGAAGAATGAAGAGTTAGAAAGGGACCTAGTCTGTCAAAGGGGAGAACTTAATAAATCCCTAAAATGGACTGCATCTTCTCAGATCCTTTCTAACTTGACTATTCAAGGTGCTTACAATGGGAAGGGCTTGGTTATCAAGAAATAACCCAACCTAGTGGGTCCCAAGGGACAATTGCTTATAATGCTAAGAACAAGGTAATTTTCAGAATTAGATTAGATCTAGGATGAATGTTTCCTAATATGTTTAGAAAGGAAATGCTTATTCTAAGTGTCTCAAGCCTCATAGGATTGTGAAAAGCCACTCTGTACCTAGATGGGAAAAAAAGGATTTGATCACACCATTGTCCCATTATTGGGAACTACGGCTCAAATGGGTTCCCAAATCTAGTAAGTGATTATGATTCTAGGTATGGGAAGGGGATTGAAATCAGAAATGGCTCATTAATTGAAAGAGTTCAAAGTATGATGGAAGGTTTGACTGTGATCTCTCTCTCTAAACCTTCCTGGTGAAGGTTTATTTTTGTGAAAAGATGATTTGAAGGACCCAATCCTGGTCTGTGAAAGCTGATATTCAACAAGAGAATGTGTGAAGCTTGTGTTCTAAAGGAAGCCCCAAAATGACCTTTATAGATGATGAACGAAAATGCTTTTATCCCACAGATGAGATCTTATTCTCAAGAACCTGTTTACTAGGAAATTCATCTAAGAAGGAGAAGCTTCAAAAGCCTAAATTAAGTCATGTATGGTACCTGGTCCCCAGACATTCTTTGGGAACAAGTTCTGAGATAAAAATAGTGTGCAAGAAGTAAAACATGAAGCTGATGACTTAGCCTAATATGTGAATCAACTTTTATCCTTGATAAAGTGGGTGCATCTTAGTCTACTTTAGTACTATACCCTTGCATAAATACACCTATGGGAACAACTTAGGAAGTGGACAAAAGTGACAAGCACAAACTTGAAGATTCAGTCAAAGGAGAGGGATCTAGTCTTATCTCTCAGGTTAGTATCACTACAGTATGCTTTAATAATCATAAAATATAATATTTGAGAAAGCCATGTATCTTTTCCTACCCTCATAAAGGCTATGAATTTGTTTCCAAAATGAAGAGTCACTCTTTTCAAAACTAAATATGTTATACTCTAATAATAAAGGCTACCTCTTCAAAATTGCTAAAATAGGCTACTTCCTAGTTAGAGTCTTAACTCATCACTTATTGCCTCTACAAAACCAAACCAATCCATCTCATTCTCTTTTCTCTAAAAAATAAAATTGAATATGCCCTCATCAAATATATTTTTCTTTCAGCAACCAAAGCCATAGAAAACTTCGTCTTAGGTCCTCTAAGTCAAAGTTTGGTAACCCTGCTGGAATGAGGCAGAAATATATAAGCTATGAAAAGAAAGAAAGCATCTGAGGGACCTAGTCCCAAGAAAAAAAGTTTCTACTGAAAGGGTAGAGGCAAGTAATGAGAACAAAGGATGAGATGAAGAATAAGGGTGTTTAAAAGGGGATTAAAATGTTGCTAACTAAGAAGGTTCTCCCAGGAATTAACTCTTGATCCCAAAATATGTAAGAAAAAGGGAGACATGAAATTCCATATAGGTACCTCATCAACAAAGTATTTGCTCGCTTTGAGATACTTTAATGCCCCAAAAATTGGTCCCGAGATGTCACGCGGGGCTCAAGACTATAAGTAGCCTTAATCTAACCCTGTCTGCCTTCTACTGAGTTTGAATGTCATTATAAGGAAATATAGATATAACATCAAAAATAGAATGCGAAAATCTATCTGAACTCACTGAGAATATGTATTGCCCTGGATTCTGAACTATGGACGCTACACGGTGCTTATGATTTTGAAGGACCACAAGCTAACCCTTTTTTGGTACCTATAATGAGAACTACATAATATACTGTAAAAATGTGGAAAACAAATGGTGAAAACTTTCTATGAGGTTCAAAACTAAAATACAACTGAATAAAGTATCAAAAACACTAAAGCAACTATCTGAACATCTAGTCTAAAAGCCTCTTAACTGGCTGATTAAGGAATTGATGGGACAATCCCCCAACTATCTCCGTCTACTAAAATACTGAATCTAGAAATATAATGAAATAATAGAATAGCCTCGAATGATGTGGATTCACTGCTAAGTCTTTTGCTGCTGGCTGAATATGAACTACTAAGGGTGCTCTGGATCTCGTGCTTCTGAACCTATAGTATAAAACACCATAGCGCAGAAAAGTATGTGTCAGTACATAAGAATGTACTGGTATGCTATATGAGGTAAGGCTAAATGCAATGGATCATATGCATGAACTATAGCGGACAGGATAACATGAGACTACTGAATGAGGATACATGCATGAGTGCATAAACTGCATAGAAAAGTATCCTAAAACACCTGCCAACTCATAGAAGCTGCATTCTTACCTCTACCATTCTTCCACATGACCACCCAATCATACACAACATCCTTCAATCTATAGGATGCTAACTCTACACTTTTTGCCTCAGAATCATACATAATCTGGGTGATCTTCTTTACATTATCTAAATAAAGATGTGGGTCCTCACCTATTTTTAACCCAAAGAACTCCGACAGAATTATTCTCATAAAGTCTCAAATTTTGGCTGCTACAAAATCCCCATTTTACTAAAGTAGGACTGCCGCCTAATGGTTGCCCTGAACATTGGCAGTCACTGCCTGGGCTAACGTCTCAAAAGCATCCCAAAATTTAGCATGGGATACATTCTCATTCTTAGGGTCGGCAGGCTAGAGTAGCTAGTTATCATTTCTGCCACTGTTAGCTCATCAAGGAGGCATATTCAACTGTCACGTAAGAGCACAAGTTAAAAGTAGATAGAGATACTATAAGCACTATAGATCATAAAAGAAAAAGATAATTTCCTAGAAACATCGTGTAGCTTCTTGCTTATAATTATGGTATGCTTCACACCCATGATTAAGACTCTACATAACATGACTTGTCTGACTCCTTAGGACTCTTATAAACTTAGACTTTGATACCAAGTTTGTAACACCCCAAAAATAGGTCCCGAGATGTCACACAGTGCTCAATACTATTAGTAGCCTTAAGCTAACCTTGTCTGCCTTCTACTGAGTCTGAATCTCATTATAAGTAAATATAGATATAACATCAAAACTAGATTGCAAAAATCTATCTGAGCTAACTGAGAATATCTAAATAGTATCTCTGAAAAATACTAGACTCAAGAGTCTAATCAATCAATACTGAAAATCTAAATCATAATCTAGTAGTCTAACAAGCCTCTACTACTAATGCTAGATAGTCAGTAGGACAAACCCCCAGCTCACTCGATCTGTCTGAAAATACTGAATCATCTATTCTAGTAAGATAAAAAACTGAAAGACTAAGTCCCCAAACTTTGACGACTCACCAACTATCGGGAAGTAGATGAAGATGCTTAAAATTACTCACGCTGTTGAAACTAAGCACCTGAACCTACATTATGAGACAATGTAGCACATAGACATATATGTGGATCAGTACTTTGAGAATGTACAAAGTATATGGGGGTGAATGCATAAGTACAATAATATCTCAATGTCATCACAATTTATAAAATAATGCATGCTAAATGTAAATGACTCATATAAGCTGAAATATCTAAAAACTGTAAATCATAATCAAGAATAGCAAAATATGTTGTATAAATCTAGTGCATCATAAAATTTAGTTTCTAAAAGTTGTACTGGTATTCTGTCTTTAAATCATACTATCTAAGTATAGAAAGGACTCACTTCTGCATCTGTAAACTAAAATTTGAAATCTTATAGCTAAAGCCATATGTAAAACAATATAGGAATAAAATTGTGAGCCGTTACACTTAGTTTCTAAAAGCTGTTCTGTTAAAATTATTCTATTCTGTAAGGTTTTACTAGTAGGGAAATACTTTCAAAAACTATTATGAAAGTCTTTACTGTTAGGATATAGCGAATTCTTTTCAAAGCATTCTTTAAGGGAGGTTCTTCTAACCGACATAAACCATGTGAGCTATCATGGAGTCCAACATCTAGTTCCCTTATGGGAAAACCTCACATTGGGGAAAGGTGTCATACTCTTGCAAATGAGTATAACCTAAATACTACTCCCTTTACTCTATATGCTCATTATGTGGGAAATCCACTTTAAAATCTAGTATAATGGTTCATTAGGAAAACCAACTATATATTTGATAAGTTAAACTGTAGTCTAAAATTGTAAAGTAATTTCATAGCTATGCTGAGATCAAAAGGTCAAATCTTTATTGAAAATCTGAAAATACTCTAGTCATAGGGTTCTCCTAGCATAATCAATCTTGAAATAGCAATATTCAACTAGGGCTTAATACCCATGCATCAAATTCATGTCAAAATATAATAATATTCATGCTTGATAATGAAGATATTGATAATTCAACTCAAAATCTGAAAATTTCTGCAATACGCAAGAAAATACAAAAATAAACATGAAATTCATCATCTAAATCATTTCATTGCTCAAAATCCTTTAATTAGCAATATTGGATATGAATTCTAATTTGAAATTCATGAATAATCATACAAAAGCATGTAAATTTGTAATTAAAACTAGTTTTGGGTACAAGGATAAAAGAGGATCCTTATTCATAAACCCCACATACCTTAATTGATGCAATTACTAAGAAAGCTTGAACTTGAATCCCTATTTGTTATTTTGAAGAAGAATTCTTGAATCTCTTGAAAAGAGTTGTGACATAGTAAACTAGCCAATAAATTAAGTGATAGCATAACCACTGATTCAAATCAAGAGACTTTCCAATGCTGTCCATATCATGACAACAAGATAATCAATCAAGTATATGCATTATCCCAACATCGACAATATGCATAGACCATTTATTGAGTTTAGACATCATATCATCAAAAGCATAATCTAGGCATTTATCAGTACGTAACGCGACACCGTAACCCAGAGCTATGGCAATGGGATACCTTGGTAGAAATGTCCAACATGGACCAAATATATAAACACAATATAAGCAACAGAGTTCCACATAAAAGAAGGCAACAATATATGAATAGCTATCCCCATGACCTGGTAGTATCAGTAAAAGAGAATTTATGTTTATCAATAGGAATTACAACATCAAAGTCTAAATAGTCTTGAATGCCCATGAAATCAATAGTATATCTCCCAGACTCACCACTCGCCACTTGATCAAGAGAAAATGCAACTTATCCTTATACTGATGATCATGAATTAACTTAAATAAGGAAAAACTCACCTCCACACAAGTTAAAATCCTTACAGTATTCAAAATATCAAGGAGAACCATCAAATTAGCTAAGGACTATATCTCCCATTCTATAAGCCTATGAAAACAAAAAATACAAGCCAAGCTACCCATACTAACTACCTTGCGACACAAGGCATCAGCTACCATATTTGCCATACCAAGATGATATAAAATGGAAATATCATAGCTGTTGAAGGCTACAATGGTCGGTGAAAATCTCATAATGTACACCATGCAAATAATGAATCAAAATCTTAAGCATACAAAATACCGCCACCAACTCTAAATCATGAGTGGGGTAGTTACGCATATGCACCTTAAGCTGTGTAGAAGCATAAGCAATGATACAACCCTAGTGAATCAAAACACAACTAAGACCAATACCAGAAGCATCCCAAAACAAGGTGAATCCCTTACCCTCAACTAGAAAATCTAACACTAAAGTTAAAGTAAGACAATCCTTGACCTTTCCATAGCTCAACTCATATTCCTTAGACCATCAAAAAGGAACTTCCTTCTGAGTTAATCTAGTCATAGGGGCTGAAATAGTACCAAAGCCATTAACAAAATACCTGTAATAATAGACAAACTAATAAAACTGTGAACCTCAGTCGTAGACATAGGCCTAGCCCAATCATGAATCACTAAAATCTTAGTTTGGCTCACCATAATACCTTTGGACACCATATGTCCAAGGAAAGACACTGACTCAAGCCAAAATTCACACTTGGAGAACTTAGCAAGAAGCACATGATCTCTTAGAGTTTAGAGCATGACCCTCAAATACTGTGCGTGCTCCTCACTACTCCTTGAATACATAAGAATGTCATCAATGAATACAATAATGAAGGAGTTTAGATAGTTCATAGGTCCTGAACACATGATTCATCTAATCCAAAATAAGGCTGGGGCATTAGTCAGCCTAAAAGACATCACTAAAAATTCATAATAACCATAACGAGTCCTGAAAGATGTCTTCAAGATATCCTCAACCTGAATCCTCAACTGATGATACCTTGACCTCAAATCTATCTTAGAAAACATGACTATGCCCTGAAGTTGGTCGAACAAGTCATCAATGCGAGGTATAAACTATTCAATCTCCCAATCAACCCATAAGACTCGCTTTAAGGATTTTATACTCTATTACGGTTTTAGAGATCAAGAGGGAGACATAAATGACCAAATTCTCAATCAAGACAACATTTTAATAGGCCTTTCCTAGGGCTTGGGAATCACAATTGCACACATACGCTAAGCTGCATTCATGGCTCATGCATTCTTACTCACCCATTATGATTATAATATCTCTCTCTATTTCAGTCAATAGATGTAACATGGAATATAATTCCAATTTTTGACCAATACATAGGGATGCATCCAAAATCCAATATGAGCAAATAAAATATGCAACCATATGGATTTCAACATTTTGGATGTGTTGGCAAAGTTTGATTTTCCATTTGATATCATTTTACTACAGTTTTTGCTCGACGGACATTTTAAACCACCGAAGACTTCTCAATGGAGAAATGGTTCTAAGAACCAAACAAACTGCCAGATAACCAAAGTATCAATTCCAGCAAGTCATAAATAACTTGGGTAAGCTATGGGAAGGCTCTAACAACTAAAATAAGTAGGAACAAAGAAAATGATCAAAAAAACCCTTATAATGTAATATGGGTATCGTTATTCTGATATTGATAAGTAGAATATGTTTATGATAGCTTGGAATCTTGAGAAGTATTTTCAAAAGGAAAAAATGGTGCTTTAGCAGCTCGTTGATCTTTCTTTAGCGTCGAGGCAGGATAGGTTTTATTCCTTATTATATTGAGCTATCTCATAGTATTCTTGTGATATTTTATCAGTTTTAGGATGGGTTTTAGGTGTTGGATTGATGAAATGTAAGACATGATATAGATAGACCATTTAGGCCATATCAAAATCATAGAGTTAAACACTTAGCTTATTTCCTTATGTCTTAGGTGAATTAGACTTCATTCTTTATGTTTAGCATGAGAATGCCTTAGATTACTCAAATTAGGAATAATTAAAATAGTTGCTCATATTTAGGTAAATTTTATATATTAGGGATAATTGAGGCTTGTTGACATGTAAAAATGGATATTAAATACCTTAATCCTAGTTTGGGTAGAAATTTGCCTAAAATGAAAATCGAAGATTTGAAGTGAACCTTTAACCCAAACAGGCTATGACACACATTAGCATTAGTAAAACCAATTTACACTTATTAAACTCTTGAAAATATGTATTGAGGTAATATTGAGAAATCTTGATACTTGATAATTATGTTTGTTAATGTGAGGGTTTACGCCTATAGATTATGCTATTGTTCATGCAAATTGATGATACTATTTATGATGTTAATTATATAAATATATTTGGTTTGAGTTTGGAAGATAATTATGATGTTGATTATATATATACCCAGTTCGAGTATAGAAGATGATTATGACATTAATGATATATTTATCAATTTGAGTCTGATTATTGATTATTTTTATCAGTAGTAGTCTGGCTATTGATTATATTTACTGGTTTGAGTTCAGTGATTGATTATATTTATCGGTTAAATTCTAGATATGCATATTATATTACGATGGTCTACTTTCTATAACTGATGATATGGGGTTGTGAGATTTAAGGTAGAATTTTGGCTAAATTGGAAAATAAGGGAATGGTTATGATGTTGCATGACATAAATAAAATTTAGTGATAAAATGGTTAGTTGATAAATGATGACTAGAGATTATTGTTATATGTAGTTTTGATGATGAGCATCTACACTATGAGAAACTAGGGCCTTGGATATGCAAAGTACAGAACAGATGGCACACGCCTTTTGCATAGTTTTGTTATCTTGTGTAACAAACTTGCAAGTTCTATTTTGTGCTATTTTGTATTGACTTATACATCTTGTCTAATGATCTTTTAATCCCTAATCATCACCCATCTATAAGAGAAAAGAGATAATTCTTCAATAACTAGTTTTTTGAAAATCCAAAGAGTGAAGAAAGGTAGAAAAACCCCTATTTCAACATCGCTCAAGTTTTTACCTTTATGAGTTCTTAAATTGTAAAAGTTCTTGAGTCAGTAATGAACTATAATTGAACTACTCATCTTATAAGAGTAGTGCTTTATTGTTGAAAGTGTTTCTTAGGTAGAGTTTCCTAAGTGTAAAGATAATTAGAGTTAATTAGTGTAGAGGGATTCCTTGTTAGAGTTACCAAGATGAGCTTGTAGTTGTGTAACACCCCACAAAATTCTCTCCTAGTCTGAACCTTAGAGCATGTTCAGTGAAGTGAAAATATGGTCCCAAAAGTTTGAGAGATGTCTTCCCAAGTAAGAAATACTTTGAACGATGTATAATTTCCCTAATATCGACTATTTGTCATGTAGAGCATTTAATAAGCTTTCCATCAATACCAAATTCACCCAAATATGATACTCGGGTGAAGAGTTAGAGCTATTTTAGTGAGATAGTGTGCTACCAGGCACTTTAGTGCGTTGTGGAGCCATAAAAATGGCAATCATCAAAATCCAGTGAGCCTCCATAATTATTGCGCATCGCGCCATGGCTTAATTTCAGAATTATCAATTTCCAGAGCACCAACGTGATTCCACCGCATCGCGGTGCCTTTCTAGTTTGCAACCAAGGTGGCAATGCAATTTCCACCGCGTCGTGCCCTCATGCAGTGTCTCAATTGTCTAATTTCCAGTGAACTGGCACGATTATGGTGCATCACACCATCATGTACAATTGAGATTTTTTTAAGTTTAATTCCAAGGGCTTTTTGGTCTTTTCCCACTCTTTTTAGCCCCTATATATACCCAATAAAAGGCTCTCAACCTCATTTCCCATCTTCAACATCAAAACTAGGGTTTTACAAAATCAAAACTCTTATTTCTTGTTCAAGAAAAATCAATAGAGATCAAGAGAAATCAAGAGGAATCAAGAATCTCTCTAAGAACTTTCAAGAAAAGAGTTTCTCCAAGGTATGTAGATGTTGATTCTTGGGTCCCTTTCATCCAAGAAGCTCAAGAACCCTTTTCTAAAATTCAAAGATATTGTGTTTATGAGTTTTCATAATTCACGTGAGTTGAAATTGATGTTCCTTCTATCATTGTGTTGTGATTCATGTTTATTTACAAGGTTTTCAAGCTTTGGCCCTAGGATATGGAATTCAAGTGATGGTTATGATAAACCCTCTTCAAGTTGCTTTCTATGTAATGTGTTCATGTCAATTAACTGTAAAAATGGTTCAATAAGCAAATCATGCTCTCCATATGTTTGATAAAATGCTTATGTGAAGAATTAGGGCCATTATAGCATGTTGATTAGGAAACCCCAGATGTGAGCAAGTTCATGCATGTCAAGTGTTTGTTGAAATGCCTTAATGAATGAATTGTGGTATGATAGGATAAAATCCCCAATTAGGTGCAACCCATGTATGCCTAGTGTTTGATGAATGCCTTAGTGAATGAATTATTCCATGATAGCATGGAATCCCCAATTAGGTGTAGACCCATGCATGCCTAGTGTTTATTGAATAACCTTAGTGAACAAATTGAGACATAATAGTAGGAAATTCCCTAATTACATGCTCTTTGATACATACTAAGCCTTTAATACATGCCAAGTACTTGACTAGTAAATTGTAACATAATAGTATGAAGTTTCCCTAATCATGTGCTATCCAATACATGCCAAGACTGATATAAGTGCGAAGTACTTGATGCAAGACCTTGTTGAAAGGAGTATGATCTAATAACATGTTTTCTCTATGCTATTAGATGTCTATGATTCCTAACTACTTGAAGCGATACCTTAGTGATTGTGATGGTGAATATATGGTTGTGATTCCTAAATGCTTGAAGTGGTGCCTTAGTGATTGTGATAGTGAATATATGGTTGTGATTCCTAAATGCTTGAAGTGATGCCTTTGTGATTGTGATGTGAATATATGGTAATGATTTCTAAATGCTTGAAGAGATACTTTGGTGATTGTGATAATGAATGAATGATCGTGGTTATGACAAGTTAAGAATAGTTATGTCTTACCTTTGTGTTATCGAGTCCTGGGGGTATTTATACCTGATAATTTAGTTGTTGTCCAGATCCTGTATCAGTTTTCACGATAATCCCAGTCGAGACATGATTCTCAAAACTTAGTGAATTATAGAACTCTGTATTCGTAGACAGATATAGAACTTAAGAAATCTCAGTAATCTCAAAAATCTTCATAATCCTCATCTCACTAGTAATCTAACCTCAGTTTTGTACTCAGCTTAGATCTAGTTATATTTAAGTGTTCAGTTTTGACCTTGGTTTTGGTCGAGTAATCTATTCAAACTCTATATCATCTGTAAGCTACCGTGATTCAGTAGTATTTCATCAGCTATGGAACCATGTGAATTCAGCTTAGGTCAGTCAGATCAATTGAGAAACATGATCAATATCAGATTTAGTTCAGTTTGTGTTCCATTGGAAATTCAGTTCAGAGTCTTTCAGTTGGGAGTAGGATCTAGCACCGAATGAAGGAAGGGATAGAAACTCCCCATCAGAGAGAGGATGAGTTGATAAGAGCAATCCCTGAACTTCAGAACTGCATAGCCAGCGCAAGATGCAGGAGTCCTCATCAGTAGAGGCTATCAATATTAGAGAGATTTAACTATTATCTTTCCTTAGGTTAACTTCCTATGAGGGTCATCCGTTAGAGAGGCTGGACAAAAGAGGTCTTTACCCATGGTACGGTATTGATACCTTTCTAGCTAGGGTTATAGGTTGGACCCCACCTATGGGAGGTTGGAGCATGCCGATAAAGTAACTATATCCCACAGTTGCAGTTTTAGTATCAATCTTTAAAAATCAGGACTATGAGGTACAGTCATCTATCTCAGTGAGGAGCTCAGATAGTGCCATTGATTCATGTCCATCCGTTAGATAGGCTTTCTATCATATACAGTTATTTGTTATTAGATCTAGAGATCTCCCAATAGATAGGGTTTATCTTAGTCTCAAATTCAGTTGAGTATTCTTGTTATTAGATCCAGAGATCTCCCGATAGATAGGCTTGATCTCAGTTTCAGATTAAGTTGAGTATTCTTATTATCAGATCTAGAGATCTCCTAATTGATAGGCTTGATCTCAGTCTCAGATTCAGTTTGAGTATTCTTATTATCTGATCCAGAGATCTCCCTATAGATAGGCTTAATCTCAATCTCAGATTCTGTTGAGTATTCTTGTTGTTAGATTTGGATATGGTCATTTTTTTTATCATTGATAATAGATTCTGGAATAATCTATTAAAGAGGTTGATCTCCAATTCCATCAGTCGAGAGCAGTGAGCTCAGAATTCAGTCATTTATGTGGGTATATTTAGTTAATAAGTTATCAGTATCAAATAATTCAGTGATTCAATATCTCAGTATTAGTAATGAGTTTAGATGATAGTAAAGCCGTATCCAAGTTTCAATATCTAGGGTTATGATGATTGTGATTATGGTTTGTGCATTCCTATATGTGTTCTTATTCGGTACTCTCATGATTATTTAGTTATGTAACTGTTCATGCATGAGCCCTTGTATTTAGCCTTACCTCTTCTTCATATTCGGTATATTCCCGTACTGACATATTTGCGCTATGGTGTTTTATTTGACACCATAGGTGCAGTGGCACGTGATCCAGAGTTCCCTCAGCAGTTCAGTCATAGTCAGCAACAGTAGACGTAGAAGTGTGTCCTCTTCATTAGAAGATGATTCTTGTATTATTATTGCATCAGACTTTATTTATTTTTAGTTGACAGAGTTAGTTGGGGATATGTCCCACTAACTACACAGTTTAGATAGTTAGAGGCTTTTTGGACGGATGTATTCGTATTCAGTTTTCAGTTTTGAGTATTTATAGATGTGTTGAACCTTATGGCTTATTTTTGCCTATTTTTTTGTATTTATTTTTAGATATTATGTAGTGTTCATGGTACAGATATCAAGAAAGGTTAGGTTGTAGTCCTTCAGGATCATGAGCATCGTGTAATGACTAGGGGGTAGTCTCGGATCGTTACAAACTTTGTATTAGAGCTTAAGGTTCAATAGTGTCCTAGGGAGTTTGAAAAGCCACATCTAGCAGAGTCTTATACATGGGTGTGTTGAGGCTACAAGATGTTTTAGGAGCAGTTTCCTTTCTTTCAGTGTTCTTATCGTGCAAGTGAGCATGAGCTCGAGTTGATCCTCAGTCTAATCCACTTTTTTCTTCCATCTACAGAGTATTCCTCCTTGTAGATTGTAATACCCTAATCATTTCTTAAGCCTAAATCTATCTTTTTGAATGGATATGTATGACTTCCAAATTTATCATGTTGTATTTCAATAAATTCCACTTTTTTTCATGTAGAGCATTGAATAAGCTTTTCATCGATACCAATTTCATCAAAATATGACTTCGGACGAAGGAGTTATGGCCAGTTTACTAAACGGTATTAGAACACCCAAGTTTAACGGTAGACTTGGTGGACCGTCAGGTCCCTGGTGGCCCTTTAAGTGTCTCATCAATCCAAGGCATTAACCTTCTTTTTGGGCCACCGTATGATGGCCTGGTTGGTGGATCGTCACAAAGTTGACTGACCATCCAGGTGTCCGCAGACTTAGATAGAATGTCTTATTTCTGGCCCTCAAGGGACGGATGACTTGGTGGACCATCACTTTTCTGACTGACTGTCAGGTCAACCATCACGTTGAGACATAAAAATCTAGTTTTGGTATTCGAGTGACAGACGACTTGGTGGACCGTCAGTATCTCTGACAGACCGTTATGTCGACTGTCACAGGCCCTAATCAGCAAATTTCAACTTTTTTCAAAGGGGCATCTTGGTCATTTCCTCTCCTTATAGCCCTATATATATATATATATATATATGTAGAGAAGAAAAGATCATTTTTCTCTACATTTCTCTCTAATTTTCTTTCAAGAATTCTCTAGAAACCTAGGGTTTCTTCCAAACCTAAAAATCAAATCATCTCTAAGAAATTCAAGAAATCTCCCATAAATTTCTTCAAGTTGTTCAAGAACTAAGTCCCTCAAGTCAAAGGCAACATGGTCTTGATCTAAAAGTGTAATAAAGAAGTTTCAAACAAGTTTCTATATCTTCAAAATCAAAATCTAAGGTATATGGGGTTTGAACAAGAACACTCCTTTCATTCTTGTGCCTAAAGATTTACTTTCTATTATTGATTTACATTATATTGCAAGTGGGTTTACACCCAAATTTCTCTATTAATGATTTA
>JAPEIP010000010.1:58764849-58815498 GCA_026120095.1 Capsicum chinense
TTTACATGATATTGCAAGTGGGTTTACACCCAAATTTCTCTATTAATGATTTATGAGATTTGAGTTGAATAATTTTGATATTTATGATTATTTCACCATCATGTTTCTTAAATTGAGAATTTATTCCATGAGCCGTATATTATCATTATGTATTGATGATTTCTAAGCAATTTAAGTCAAATTCCATGAGTTGAATATTTTATTACGAATTGATGATTTTTGAATGATTTGAGACAAGTGTCATGAGTTATGCCTTTCCATAAGAAATTCAACTATTGAATATATATTGATATGTGAAATTGAGATGCAAGAATGAGTCTTATGATGTTTCCATGAATTTTTTGATATTTGAAATGATTTGATAAACAAATGTACTTGATATTGAGAAAGCTTGTGTTGAGCTGAGTCGAGTTAGGAATCCAAAAGATATTTATGATTTTTAGATGAGATATATATTTATGTTTTGTTCTTTATAATAGAACCATGGGTTGATATTGATTGAGGTGGATTTCCTAACGTGTTCTGAGCTAAGTCTAGGAGGAGTATTTAGCATCAAGCGGGAAATTTGGTATTTCCCCAAAACTATGTGCCACCATAGGATTGATGTTGATAATTATGGGCCAAAAGCTGAGTATGAGATTGTGATAATGAGATTGAGGTTGTACTCCCTGGCAAGAGTACGACACCCCTGCCAATGTGGGGTTCTCTTCTTAGGAGGGCTAAATGTTAGACTCCATGAGGCTCACATGTTGTAGTTATGTCGGTTATAAGAAACTCCCAGTCTATAATGATATAAGTCTCTTAAGTTACCGAGTCACTCTGAGTCACGAGTTAAAGAGTTTTGAGTTTAGTTAAATGATTTATGAGATTTATGAAACACATGTCATTACTGATGATTTATGGAAATAATGTTTCAGGTAATTCAAGCGAAGATAGTTATTATTGTCAGATGCTGCATGAACCCCACATACTCAGTATATTCCCAAGTACTGACCCCTCATACTCTTTTGTATTCTATATTTCCTCGTGATATAGGTTCAGGTACTCAGTCTCAACAGCAAAAATGATCTTTGAGTACCTTCCTATTCACTTCTGTAGTTGGTGAGTCCTCATGGATCGAGGACCTATATCTCCAATTTTGTCTTATAAATAGATGGTTGTTTACTTTCAGTTCAATACGAGTCAGTTGGGGATCTAATCCCAATGGCTCCTCAGATCTATGTAGTAGAGGCTTTGTCAGACTAGTGTGCCAGCGTGAACAGAGATTTCAGTATTTTATTTGTACAGGGAAGTATTATTTCATGTTTTAGTATGTTCATAACATGCTTATTCCTCTTTATCTTAGCATGATTTGCGCTATAATGAGTTATGAAAGTGATGACAAGTTTAGAGGGTTAGCTTGAGGCCACATGTGGCCTTGAGCACCATGTGACATCTCGGGATAGGTTCTTGGGGCGTTACATAGATATTATGTCTGTGGGGTTGATGACCATCCCTCTCAGCCAGTAGATCCTTAGAATAAGAGTGTGTCACATACCGAGTTTTGAGAAACTTTTTATGCTCTAATGTGCAAGGTAACCACCTGGCTGTAGCCCCACCTCAGTAAGATGGGGATTCAGCCGCAGCCAGGATCAAAAGTTTCATGAAAATGAACCCGTCAGAATTCTTAGGGTCAGTAGTAGGTGAGGACCCACAACTTTATCTAAGGGAGATAAGTAAGATTACCCAAATTATTCATGTTTTTAAGGAGGAGAGTATTGAGTTAGCATCATATAGGTTAAAGGATATTGCTCATAATTGGGTAGTGATTTAGAAGGAGGGTAGAGGGAAGCATGTAGCTCTCGTGACTTGGCCAGAATTTTAGGATGCCTTTCTAGATAAGTTTTTACTGCTAGAGATAAGAGAGGCTAAGGTAGAGGAGTTCATGAATCTAAGGCAAGGTTCCATGATAGTGAAAGAGTATTGTCTTAACTTCAACCAATTAGCTAAGTATGGTCCTGAATTGATATCTGAACCTAGAGAGAGTATAAGTAAGTTTGTCACTGGTGTATCCGGGTTAGTATTGAAAGAGTGTAGGGCTGTTATGCTTCATAGAGATATGGACATTGCTAGACTGATGATGTATGCTCAGCAGATTGAGACAGATAAGATCAAGCAAAGAGAAAGAGTGAGCAAGAAGGCCAAAATAGGTAGTCGTGGTTTCTCTCAGGAAGGGCCACAGGGTGGTAGCCATTCCTAGCATAGTCAAAGATTTTCTATCCCAGATCCATCCTGAGCTAGTGTACCTGCACCTATGTTCGGGGGTGTCCGTTCTAGTGGAGCGCCATGCTCCAAAGCCTAGAGTAGTAATAGTGGTGTTCGTTCTTATCTTTTTTGTGGATAGTGTGGCAAGATTCCCCAAGGTGTGTGTAAAGACGGCAGTGATTTTTGCTTCGGGTGTGGTGAGCCAGGCCATATAATGCGAGAATTTATAGTGCTAGCTCAGAGGGGTAGACTCCATGCGCTTCAGGCTCTCCTTGATCGGGAAGGATTCCCTGAAATAGACTTGTGTGTGTTATGAGTCCTTCGTCTTTGTTATATACATTATTTGATCTTTTTCTTCTATTTTTGGCTTATATTTTAGCATGAGTCATGAATGAGTTTCAGATCTCATTCGATTAATTATGACCTAATTCGTAGGTGCCCCGTGTACCGCCCCAGTATTTCAGCGAATTGTGTTTAGAGAGACATAGAGTCCCAAGGGGGAGATACCCCATGGTATTACGATGTTTGAATGTCCTTGGAATCATTCAGTTGCATATTAAAACTCGCCTTACAATGTTAACATCAGTTGTCATTGCATTGCTAGTCATACTTGCGAGAGTCACTTCAGTCGGACATTCATTCAGATATGCATGTTCAGTATAAAGAGCTTAGATTTTCGATGTATTCAGTTATGCATTCATGAGATCATCCCGGTTATGAGTCCATGCATCAGATATGCATGTGTGTTATGAGAATTTGGCTATGAGTAGCTTCAATCGAGTATTCCATGCATCAGATATGCATGTCCAAAATAAGAACTCGGTATGTTGGTTTTTACAGTTGTGTAGTCCTATCTTGAGATGTTCTTATTCCTTGAGTAAGTTCAGTGGATTAGTATTCTCAACCTATCAATCGACATTTGAGGATGAATGTTTCTAAGGGGGAGATAATATAACACCCTACAAAATTCTCTCCTAGTCTGAGCCTTAGAGCGTGTTCAGTGAAGCAAAAATCTGGTCCCAAATGTTTGAGAGGTGTCTTCCTAAGTGTGAAATACTTTGAACCGTGTAAAATTTCCCTATTATCTACTTTTTGTCATGTAGATAATTGAATAAGATTTCCATCGATACCAAATTTGCCCAAATTCGATACTCGGGTGAAGAGTTAAAGCCATTTTAATAAGACAGTGTGCCACCTGGCACTTTAGCGCACCGCGGAGCAATCAAAAATGGCAATAATCAAAATCCATTGAGCCTCCATAATTATGGCGCGTCGCGCCAAGGCTTTATTTCAGAATTGTCAATTTCTAGTGCACCAACGTGATTCCACCGCATCGCGGTGCCTTTCTAGTTCGCAACCAAGGTGACAATGCAATTTCCACCGCGTCATGCCCTTATGCAGTTTCTCAATTGTCTAATTTCCAGTGAACTGGCACGATTATGGTGCATCGCACCATTATGTAAAATTGAGATATTTTTAAGTTTAATTTCAAGGGGTTTTTGGTCTTTTCCCACTCTTTTTCATCCCCTATATATACCCGATAAAAGGCTCTCAACCTTATTTCCCATCTTGAACATCAAAACTAGGGTTTTACAAAATTAAAAATCTTATTTCTTCTTCAAGCAAAATCAATAGAGATCAAGAGAAATCAAGAGGAATCAAGAATCTCTCCAAGAACTTTCAAGAAAAGAGTTTTCCCAAGGTATGTAGATGTTGATTCTTGGGTCCCTTTCATCCAATAAGCTTAAGAACCCTCTTTTACAATTCAAAGATATTGTGTTTATGGGTTTTCATGATTAATGTGAGTTGAAATTGATGTTCCTTCTATCATTGAGTTGCGATTCATGTTTGTTTACAAGGCTTTCAAGCTTTGACCCTAGTATGTGGAATTCATGTGATGGTTATGATAAACCCTCTTTAAGTTGCTTTCTATGTGATGTGTTCATGTCAATTAAGTGTAGAAATAGTTGAATAAGCAAAGTATGCTCCCCATATGTTTGATAAAATGCTTATGTGAAGAATTAGGGCCATTATAGCATGTTGATTAGGAAACCCTTATATGCAAGTTTATGCATGTCAAATGTTTGTTGAAATGCCTTAATGAATGAATTGTGGTATGATAGCATGAAATCCCCAATTAGGTGAAACCCATGTATGCCTAGTGTTTGATGAATGCCTTAGTGAATGAATTGTGCCATGATAGCATGGAATCCCCAATTAGGTGTAGACCCATGCATGCCTAGTGTTTGTTGAATGGCCTTAGTGAGCAAGTTGAGACATGATAGTAGGAAATTCCCTAATTACGTGCTCTTTGATACATGCTAAGACTTTAATACATGCGAAGTACTTGACTAGTAAATTGTAACATGATAGTATGAAGTTTCCCCAATCATGTGCTATCCAATACATGCCGAGACTGATATACGTGTGAAGTACTTGATGTAAGAACTTGTTGAAAGGAGTATGATCTAATAGCACGTTTTCCCTTTGCTATTATATGTCTATGATTCCTAACTGCTTGAAGTGATGCCTTAGTGATTATAATGGTGAATATATGGTTGTGATTCCTATATACTTGAAGTAGTGCCTTAGTGATTGTGATAGTGAATATATGGTTGTGACTCCTAAATGCTTGAAAGGATGCCTTAGTAATTGTGATATGAATATATTGTTATGATTCCTAAATGCTTGAAGAGATGCTTTGGTGATTGTGATCATGAAAGAATGACCGTGGTTATGGCTAGTCAAGAATGGTTATGTCTTACTTTGTGTTTTCGATTCCTGGGGGTATTTATACCCAACAATTTAGCTACTGTCTAGAGCCTGTGAGAGTTTTCACGATAATCCCAGTTGGGCCATGATTCTCAAAACTCAGTGAATTATAGAACTCTGTATTCTCAGACAGATACAAAACTTAAGAAATCTCAATAATCTTCGTAATCCCCGTATCACTAGTAATCTAGCCTCAGTGCTATACTCAGCTTAGATGTTGTTGTATTCAAGTATTCAGTTTTGATCTCGGTAGTGACCAAGTAATCTATTCAAACTCTATATAGTTAGTCTGATATCGTGATTCAGTAGTATTCTGTCAGATATAGAACTATGTGAATTCAGCTTAACTTAGTCCGATCAATTGAGAAACGTGATCCGTATTAGATTTAGTTTAGTTTGTGTTTAGTTATAAATTTAGTTCAGAGTCTTTGAGTTGGGAGTAGGAGCTAGAATCGAGTGAGGGAAGGGATGTTGACTCCCCATCAGAGAGAGGCTGAGTCATTAGGAGTAATCTTTAAACTCCAGAACTGTGTAGCCAGCGCAGGATACAAAAGTCCCCGTCAGTAGAGGCTGTCAATGTTAGAGAGGTTTGACTATTATATTACCTTAAGTTTACTTTCTGCAAGGGTCATTCGTAGAGAGGCTTGACCAGAGAGGTCTTTACCCGTGGCACGATATTGATACCCTTCCAACTGGGGTTATAGGTTGGACCCTACATATGTCAATTAAGTAACTACTTCCCACAATTGTAGTTGCAGTATCAATCTTTAGAAATCAGGACTGTGAGGTACAGTCGTCTATCTCAGTGAGAAGCTCAAATAGTTCCATTGATTCATGACCATCCATCAGATAGGCTTGGTCTCATATACAGTTATTTGTTATCAAATCCAGAGATCTCTCAATAGATAGGCCTGATCTCAGTCTCAGATTCAGTTGAGTATTCTTGTTATCAGATCCAGAGATCTCCCGATAGATAGGCTTGATCTCAGTTTTATATTTAGTTGAGTATTCTTGTTATCGATCCAGATATCTCCCGATAGATAGGCTTGATCTTAGTCTCAGATTTTGTTGAGTATTCTTGTTGTCATATTAAGACATGATCATTTTCTTATCAATGATAATAGATTTTGGAATCATCCATTAGAGAGGTTGATCTCCGATTTTGTCAGTTGAGAGTAGTGAGCTCAGAATTCAGTCATTTATATGAGTATATTCTGTTAATCAGTTATAAGTATCAGATGATTTAGTTATTTAGTATCTCAGTGTTAGTAGTGAGTTCAGATGACAGTAAAATGGTATCCGAGTTTTAGTATCTAGGGTTGTGATGATTGTGATTATAGTTTGTGCATTCCTGTATGTGTTCTCATTTGGTACTCTCTTGATTATTTAGTTATGTAATATTCATGCATGAGCCCTTGCATTTAGCCTTACCTCATCTTCATACTAGATACATTCCCGTAATGACACATTTACGCTATGGTGTTTCATTTAACACCTAGGTCTAGAGGCACGTGATCCAGAGTTCCCTTTGCAGTTCAGTCCTAGTCAGCAGCAGTAGACGTAGAAGTGAGTCCTCTTTATTTGAGGATGATCCTTGTATTATTATTGAATCAGACTTTGTTTATTTTCAGTTGACGGAGTTAGTTGGTGACATGTCCCATCAACTCCACAGTTTATATAGTTAGAGGTTTTTCGAAGAGATGTATTGGTATTAAGTTTTTAGTTTTGAGTATTTATAGATATGTTGAACCTTATGGCTTATTTCTGCTTATTTTTCTGCATTTATTTTCAGATATTATGCAGTGTTCATGGTACAGGTATTAGGAAAGTGTTATCTTGTGGTCCTTTGGGGTCATGAGCACCGTGTAATGACTAGGGGTAGTCTCAGGTCATTACAAGTAGAGTTGCTACTAGCGCAAGGATCCTAGAGTTAAGCTAAAATCTAGACTATAATCAGGAGGTTTATTATAGTGTATATCATTTGTCCTTGTGAGCGAAAGCCGCGGTGTTTCCCATTCTGGGTTTCCACATAAAAATCCTTGTGTCTTTTACTCTTTTTGCACTATGTTTAGTTTTCCTGCACTATATTGTTTGATTTACTATAATTGATTCTAAGGGACCTGGTCCCTTACTGTGCGGAGCAATCCCACATAGTTTCAGCAATTAGTATTAGAGTCTGGTTACTCTAAAAGGTTCACACCTAGAGTGTCTTAGTTAACATGGCTGCTCCACCTAATCTAGAAAAAGGGAAATCTACAATTAGACCACCAAGATTCAATGGACAGTATTATGGATAGTGGAAAACTAGGATGTCTGTCTTTATCATGGCTGAGGATAGTGAACTAAGGGACATTATTCTTGATGGTCCTTATGTACTTGTAAGAGAAGTCAAAGAAGGAGATATGACAAAAATTATTGTCAAAAGTAGGAGGGAATTCAATGATGAAGATGGCAAGATGATTGAAAAGAATTACAAAGACAAAAAACTATTAGTATGTGGCATAGGTCATTATGAATACAGTAGGATCTATGCTTGTTAAAATGATAAAGAGATATAGGATTTCTTAAGGACTACTCATGAGGGAACAATGGATATGAAGTACTCTAAAGATGACATGCTGACAACTCAGTATGAAACCTACACCATGAAACAAGGAGAGACAATACAAGAAATGCATACAAGATTCACCTTCATTGAAAATGAGTTACACTGCTTAGGGGAGGTTATTCCATTGTATAAATAAGTGAGGAAGATCCTTGTTGTTCTTCCTAAGTCATAGAAAAGTAAATTTAATAATATAACAAAGGCAATAAATCTAAAAACCCTCACCACGGATGAGATTATTAGATATCTAAAAACTTAAAGAAGCAACAAGATATAGAGAAGAAAGATTTTAAAAAGGAAAAATCTCTAGCATTGAAAGCTTTAATGTATGACTCAAGTGAAGAAGAGACGTATGTTGCCTATTTGGCAAGGATAATTGTTAAAGAAATAAAAATGAGCAGTCAATTCCAAAGAAGAAAAAGAAATAGCAGCAAGGGAAACAATGTTGAGGTGTGTCACAAATGTGGAATTCCTAAGCATTTAACAAAGGACTGTCCAATGCAAAAGATGGTTCATCAGGATTACCTTAAGGCTGAGGATAACAAAGAAAAGATCAGAGACCTGGTCCCTGATAACTCAAGTAGAAAGGAAATAACTGAATAAGCTGTAAAACAAGCTCTAGCAGTATGGAGAGACTCTTTCAGTGATTTAGGTGAAGATGGAAGGACTGGAAATGTCTCTTTGCTAGAAGTGGATAATTACAAAGTGAACTTTGACACTTTTTTTGTGTTTATGGAAAATACTGAGGATAAAGAAGATGATGAGGTAACGCTCTCAGATATTAAAGAAAACCTAGAAAAGTACTCTGCTAGAAAAGTAAAAAATCTTGCCAATATGTTGATTGATTCTATGTGTGAAATGACTAATGATAAAAATTCTCAGGAAGAAAAGGTCCAGAGTCAAGATCTTGATCTAATTGCTCTAACTGTTTAAGTATTTGAAACTTAAGAGCAAGTTACTAAGTTGAAATCTAAAAATTAGAGCTTAGTCTTTCAACTGGAAAAAGCTAATAGTACCTGTGATAAGGAAAAGGTTAATACTCTAGAAGAAAAGATTAAAGATTAGGAGATAGATATAATAGCTTTGACTCTCCAGATACCAAAAACTGAGCAACAAGTTGTTAAGCTGAATCTTGAAAAATTGAGTTTGGTAAGTCAATAGGAGAAAAAAGATGGTTCCAACTACAAAGGGAAGAAATAAGTCCCCTAGTTTCAGGTTGATCTTGAAGGAAAGCTAGAGGATTTCAAAGGGTTCTCATGACTGCACTTCAGGAGAATGAGAAGTTAGAAATGGACCTAGTCCGTCTAAGGAGAGAACTTATAAATCTCTATAATGGACTGAATCTTTTCGGATCCTTTCTAACTTGACAAATCATAGCTCTAACAATGGAAAGGGGCTTGGTTATCAATAAAGAACCCAACCTAGTGGGTCTCAAGGGAAAATTTCTAAAAATGCTAAGAACAAGGTTCACAAGCCTCCATGTACTCACTGTGGAAGAGATAGGCATATAAGGGGGAATTGTTAAAACTGGATTAGAGCTAGGATAAATATTTCTGAATATATTCAGAAAGAAAATTATCATTCTAAGGGTCTCAAGCCTCACAAAATTGTGAAAAGCAACTCTCTACCTAGATGGGCCAAAATGGATTTGATCATACCATTGGCCCATTATTAAGAACTAAGGCTTAAATGGGTTACCAAATTTGAAAGGTGATCATTATTCTAGGTAAGATATGGGGATTTCAATTAGGAATAACTCATTAATAGAAAGAGTTCAAAGCTCAATGATGGAACTTATAATTGTGCCCTCTCTCTCAATACAATTTAGTGAAGGTTTCTTTTTGTGAAAAAATGATTTCAAGGACCTAATCATGGCCTGTGAAATCTGATATTCAAAAAGAAAATGTGTGAAGCTTGTGTTCTAAAGGAATCCCTAGAATCACCTTTATAGATGATGAATGAAAATGCTATGATCCTGCAGATGAGATCTTATTCTTAAGAACCTGGTCACTAGGAAATTCATCTAAGAAGGAGAAGCTTTAGAAGAATAAATTTAGTAATGTATGGGACCTGGTCCCGAGACATGCTTTGGAAACAAGTTTTGAGATAAAAATAGTGTGTAAGAAGTAAAGCATAAAGATGACTTAGTCTAATATGTGAATTAACTTTTCTTCCAAAATTGGCAATGTTCAGGAGACAGGTATCCTTGATAAAGTAGGTATACACCCATGGGAACAACATAGGAAGTGGACAAAAGTGACAAGCACAAACTTAAAGATTCTATCAAAGGAGAGGAATCTGGTCTTATCAGTCAGGTTAGTATCACTATAGTATGCTTTAATAATCATAAAATATACTACCTGAGAAAGGCATTTATCTTTTCCTACCCTCCTAAAGGTTGTGATTTTGTTAGAAAATGAAGATTCACTCTTGCCAAAACTAAACATGTCATTCTATAATAACAATGGTCACCTTTTAAAAATTTCTAACACAGGCTACTTCTAATTCAGAGTCTCAACTCGTCACTTATTACCTCTACTAAACCAAATTGATCTTTCTCATTTTTCTTCCTCCAGAAAATCAAATTGAATATGCCCTCATCAAATATCTTTATCCTTTAGCAACCAAATCCATAGAAAAATTATTCTTAGGTCCTCTAAGTCAAAGTCTGGTAACCCTGCTAGAATGAGGATGAAATACATAAGCTATCAAAAGAAAAAAAGCCACTAAGGGACCTAGTCCTGAGAATAAAAAGTTCCTAGAGGAAAGTACTATGAACAAAGGATGAGATGAAGAATGTGGGTGGTTAGAATGGGATTAAAATATTGATGACTCAAAAAGTTTTCCCAAGAAAGAACTATTGATCCCAAAATATGTGAGAAAAAAGGAGACATGAAATGCCATATAGGTACCTCCTTAGCAAAGTATTTGATCGCTTAAAGGTACATGGGAAAAAAATTACATGCGACAGCCAATCTGATATCCAATTTGAACAAAACTTGTGGAGAATGTATATTAAGTATCTAAATTTCTAGTTTTTTAGGAGAAGTTAGGAATGGAAATGGAGGAATTAAGAAGAAAGTCAACTGTCAAAGATGTTGGATAAATTGTATTTGACATTGTTGAATCAAAGGCTATCCTATGAAGGACTAAATTCCACTAATGAACATATAGTTGGAAATATAAAAATCCAGGAAAGAGTGGCCAAACTGAATGCTGAAGTAAAGATCCTTACCAAACAGTTGGTAGATACTCACATTACTATAGATGCAAGAATAGAGTACTACTTGTGTCTTTTTTACCTAATCCTCCTTCCACCTAAGACTTGTTATACTCATTCTCTCATCAACCTCATATCAGTTCCATGTCTGGGATCTCATAATGGATTTTAAAGATAGTTAGCTTATGATGATTATTTTAGCTTGTTGCATTGGTACTGACTACTATGAGTGAATGAATCTTTAGTTTGTTTATCTCATTTGTCTCCGTGATTTAGAGTAATTCTACATGTTAGTATTGGTCCAGTGACCATGATTTAACTAATCTGTTCTTATCTTTACTCTTAGTTTATTTCTAATTCTTTTTAATAATGCCAAAAAGGAAAATATAAAGACCTCAAGAAAGTCATAAAAATAGGGGGAAGTATGTAAATGTAAAGGTACCAAATAAAATAAAGGTGCACAATGATAGGGTATGTTTCTGCTGTAAGAGACAATAATAGACCAAGTCCCTGTGTTGCATGATAGAGGAAGTTGATGATGGGGGAGCATTCATCTTAAGGGATGTAATCACTCTAATTAAATGCGATAAATGTGCACCAATGCTCAAATTGTATGGTTTGGTTTATGATCATCAAAAAGGGTGAAAATTGTTATATGTAATTTTAATGATGAGCAGCTATACTACGAGAGACCTGGTCCTCGGACGTGCAAAGTACAATATAGCTGGCACACACCTTCTGTGCAGTTTTTCATCTTGTGTAAAAAACTTGTAAGTGTTATTTTGTGCTTTTTTGTACTGACTTAGACAACTGGTCCAATGATCTTTCAAGCCCTAATCATCACCCAACTATAAAAGAAAAGATATGCCTCTTCAATAATTTTTTTGAAATCCCTAGAGTGGAAAGAGGTAGCAAAACCCCTATTTTAACACTACTCAAGTTCTAATCTTTATAAGTGCTTAAATTGTAAAATTCTTGAGTGAGTAATGCACTCAAATTGAACTACTAATCTTATAAGATTAGTGTTTTATTGTTGAGAGTGTTGCTTAGGTAAAGTTGCCTAAGTGTAAAGTTGATTAGAGTTAATTAGTGTAGAGGGAGTCCTTGGAAGAGTTCCAAGATGAGCTTATAGTAGAATTGCTACTAGCGCAAGGAGCCTAGAGTTGGATGAAATCCATACTGTAATTAGGAGATTGATTATAGTGGATTTCATTGGTTTTTTTGTGAACCACCTTGGCTTTTAACCCTTAGAGATTTTCCTTAGTTTAAGATTCATGGTAGGGTATAGTTAAGCATACTTCTCATATTCTAGGGTACGGCTAGTACCCACCCTCCCATATGGGGATTAATTTAGGTTGATAACGTTCTGTCGTATGTACGATATGTTAAGGTATGAGTAAAATGGCAAGTTGTATAATGTCCTGAGTTTGATCTAGTGTATTTTGCCTAGGGTAGGAGTTATAGGGTACTTCTTGTACCTTAGGGTATGAGTTATTCATGTCTACTTGATACGCCTAAATTACACCTCTCTTATGAGAGAGTAAGAGATAGATGTCAAATATATAACCCAACTAGGTTGGGTTTGAATCCCACAGGGAATATGGTGTTAATTAAAGTTATTTGTGATTCAATTGACTAATAGCTAATAGCTTTCTTAAAATGTTTTTTTTAGTATTCATATCTTGTGATAATTTACTTTGTTTTAGTGACCCAAAATCGATGATTCAGAATTTCAAACTATTGGTTTGATAAAAACCAGCGTTGTGCTCACTATGAGTATTGATACTTACTGAACAATAGTTGTAGCAAAGATTCTCAGAACATGTAGGAAACAAATTCATCTAAATATCTATCGACCTAGTTAGATGTTAGATTACCTAATTCTTTACAACGTATGAAATCCTCATATTCAACCTGATTTTATCTCGAGTTAATTAACCTGGTTACAACGTTAATCTATAGATGGAAATTTAACGTTTCCAAATACCTGTTGATAATTCACTCCTTCTTAGTTGATTTCTTAGTTCAAGAAAACCAATATGAGGTTAAATCTATTGTTTGTAACCAATAGATAATACTTATTAAAATAGAATAATCAAGAAGTTCCTACAATTTTTAGAATCTCAACCAACTACTGAATTCGTAAGGCAAAAATCATAGATCCCACAACTCTAGTTATGGGGCTTAGTTACTCATGACGTAAAGAGAAACAATATATGTATAATTCATAATTCAGAAATTGTTAACTTACAAACAATGAGAATATAAGGTTGTTCTTCTTTACAAATCACCAGAAAATCCCAAAAAAACAATAATCTCCAAAAACTCAAATTGAAAATTTAGAGAAAAATATCAAAAAACTGTTGTTTTGTGTAAGTTCAAGATGCCTGTCGAAACCTAAGATTTTCCTATAAATAGTCCAGATCTTTTTCTAATATGAAATTCAAATTCTAGATTTTCTGCCTTACAGCTGATGACCTCCTTGATGGCCTATCACCTAGTTGACGACCTATCGGAATAGGTCTTTAACTACCTTTCCATTTCTTGCTTTCTGTCTTTAGCTGAGGACCAACCTGATAACCTATCACATATTTGATGGCCTATCAAAATAGGTCATCATCTATTCCTTCCATTTCTTGAAATTTTTCTCAGGGAGATGGCCAATCCTGATGGATTATCAGAAGGTTGATGACCTATCAGGGAAGTCACCAACTAAGTTCTTAGGTTTCTGTGCATCTTGACTTCCTTGCAATATCATATGAAATCTAATAAAAAACGACAATAGTTACTTAAGAACTTAAAATTATTTCGAGTTAAAAGCCTTGAATATGCTAACACTAAGCTAGAATATCAACACCCTCAACTTAAAATACTTGCTTGTCCTCAAGCAACTAAAATAGTATTATGCACACAATCACAACAACAATGTAATACCCTGTATTTTTCTAGCCTAGATTAACCCTCAGTACATGGATTATCCTAAATAAAAATTTTGAAATACTCAGTAATTTTTAGATTTGAGCCTGCCATTATGTAGGAAATTTAATTAGCTTTCAACGTTATAAAATTTGCCAAAATCTGACAACCGGGTAAGAAGTTATGGTAATTTTAAGTTTCAGTCGTTAAACATTGCCATTTAGGATAGTAGAGCATCGTGGAGTGTGTTAAAATAGCAATTACCAATTTCCAATATTGCTCTATGATATTAGCACATTGCGCCATAGACCCAGTTCATAATTGTCAATTTCCAGTGTACCAACGTGATTCCACTGCATCGCGGTGCATTTCTAGTTCACAAACAAAGTAGCAACGCAATACCACCGCATCGCGCCACCATGTAATTTACCAGTCATCACTTTCCAGTGGCCCAACGTGAAAGTGGTGCATCGTACCAGGGTTCCAGATCGGGAAAATTTCTCAAAAAATTAAGGTTGCGCCTAGGGTTAAAATAGTCTTTTCTTATGATTTTATTCCGTCCAAATGTGGGATTTAAGTCCTAAAAATGTGTAAACCCCTTATTATCCTCTTTTTCCTAAAATCAAAAGGTAGTTCTCTCTCAAGAAAACAAACCCTAGCTCTCAAGAATCAAGGTCAATCCCAAGAATTTCTTCAAGAACTTCAAGAATCTCACAAATTAATGTATGTTAGATGTTCATCTATGGGTCCCTTCCACCCATAGAGTCAAAGAATCTATTTTTAAAACTTCAAGAATTATGATTCATGATTTACATGTATGAAATTGGATTGTGTTCATGTTTTGACATTTATTGAGTTTCAATCCATGATCAATGGTAGATTCTATGAAGTTGTTTAGCATGTATGTTAAATTCAGTAAGTTGATTGTCGTATCCATGTTAACCCTAAGTGTTTATGATTGAATGAACTAAGTATGCTTCCCATGTGTTTAATAAATTGTCTATGAGAATGAAATAATGCCATTATAGCATGATAACATGTAATCCTCATTCCAGTACAAGTTAATGCATCACAAGTGCTTTATGAAATGTCTCTATGATTGAATTATGACCAAGTAAACATTGTTATGTTATTCAAGATTATGTTTTGTTTTCATTTTCATGCTTTCGAGTCCTGGGGGTATTTAATACCTGATAATATAGTTGTTACATAAAGCCAGTGTTAGTTACAGAATAGTATTAGTCATGTCACGATCAGTAGTACCCTCAGTCTGTTATAGAAGTTAGTAGAATTTAGTCAGTTACAGAACTTAGGAAAACTCAACAATCTCAGTATCAGTCAAATTCAGTCCAGTTAATCAATTCTGTGTCTTTTAGTTAGGAGTAGGATTCAACACCGAGTGAACCCAAGGATGGGGGTTTACCTACCAGCAGAGGGTGTGATCCTTAGAAGAAATCCTTGCATTCCATAACTACATAACTAGTGTAGGTTAAGACATCAAACCTACCAGTTGAGGGTTAATGAGGTGTTTCAACCTGTCAGATGAGGGTACCACCATTCTCATTAGGGAACCTACCAGTAGAGGGTTACTCTTCAGCTTGTGTTTACCCGTGGCACGGTACAAATATCATTCTAATTGGGGTTATAGATTGGAGCCCATCTTAGTTATCTTATCTTTTTTAGGGCATGTCGGTTAGATGATTACCTCCCACAGTGTCAGTTTCGGTCTCAGTCTTTAGAATAAAACTTAGTTTAGTTCTACAAAATTAGGACTATCAGATAGAGTCACTCAATTATTAGTAATATAGATTATTAGTAATCTCATTTTATCAGTATATTCAGTTATTAGTTACCAAATTCTGTTCTAGTACACTCAGCCACAGTAGGCACAGTATATTTAGTAGTTACATATCCTTCATATATGCTAATATAGCTCTTGTTATTATTCAGTTAGTTATTGTTCATGCATACCAGTACATTCCCACATAATGATTGCATACCTATTTTTTTGCGCTATGATATTTCATATCATAGGTTCGGATGCTCAAGTTCCTAACAGCGCGTACCTAGATTCAGCCAATAGTAGCAGATTTAGCAGTGAATCCTCATCTATCGAGGATATGCTTTTATTTTAGTACTTCAGCTTAGCAGTATTTTAGTAGATAAAGTTAGTTGGGGGATTGTCCCATCAACTTCACTTTCTGATAGATTCAGTTAGAGGCTCTTTAAACTAGATTTTCATACAGTATTCAGTTTTGCAGATGTTATATTTTATCAATAGTTTAGATGTTTTGAATCTTATAGCATTTCAACCCATTATTCTGCATTTATGTTAGTATTATTGTTTAGTGCTCACTGCAGATATCATTCATAGGTTAGCTTGTGGTCCTTTGGGGTCATAAGCACCATGTGATGACTAAGGGGTAGTCCCAGGTCATTACGAACAATGTAACAAGTAACACTTTCTTCCTTAAATTTGTACCCATAAGAAAGAGAATGTGATATTTTCTTGCTAAGCAACATTAATATTCCACACTATCTTCAAATTCCAAACAAAAAACTACTACTTAAACTTAGAGTACTCATAGCAAGTTCCATAACAATTCACTTGCCCTCACATAGAAGAATAGAAGTTCCTGACTCCACATATTTTCTTCTATTTATAGGAACCGTGCATTATGACTCTCATTCTCAGAATAAAGATTCAAATTATGTGTCTACAATACCATAAGCTTTCCTTTTCCATTCCACTCAGTTCATCCAATAGTTAGACTGAAATCACTATAGGACTTTCTCAGCTCGAAACATAGGTTTAGTGTTGGGAAGGCCAATATAGGATTAGTTACTAAGCCTTTCTTAGATCATTTATGTATTAGGATACAGTCACTTATATCTTCAAATACAACCCCGGCTAACTTTACATTATTCTTAAGAACCCTACTTAGCATCATTTATTCATTATATATATATCCATATCTTTGTACACACCATTTATTTATTTATTTATTTTTAAAACTTTCACACCTTCACATCAATTTTCACAACATATTTTGCACCTTATCAACCCTTCTAGTATAGCCACCTTCAACTTAGGTGATTTGCCTGACCTGATGTGTAATATGTCAAAAGAGGGCACTGGATAAAATGAGGTTTAAGGGTTGTCAGTTTGTTGAGTCAAAGAAAGTGTTTTATTGGCTCAAATAGGATCAAAATAGAATATAATTCTATAGGTTGATTAGCTTTAGTTAGATGGTTCACTATTTAATGATGGTCTATGATCACTTCTTAGTTGACTATTTGAGATCCAAACAGAATGCTTCAGGAAAGTTCTAGATGCAAACATATAATAAGAACATATTCGTGGAAAAATCTCACTCTCTCATGGCTTGGAATTTCGTGGACCTAACCAAATATTCAACAAAAACTCAAGCTCAAGTAGATGATATTGCCTACTTTCACAGACCATAAATGGTTTCCAATGTACTTAGCACTCAATTTCACCATCAAAAGTTTTGGTGGGTACAACATTTCTATAATCAATGACTCAAAATCAAGCGCACTTTCTACTCCATTACTTCTTACTCTTCATACATGCATAATACGCAAACACAATAAATAAAACATGTCGGTTCTCTATATAACACTCAAGGCTATAAAAATAGACAACATATCCTTAAAGTTACAAGTACCCCTACACCCACAAACAAAAATGTGCATTACCCTTAATGCACATCTATCAAACTATAAAAATAAGGGTTAAGAAATACCTGTTGCACTCTAAGGGCTTTTATCATGAACCGCTGACTCTGCTGCTGCATCATCAGTAAGAGCAATCTCCTTAGTTGTATCAGGTTATACTGACACATCTACCACAATGATTAGCGGTGTGAAAAACTCCCCAACAGTCTCACCAACAATCAACAGAGGCCTACTAGATAAAACTCCCACAACTTTTTCTCTCAATGCTTCCTCAAGTGGATCACCCTCCACCTTTCATTTTTTTAAGTTTATTTCAATTTCTTCTTATCTATTTTTTCTATGCTCTTCTCTCATCTCTTCTTTCTTCATCACTATTTTTTCTTTTTTACTTCCTTTGTCTTTCTTATCTACCTTTTCTTTGTTTTTTGTCTACTGGTTTCCCAATAATGTCAATCAATGGAGGTTCATCCTTGGATTTTTTAGCTATAGGATCCCAATATATCCTAATTTGGTGGATCTGCAATGCCACAATATCAGCTTTAGCCTTGTCCAAGGCTACCTAGAAAACTGCTAGGTCAGGAACTGATATCTCTCTCAACCTTTCATTCACTCTACATTTCATGTCATCAATGCATCTGTGTAGAGTTAAGAAAGGTTCAATCGCTGCCTCTATTCTCTTATCAACAACTGACTCAAATTGGTTTGCAAAAAGCTATAATTAAGCTTCAAATATCTTTCTAAAATTATGCAACATAAGTGCATACTCTGACATTGGTACAATAACTACATAATTTTCTTCACTTGTAGGAACTAAAGCAACCCCTATAGAAGAGGTTGCTTGTACATATTAAGGAACTGAAACCTTCACATTCTGTGTGGATCCAGTTGGAATAGCAGCTGTTTGAACTACTTCAGACATGATCATATATCGCTCTACCTCTGCTCATTTACCTAAAACCAGCATAGCTGATTCTCATCAAACTTGATAGGGTTATGAGTTTTTCTAGAAGTGACCTCCTAATCCAAGCCTGTAATTTCAGGCATATGAGTTGCCTCACATAACCTCATAACTAAATAAAGAAATGGGTATGCAGTGTCGGGTCTTGTTTCTCGAATCTTTATCTTATTAGCACTAATTTCCACAAAGTTCATGGGAAAGTTTGACACTAAGCTTGCCACCAGAACTGATCTATCCTCACCTATGTTATTGTCTTCTACTGTTGGCATTAGTCTGGACCTCACTACTCCCCACCAAAACTTTGCTTCCTGAGTTAAGGATGCTTTAAAAATTCTTTCACTTGGATTATGTAGCCACTCGAGCTCCCGATAAGCTATCACTTGTACTAACCAAGGGCGTTGATTTGCCCTATCTTCCATTCTGTGGTAGAACTCCTACAAAGTAACTAGGGTAATAAAGTTTGGCCCATATAGGAATCGATTGATAGTTCTATTAGATAGATATAACATCACACCTTACCAGTATTTTGTTTATATTCGGCATGTCTGTATCTTTCTCCCTGTTATTTCATATGCTGTCCAATGTCCCTTGGTAGTTAGCATAAAAATACCTTACCAAGTTTGGGCAGAATGACTCATCTCCTTTTGTAGTCCATGCTAAGTTATATTTTTTGAATGCCCTCTCCATCTGTGGGTACCTGTTCAATTCGAAAGTGATGATCTTTATCTCTTTGCGTAGGCCATTTAAGATTTCTTCTTTTTGTTGCTATCATCCCACTATGATAGATCCTTTTTTCTCCAGTAACCTGCCATCTCACCTAGATTTTTGCATTTTATTACATCCCTCCTTGTATGAGAGTCTTCCTCAGTTGGTTGTTTGGAAGGTTATTCTGATAAATATTGCTAAGAATTGGGCTGCTCCGAAGAAGGATGTTCAAATGGAGTGGATTCTTATTCTTTAAAGTTTACTTCCTTAATTATTTTCTCTTCAGGTTGAGGAAGAGGTTTAGTTATCCTGAGACTTTGCCTTGTACGTCTCTGAAGATGTGGTTCTTCTTACTCACTTTTAGACTCATTGAAGAGCCTCTAGGTCATGTTCTCTTTGGTTACCCTCTTGGTATCTTTCTTTGAATTCCCTCTAGGTGGAATGGTTAAGTATGCATTAACAGAAAAATATCATTTAATACCTAATAATGAATAAGCACACAAAAGTAAATCACTTTCAGTAACATGTGTGTGACGACTTGGTCTGATAAGTCATCACTTGAGTGACGGTTCATTAGTCAAGTCGTCAGTCTCAGGTAGAATTACTCATTTTAGAGAAAAAGTTGACGACTTGGTCTGATAAATCATCACTTAAGTGATAGCTGGTTCAACTCAGCTAACAACTTGGGCTGATAAGTCATCACTTAGGTGACGGCTCGTCAGCCTAAAATAGAATGTAACCCATTTTTAACTCATGTGATGACTAGGTCTGATAAGTCATCACTTATGTGATGGATCATCAGCCAGGTCGTCAACTTACGACAAAATTTTGGGCCCTTTTTCGCTTTGCTTGATGACTTATCAAATTTATTGTCATCACATTCATTTTCACTAAGCCATTCTTTTAAATTCTTAGGCTGGAATTTTAAACCTTGTTACCCAATTTTGAGCTTGTAACCCTAATTTTCAATTTCAACAAGATAATGCACCAATTTTGATGTGATGAAGCTTTGACCACATGGGTACAATTTTTCTTTTTGTGTAATTAAGACTTCAATCTATTACTATAGAACATAAATTTCAAAACTTAGTGAGAAGTGTGTTCATGGACACTTTGAAAGAATACAAAATTTAGTTGATTTAGGTAACCTCCTTAACTTCGTATTGCTCAAGTTAGTTCATGAACACTTGTACCCTTTTTACACTCTAAGTTACACTTGATTTCCAATACCGTTGCTGAACAAAAATAGGAGCATTTAGGTCATACCTTTAGGATGACATAACCCAACTCTTCAAACTTTTGAATTTTTAACTTGCCCAGGGACACTCAGGTTTCAGAGCACTTCAAAATATTTTCTCAAAAGGAGCAGAAAAATATGCTTGCACTAGTCTATTTTCTTTTGAGAAGATAAAGAGAGAAAAATGGGTGCTTGAGTATGAAAAGAGACAATACGGGGAAAGGTGAAATGGTTGCACTGATGTTTCCTATCTTTTTATTTTCTAAGATTATCCAAAAATTAATAAAACAATTAAAAACAAATTTAAGCTAATAAAGAATAATAATAAGAAAAGGGATGTACCAAACATAGAAATGGGAAGATTCATTGTTAGGCATATGAAAGGTTATTGGGTTTGGACTGGGTCATGGTTCTGAATCGGGTCAAAGTCACTTAGCGGGGCCCAAAATTGAGTGATGGCTTATTGCATGTCTGAAGGCCCACACGTACCTCATCACCCTTAAGCAGAATGTTACTGAATTTTGGTTCAACTGACGACAAGGCTTGATGGCTCGTCACTTGAGTGACAGCTTATCATCCTCGTCGTCACACTACCTAGTATATTTATCTATTGTACATCAACTAATGACAAGGTGTGATGGACCGTCACTTAGGTGATGAATTTTCAACCTTGTCATCACCCTTATCTATAATTATTCCACATTTTTCTTCATCTAACGACAAGGCTAGATGGCTTGTCACTGGAGTGACAACTTATCAGCCTTAGTCGTCACTTTTTTCCAGAATATGCCCAGTTCTTTATGCATGAGTTGATAACATTGCTTTTCTCTTTTTTTCCTACACATCTAAATAACTCATTATGTACACAAACTTTAAAACAAACAAAATACTTACAACATAACAATTTGGGTTGCCTCCTAATAGCAGCTGATTTACTGTCGTGGCATGACTTGGTTATCTCAACTACTCTTACTTCATCAAGATACGAAGTGGACAACAGCTTCACATCATCCGTTGGACCAACATAATTCTTAATTATTTGCCAGTTAACTTTGAACAAACTTTCATCTTTTCTATTAAGTTCCACCACACCTGATGGAAAAAATTGACTCACTTTGAACGATCCCAACCATCTTGATTTTAATTTGCCCGAAAAGAGGTTAAGTCGAGAGTTGAACAATAACACCCAATCTCTAGCATAAAAGTATCTCTTCTCTATT
This sequence comes from Capsicum chinense, assembly GCA_026120095.1. Lineage (NCBI taxonomy): Eukaryota > Viridiplantae > Streptophyta > Magnoliopsida > Solanales > Solanaceae > Capsicum > Capsicum chinense. The sequence continues at coordinate 58,786,426 of JAPEIP010000010.1, forward strand.
CTTTGATCTTGGTAATTCTTTATCCTCTCTTTATATAGGTCGGCTCTTTCATAAGCTCTAAGACGGAATTCGTCCATCTCATTTAATTGTCCTAACCTTAACTCAATTGTTTCTTTCTAGTTCATGTTCAGTCATTACAAAGCCTTGTGCTCTAGTTTAATTAGAAGATGACATGATTTTCCATAGACTAGCTAATATAGTGACATCCCAATAGGAATCTTGAAAGTAGTCCGATATGCCTACAAGGCATCATCGAGCTTTTGAGACCAATTTTTTCTGCTCGCATCCCGTCTTAGCCAAGATTGCTTTTATCTCCCATTTCAAGACTTCCACTTGCCCACTTGTTTTTGGGTGATATGTAGTGGCCACTTTATGCTACTTCACACCATGTTTCAACAAAGCATCCCAGAATGTTTTGTTGCAAAATTTGGATCCCCCATCACTAATGATAGTCCTTGGAACTCCAAAATGGGAGAAGATGTTCTTCTTCAAAAAGGCAAACATTCTTTTGCCTTTATTATCAGCCAAAGCAACTGCTTCAACCCATTTGGACGCATAGTCCACAGCCACTAAGATATATTTTATCACATAGGATCTCACAAACGGCCCCATGTAATCAATACCCCAGATGTCAAATAGTTCAAATTCCAACATCTTTTCCAAGGACATTTCATGATGCTTTGATATTTAGCCTTGTCTCTGGCACTGGTCACACATTTCCTCACGAACTTATATACGTGCTTGAACAGGGTTGGCCAATAATATCCACTTTGGAACACGTTTCTTGCAGTACGGTCACCTACATGGTGACCTCCGACTAGAGAAGCATGACAAGCTTCTAGAATATTTAGCATATCAACCTATGGAATGCACTTTCTAATGATATTATCAGCATAATGCTAGAATAAATATGACTCATCTTAGAAGTAACTTCTAACATCATGAAGAAACTTCTTTTTCTGGTGAAATGAAAGGTTCTTCAGAATGATCTCACTTTCCACATAGTTTGCAAAGTTCGTGTACCAAGGCACTCTTTCAAGCACAACTTCAAGGATTTTCTCATCAGGGAATTTATCATCAATTTCACATTTATCAATGATTTTCTGATCTCCCTCAAGCCTGGATAGATGGTCTGTTACCCAATTTTTACATCCTTTCCATTCTTTGACCTCAAAGTCAAACTCTGGTAAAAGAAGCACCCATCTGATTAACCTTGGTTTATCATCCTTCTTTGCCATAAAATATCTCAAGGTAGCGTATTTAGTATGAACCACCTCCTTGGTTCCCAACAATTAAGCATGGAACTTCTCAAAAGCATAGACAACTGCAAGAATTTCCTGCTCAGTAACACTGTAATTCTTCTGTGCCCCATTCAATGCCTTGTTTGCATAGTAAATAGGGTGAAACAATTTTTCTTTCTTTTAGCCAAGCACAACCCTAAGTGCGACTACACTTACATCAAAAATGATTTCGAAAGGCTTAGACCAGTCTGGAGCAACAATGACAGAGGAAGCCATGAGCTTCTCTTTAAGGCATTCAAATGCCTTCCTGAAATTATCATCAAATACAAACGTAGCCTTCTTCTCCAATAATTTACACCGTGGATTTGTAATTTTGGAGAAGTCCTTAATAAACCAGCAATAGAATCCAACATTTCCCAAGAAACTATATCCTTAATAAACCAGCAATAGAATCCAGCATTTCCCAAGAAACTATGAACTTTCTTTACAAATATAGGATAGGGTAATTTGTCTATCACCTCTACTTTTGCCCGATCGACTTCAATCACCTTGGCCGAAATTTGATATCCAAGAAAAATGTCCTCCTTCACCATAAAGTGGCATTTTTCCCAATTCAGTACTAGATTGAATTCCTCATATCTCTATAATGCTCTACTCAGGTTTACCAGACATAATTCAAAAGAATCACCTACCATAGAGAAATCATCCATGAACACCTCTAAGGTGTCCTTCACCGTGTCAGAGAAAATAGACATCATGCATCGTTGAAAAGTGGTAGGTTCATTACACAGACCAAATGGTGAGTCATACCCTCCTAGGTTTAATTTTCAGCTTTTAAGATGAGGACATTTTATACATTTCCCGCCCCTAAACCCTTACGACCCATGACTTAAAACATTATTTAGCCCTTAATTCTCCACTTGGACAAGATCAAAATATTCCAAAACACTCTCAAAACTTCTTCAAAAAGATTTAAGGCTAGGGTTTCAAGAGGTGTTCTTCTAAAGGATAATGGAGTCAAGTTCTTTCCATAAATCATCTGGTATAAGTCATATGACTCTTCCCTCATTGTTATTTCTCAAATATCATATATTTTAAACATTGATTTTGATTCTAAATAGTGGGTATTGACACCAAATTTTGAGGATTTTGATGCATCGTGATGAGTAATGTTTACTCTTGTTTAAACTTATGCTATACATGTTTTTGGTGATAGTTTGCACATGTGGGAGCTTGTTGATGGTGGTTTAACAAATGGGTCATGAGTAACCCTAAGCTTGAGGATTTTTACTTTGAGTTTAGTCATGGTAAAGATATGCCCTCAAGGTGTTTGTGAAAATGTCTAAGAGAAATAACTAGTTACATGTTAATAATGTTTTGAACTAAGGCAATGGCTTAATGAGTAATGGTGATAAGTAAATAACTATCTAAAGGACTTGTTGCCCATGTAATAGTTAATTGGTAACCTTGGTGGTTGAGTGGTTAAAAAGGGGTTTGAGTCCTAAGAACATGAAATTAAATTATGTTTGAACTAAAGCTTGGTGTAAGAATTCTTATAAAGAATGAATAGTTTGGTAAAGGTCTTGAGGACCATAATTTGACTTGAATGGTGATTGAAACTAAGGCATTGGCCTATTAAAGTGATTGATTGATAAATGGTTTAACAAGACCTTGTGGTCATGTATGGTATTGAATTGTAGCCTTGAAAGCTTGAATTGGCTAAGTGGGTTAGAGTTCTTGAATGTTAAAATAAGTGGATGTGAATGTATGGACAAAGGGTTAGAGTCCTAATGTCGATTAGTAATGGATGTGATATCTTATGGTTAGAGTCTACTTGCTTTAAAAGATGGCTTGGATTTAGAGTCCACTTGTCTAATAAAACGGCTTGTGGTTAGAGTCCACTTTCTTGATAAGACAACTTGTAGTTTGAGTCCACTTGCTTGATATGATGTCTTTTGGTTAGAGTCCACTTTCTTAGTAATGCAACTTGAGGTTAGAGTCCTCTTGCTCAATATAATCGGGAAGTTCAAACTCCCTAATCTACGTAAGTGGAAGGTTATAGTCCTCCACTTCATGTATCATGATTAGATGTTTCAGAATGCATGCTAAGTCCTTGTTTCCTTTCCCAACACTCATTGTATCTATATATCTACATATATGCCTATGTATTTAAATATGGTTGCATATGATGGTTTGATTTTGTTTTGAATGATGACACTATTTTATCCTTATCCTTGAGTTTCAGGCTAGCACTCCAATTATTAACCATCTTCAGACATTGTGTCACTATGCGACATAGGGGATGGAGCTTCTTCTTCTATTCCTACGTAGTGACTAACTGTTCGAGCAGTTCATGTGTTGACTTAGAAGTGGTGAGCTTCCATACTTTGGAAGACATACATTTCAGGGTCTTTCTATCTTATGTCAGAGACGTGTATTAGACTTGGTTTTGGCTACTGTTGTGGGCTTGTCTCGACATATTATAGGCATCGGATTTGTAGAGGTTTTGTGGATGACTGCGGACTTTGGTATGTTGTTTAGTATGTTGACACTAATGGATTGATTTGATGTTTCTTAAATTATTATTGTTAGTCATGTTTTCGCTACCTTAATATATGTTCAGACTTCATCCGACACTTACAAATTGATTTGAAGGATTGGGTTAGGTTAACGGGGTGATCTATGGTCCTTGTTGGGATAGAGATTCCCATACAACAAGGCCCAATTTTGGGTCGTGTCATTGTGAGAGAAAGCTGTGGTTTTTCCCATTCTGGGTTTCCATTCAAAAATACTTGTGTCTTTTACTCTTTTTTTGGAATTGTGTTTAGATTTCCTGCACTCTATTATTTGATTTCCTGTGTTTGATTTTGAGGGACCTGGTCCCTTACTGTGCGGAGCAACCCCTTACGGTTTCAATAGTTATGTGATGACTAGTAATTAAATGAACTAGTTAATAAGAGATGGTTAGCTAATGAATGATGACTAGTTAGTAATGATGATAAGGTTTTTAAATGATGTAACATTATCGAATGTTGCTAAATATGGAGTGATGGTTAAATGACGATGAAGGTTTGTCATAATGTTGGTTGATTGTTTTATTCTATCCTTGAGTGTACTCTCTAGGTGTATAGGAGTCTGTGATGGATTATTTGCTTTCACACACCAATTGGCGTATGGGAGCTAATTTTATAGTTTGTAATTTCATGTGTTATATTATGTTACATTGTGTTATTATTCTTGTTATTTGCTTATTATGCACAGTGGTATTGGATATGATTTAGGTTCATTTCTGTACCTTGCCTTTGTTATGTTATCTTGCATTTATCATACTTATATCATGATTTCGCTCATTAAATCGATGGTGCCTACTAAGTACCCATTGTTTTGATATCTCATACTATACTTCTGTAGCTTTTGGGTGTAGATCCGATTACTAGTTGTCGTTGTTGATTCATGTTCGTGTAGTGTTTATATTCGGAGATAGGTTTAGCTCTTAGAGTTCAATTTGCTCATTTCCTTCTATCTTTATATATTAGTCTTTCGACTTGAGACAAATGTATTGACTACTCTAGTACTTGGGTTGTAATTCTATTATTAGATGCTCCAGATTGTGGGATGGTATCTTTTATTGATTGTTTTATCTATTTAAAATACCTTTCTTATTGTATATTGTGTTCTTGAAATTATCTTATGTGGGCATTTTCTACCGAATTAATTCATCGTGTTAGCTCTGGGTTATGGTTCGGCTTACCTACTGGCGGGATTTGGTAGGTGCCATAATGACACATAAATCGAGTCATAACAATCCGCTCTCTTATAAATAAACAAATCCAACCACCCTATTATCCCATCCAAGAATAAAATATACCAATAATTATGAACATGATGAATGGACAAAATATGACAAATGCGTAATACCTTTGGAGAATCTGTTAGCAATGGAAACAATATTGGAACTAATACAAAGCTATCAAAACTTATTGAATGCTCACTTCAGCCAAAATAAACATCTTATACATAAAGGAAGGAATATGATTCACATGCAAGTCAACTCAATGATTTATCACATGAAAAAGTTGAATTTACTTTCACCCCACTGACGAATTATGTTGATTGATCTCTTCAGCGAATACCCTTGTCACCAGTAGAAACGATGTCACAAGCCTAGGTGGTTCCAATACTCCAAAAAGTTCCTCCTATAACTCCTCTATCGTCCCCTACTTACGTTCCACAGATGCCACAACCCAGGAGGAGCCACAAAGAGGCAATGTTTAGGTAATGATACTATTTATTCTTGAAGATTCACTAACATTCACCTTATGTGAAAACACAAAATAAAGGATTCTAGTGGCTGTACCACCATCAATTCCAAGGATATTAGGGAATATAAGATCATATTAGGAAGAAAACATGCTTCATTATGTAGTAGTATAGTGGAAATGCCACTGGAGGATCGAGATTACTCATTATTTTAGAATCATCTTGCCTTGAACTTGGAGATGTCTCTAGTTACATGAGGGACCAATACAATGCCAAATCATTCTCCTATGAAAATAATTATATAGAATTATAGGGGTGATAATAAATCATACTTTTGAAGGAAGGTGATGGATATAATATAATCTCATAACCCTGTTGTTTTAGTCTTAACAGAAACTAGAATGGCTGACCACGAATCTTTGTTGCATTCGCTTCCATATACTGATGTAATGCAGGTACCAGCCTCAAGATATTTTGGAGGAATAGAAATATTCTAGAACAATAATGAACTTATGATTAACCTGATGGTACTCATCGAGCAGGAACTCTACACCTCTCTTCAGGTTAGTCCGAATTCCACTCCACTGTATTTTACAATTATATACGCAAGAAATAGTTATTTTTATAAAAAAAAATTAGGAAAAAACTTAAATTAAATAAATAAAAATGGTCCTTGGATAATGTGTGGTGACTTTAATGAAGTCACAATCTCTTCAGCGAAATTTGGAGTCAACTGCATAAACAATACTCGTCTTTCCTATTTTTTAGACTGGATAAATAATTTAAATATGATAGATTTAGGTTTTATGGACCTAGATTTACATGGACTATGATGATTAAATGATGTCACTCAAACTACACCTCCAATTGAAGGATAAAATGGTCGCTATCAAAATATAGTAACCCAACTAGGTTGGGGATGATCCCATAGGGAATACATCAAAAATCCTTCTCGAACTTGTTGAAATCACCAGGCAGTGCAGAAAAGTAAAGCGGGTTTGTGTAGCCAGCAAGATGTAACAAAAACTGAATGCTTTTGGTTATAAAAAACTTAAGATAAAGATTAGGCTTGTGTTACCAGTGGCTTCTAACTCTATAGACTTATCATGCACTATTAAACTATTCTAATACCTTGCATGCAAAAGATGATAAGTTATGTACCTTTTGAGTTTCAAGGTGCCGTCTTACTAACCCTCAACCTAGATCCCATTTTAACTATTACTATTTGAGTCTCAAGTTATTATATGAAAGGTAATTTTCTTAAGCAGATAGTGTCGGTAAGCTTATTGTGGTAATTAACTCAAAATCACTGTTGTGATCTCCTTTTTCCAATCTCTACCTCTCGGTCAGGCTTCTAATTATAGGCAGGTTATCAACATTGGCCATCGTTATGAAATCAATAAGAATGAAGAAAAACACAATACATGCAAGAATACTTATCTAGAATTACTTAAAACTTCCTCTACTTCGTTATCTAGATAGGGTTCCCACAACCCTAGCTAACCACTCATAGTTATGAGCTCATTCATGGGATTCATAGATAAAATCATAAAATCAATATCACAATAATTAAAAAAGAAAACCCAAAGTCTTAAATTGAATAACAAACCAAGGACAATAAGATTCCATGGTCACAAGTCAATCTTGAAATCAAAAGATATTTGTGAATAGTATGATGTAACTTAGCCTCAAAGGGCCTATCTCTGGATATGTAGCATCCCCCTACTAAATAAAGTCTAAAGGGTACTTGTAGATTATAAGAAACCCTAGAAATCAAATCATAAATAAATAGGGAAAACTTAACTAAACATATATAATAATGACTTAAAACCTCATAGGAGTAGGTTCAAGTTACATGGGATCCTAGGAAATAACTTCAAAATTATTCAGGATTTATGAATCTATGGCCACCTACAAACCCGCCTATAGGTCGTAGGTGGCACCTATGGTCGTAGGTAGGGTATCGTAGGTGTTCATCCAAAAATATGCTCTTTGGATTTTCAATTTCTGATACCTATGGACCCACCTACACCCCGTAGGTGGTACCTACAACACTTTGGTTCATATAGTTAGCTTCCAACACCTAGGTTCTTGCAAAACCACTTCGAAAATGCATCAAATCCAATAAAATAGCCTTAAGTACTTAAATATTCTCCAAGATTAAGCATCGCAAGTGATATGAATCCGTAGAACATCAAGACCCTCAAGTTAGAATATTGCATGTCCTCAGACAACAAAAACATAATAAAATATACGATGATGCTTAACCAACAAAAACCTAAGATACCTACGACAGTCAAACATCAAATTTAGCTCAAAACACATTACCATCTTCAAATTCTATACTTTTAAACAAATTGTACGTATTCATGAAGAACAACAATGTGACATAAACGAATCAAGCTATGACATTACATTAGCAACAAACAATCATGCATATATACAAGTTACACTACCCAAACAAGTAAGCATCTAACAATACAACCCACATGCCCTCAATATAAGGAGGTCCCAAATCACTCATATGAAATCATGCATGTCAATACACGGATGGTCAAGAGACACTCACACTCACAAGAGAAGTTCCATCAGTGTGCATCAAATACCATGGGCTTACCCTTATTTTCTTTACCTTAGTTTTAAGAAACTTAAGTTAGGATCACTATACGACTTAATTCGGCTTGTAATATAGGCTTGGGGGCTGGTAAGATACATATAGAAATACAGTGACTAAGCCTCCTTGGAACTACACTTACTTTGGGATCCACTTATCAACCAATTTCTTTTTATTCCACCCTAATTTCTCTCTTTTTCTCTTTTATTACACATTAGGTTGGGTATGGTTTCTTTTATTCTTTATATTTCTTTTTCTTTTGCTTTTTCTACCATCCCCAACCATACTTTCTTTTATCTTATTTTACCTTCTTCATACCTACTTCACATTATGCACCCCTATGATAACCACCCTCAACTAAGGGGATTTGCCTAAGTTGAGGTACACAATGTTCAAGGAGGACAAAGGCCAAACCAAGTTCATTTTATAAAGAATTTGAAGATAAAAGGTGTAATAAGAAAAATAGGGTACATAGGCTCAAAATAGGGATCAAGGGATACCTATTTACACATGGAAGGTTAGTGAGGCTAAAAGTGGACCAACATAAAAAACCGCCTATAATCCTTTCCCAACTAACTATCCTACAACCTAGGAAAGACTAATCACGCAATTCTGGATTTAACACACAAAGAGAACTAAGTAGCATCTCACACACATATGACATAGAGTCATATCACAAGCTACTACTTATCTAGTTTATGGACAAGTTAGCTATGATTATCATGTCCCTAATTCTAATGTCGTACCAAGATCCATAATGGTCACACATATATATATCTCACACAATTTTTGTAGGGGTATCTTTTTTTAACAAGAAACATGTAAACTACCCTAGATACTTAATTTTCTCTTAATTAAACACAAAACATCATGAAACAAAACAAAACATGCATAAATAATGCTTGTTCAACTAGGAAAAGGACTCCGGGGAAAAGAGGCACGTCAACAAAACACCAAGTGGACATCAATACCCACAAGAAGCCCCATCCTCAACGTAAAATCATGATTTGGCCCCAATGTATTATACAACAACAAGATAAGAAAGTTAGGAACAAACTTGTGTCACCGTAGATGCGAAGATCTGACATCAATTAGAATAACACATACAAACAACAAAATACCTTGGGTTGCCTCTTAAGTATCACCTTTTTTAACATGAGGTATGACGGGGCTATGTTGGTTGCTCATACTTCACCGACAATCCCATGGGTACCTTGATTACTCATACTTCATTGAGGTAGCAGAAAAGTTGGCCTTCAGTTTTCTCTTTCCACTTTGAACTTATGAATTGCAGGCCTAATTAGTTTCCTAATTTTCCATTATGCTCAAGGACCGATGGGATAAAAATAAAGTACCCAAGCAGTAGATGAAACATGTTGTACTTCTTGGCCATTATGTAAGAAATGTAATTTTTTATTCTAGATAAACACATTAAGGAATATTAACATATATTTCCTGTTTCTTGCTTTCTTCTTTAGGTTTGGATGGATTGACCAAGATCTGACTATCCAAACACAATGTGGAAAAATGCTTTGAATGAGGTCCAAGATCCCCTAACTCAAGAATCACAGTCATATTTTCATCCCCATATAACCCTAATATGCTCACATAAATAGTGGCATTATCCATAAGAGTATGAGAAGTTGTTGACTCTACTAATTTTAGCTCCTCAAGTTGGCTTCTCAGAATTATTTAGTCTCACACCACCCATTAATAAATTGTTAGGTGTTACACACAACAATTTTGCATTCAACTCTACTTGTAAGTGGTAAATATCCAATCCAAACCTATTACCCTTTTGACTAATCTCATGATTATTGTGTACAAGGTGTGTCAATATTTGTATCATGCTATACTTGTGTTCACACACTATATCTGCCATACTCCAGCAATACCACACCATATCAAAAGGATAAGGATCAATAATAAAGAATTCTTCAACACTTCATAAATCCTCTAGCCAAGTTATCATATCAAGAAGAGAAGGCATACCCTAGCATATGCCCGAAGAAGAATAGAAAAGAAAACCATGAAAACTTCAGCAACTCCAATCAGACAATCTGCAATTGTATTCCCCGACCACGGTACCAAAATTTTGATGTCGCTCAAACTTCATTAAAGGATAAAGCGGTCTCTATCAAAATATAGTAACCTAAATAGGCTGGGTCGATCCTATAGGGAATACATCAGAAATCTTTCTACAAATTGTTGAAATCACTAGGTAGTGCGGAAATGTAAAGTGGGATTTGTAGTAACTTGCAAGAAGTAATAAGAATTGGATAATGTTGGCTGTAAAAAATTTAAGACGAACACTAGGATTGCATTCCCCCTGGATTCTAACTCTGTAGACTTATCGTGCACTATCTAACTGTTATAATACCTTGTATGCAAAATCTGATGAGTTAGTACCATCAACTATCTTGAGGACTCATTGATGAATTTCACCCTTTACCTTTTGAGTTTTAGGGTGTCTCCCTACTAATCCTCATCCTGGATCCTAGTTTAACTATTACGTTTTGAGTCTCAAGTTATTAGATAAAAGATAATCATCTTATGTAGATGGTGTAGGCAAACTTACTTTGACAATTAACTCCAAATCACTATTATGATGTCTTTTTCCTGATCTCTACCTCCCGATCAGGCTTATAGTGAATACCAACGGGTTCTCAATGTTGGCCACCGTTAAGAAATTAATAAGAACAAAGAAAAAAACAATACATGCGAGATTATTTATCTAGAATAACTTGGAACTTTCTCTATTTTTAGTCTAGCCAGGGTTCCTACAACCCTAGTTAAGGGAATTAGTCGCTCATAGTTATGAGACCATTCATGGGATTCATAAGGAAAATTGTAGAATCAATCTAACAATAATGAAAGAAGAAAATCCAAAGTTTTAAATAGAACAACAAACTAAAAACAATAATATTCCAAGATCACAAGTCAATCTTGAAATCAAAAGATGTTATTGAATAGTATGATGTAAACTTAGCCCCAAAGGACCTACCTTTAGATGTGTAGCATCCCCTTACCAAACAAAGTCTAAAATGTATTTACAGATTACAATAAACCATATAAATCAAATCCTAAATAACCAAGGAAAACTTAACTAAACATACATAATAATGACTAAAAACCTCATAGGAGTAGGTTTGGTTACATGGAAACCCTAGGAAACAACTTCAAAATGATCTAAGATTTTTGCATTGGTGGACACCTACAAGTTGTAGGTGTTACCTACGGCTGTAGGCAGGGTGTCTTAGGTGGTCTATCACGACCAGAACCAGGGCCTAGCAATGATGGGTATCTCAAGTACCACGTAGACCCAAGATCACCCCTTTAACTAACCTATTCAGTACAACAACCGCAAGTCTTGGATGAACTCTAAACATATAAAAAGATAGTGTAAACACAGGACTAATATTAGTCCATGTAATGTCTATATCAATCACCGGTGATTAGAAAACCGTTCGCCACTAAAACAATCTACCAAAATTACACACCCAAATCCACAGTAGTCCAACAAAACCTCTATAAAACCAAAATTAATAAAATGTCAGGACATGCCCCTGACAGTAGCTTAAATAAAGTTTGAGTAATGTCTAAGACATAAGTTATAAGGACCATGAAATAAAGCCTTTCAAAGTATGGAAGCTCACAACTTCAATGTCAACTCACCAACCAACTCCAACACCTGATAACTACGCTGGAAAAATTATAAGAAGTTCCAATGCCTACATCGCACGGGGATACAACATTCAGAGATAGTTAGCGGCTAGATTGCTAGCATATAACTCAAGGACAGAGGAATAAAATAATTTCTTCATTCATTCCAAGTCAAATTATCATATGCAATCACATATATACATATATATATATATATATCATATCAGGATAGGGAACCGGGTTTAGCAAGTATTTAAAATCGTAGCCTGGGTTGTGTAGCATAACCGTAAAAAATTAAGGCACCCACAGGTATGGGCCCAACTCTCTCATAGTTGGAAGGGCACCAATGCATGTAGCCACACAAACCAGAGAATATCTATATCTATATACTCATTTAGAAGGGACTCGAACCATCCAGCATAATCAAGGTGACTTAAGCTCCAATGTATATAATATGGGGGACTCAAAACTCCTATTCATATATTTATTTAGGGGACTTGAACCTCCCGATCATATTGACACCCGCACCGGCTAGTGCGGTTTCCAGTGTTAGTCCTTCGAACTCCACTTTCATGGCCCTGCTACATATCCCAGTTTAAAGCCCAATTAAAACATTCATTACACATCACAACCATTATTCCAATTACTTACGAAAGGCAAGCCATTGGAATCGTTGTACCAACCCCACTTGCATGCTTACAACATTCCATAACCATTATTACTCAACATGGGATTCGAACCCATTATATAAACAAAGATATCAATTCAATTCAATATTTAAGGACTCAAACCTACTTAGCCAACTAAACCACCAAGGTTATAATTCAAATCAATTTATGGCCAATAAGGCCTACATGAAACCATTTATCAAACAACAACATTCATAGCCCATTACCTTAGTTCAAAACACAGTTTAATTCAATTTATGGTCATTAATACCCTTACAAAACCATTCATTCTTTATTAATGTTCTTATGCCAAGCATTAGTTCAAAACATAATTTAAACTTGTGATAAGATCATTCTTATTGTTTACAAATAGGTTGAGGGCATACCATTGTCAAAACCAAAAACCATCAAATTTAGGGTTAAATATGACCCATTTTTTGAATCACAATTCCCAAGCTCCAACATGTGCAAAACTATTATCAAAACAAGTATAATCATAATTTAAACCATAAGAAAACAATACTCAATATTATGCATTCAAAACCTCAACCATGGTTTTCAAAACCAGCATTAATGACTCATAAATAATGCTTAAAACATATGATTTTAGTGAACTAACAATGAAACAAGAGTCATATGCCTGAGTTATGAAGATTCACGAGGAGAATTTGATCTTTAAGCTCAGACGACCACCTTGAAGAAACCCTAGCCTAATCTTTCTTGAGAAGTTTTAGAGAGAGTTTAGAAGGTGTTGATCTTGTAAAATGTGTAATGGATGACCAAAAAGTGTTATAAGACGTGGGGTCTTAAGGGCTTGGTGTTGGAAATCTCAAAAGTACCCCGAACTTAAAAGCTATAAAACCCGCAAATGGTTATGAGTTGAACCTCTAACTCGTCACCACAACATATGATTGGTATCAGGTCGTCACTAGAATAGAAGGTTGGACACCACACTCGATCAAACTTACGTCTCTCTTTCCCCACTTATCACTAGACCATACAACTGGAAAGGTCTAGTCATATCCAAGGCAGAACACCAAGGGCTAAACACTAAAGAACATACAATTGTACCCTAACCCTCTTGTCACATGACCATACGACTCGTATGGAGTCTCTCATAACTAGGGCAGAACTTGACCAAAAACACACTGACCAACATATGACTAGGGTCCCTAGACCCATCACCACACCATACGACTTATGATGTGAGTCGTAAGATGAACGTAATGTTCAAAACTCAGGAAATTCACAAGGGCCAAAGTTTGGGGAATTTTAGTCTCCCCCCTATGGATCATTCATCCTTGAATGATGGGACAAGGTAAAATAAGCATTATTGGACTCCACATGCCTCTATTCTTACCTTTAACTAAGTTAGAAAACAAAGATGCCAAGCAAACCACCCTTTTTCTTTTAACAAGGACAAAAAATAAGGATGTTAAGAATAACACATAAATCAAGCACAAATTTCCAGAATCGGGAATAGGAATAGATACTTGGATGTCATTTCCTACTCCGCTTCCCATGTGGCTTCCTCAAACCTGTGGTTCCGCCATAGAAGCTTTACTGAAGACATGTCTTTCATTCGCAATCAATGAACTTGTCGATCCAAGATCCTCACTGGGACCTCCTTATAGGATAAAGAATCCATAATACCAATGTTCTCCAAGGGAACAACCAACAAAGGATTACCCATGCATTTCCGCAACATGGACACATGGAATACTAGATAAATGGAACTTATAATAGAGGGAAATTTCAACTCATACGCAAAGCTACCATCCTTTCTTAAAGCCATGTACAGACCAACATACCGAGGACTGAGCTTTCCCTTATTTCCAAACTGCATTACTCTCTTTATGGGAGACACCTTCAAGAACACCCAATCTCCAACCTCAAACTCAAAGTCCCATCACCTCACGTTTGCATAGGAATTTTGGTGACTTTGGGGGGTCTTAATACCATCACCTTTTCCATGTCTTAGTAAACCAAATTTGGGCCAAAAAATTCTGCTTCACAAACCTCAAACCACCCGATAGGAGATGTCCACCTTCTTCCATACAATGCCTCAAACGGGGCAATACCAATGCAAGAATGATAGCTATTATTATAAGAAAAATCAATGAGAGGAAAATGGTCAAACCAACTACCACCAAAGTCAATCTCACAGGCTTGCAACATATCTTCAAGAGTTTGAATAGTCCTTTATGCTTTCCCATTCGACTGCGGATAAAAAGCCGTACTAAGACTTACCTTGGTACCCAAACCTTTTTGAAACGACCGCCAAAAGTATGATGAAAACTGCACACCATAATCCAAAATAATCGAGAAAGGCATACAATGCAACTTTACAACCTCCTAAAGGAATAATTTTGCATACTTCTCGGTAGAATAATTAGTCTTCACTAGCAAGAAGTGAGCAGACTTAGTCATTCTATCTACGATGACCCAAATGAAGTAACACTGATTCCACGACCATGAAAGGTTGGTAATAAAATCCATATTAATTACCTCCCACTTCAACTTTGATATTTTAATCTCATGGAGTAGCCCACTGGGCCTCATATGTTCCACCTTCACTTGTTCACACACCATACACTTAGATACAAAATTAGCTATATCCCTATTCATATTATTCCATCAATACATATCCTTGAGATCATGATACATCTTTGTTTAACTGAGATAAACCATATACTGTAATTTAGTGGCCTTGGTCAAAATGTTGTGTCACAATCTATCAAAATTAGGAACACACAACCTTCCTTGGTACCTCAAGATACCATCACCACCGATCTCCAAGGCCATCACCTTTGCTTACCCGTATTATCCTTGATTTTCATCAAGAAAGGGTCTAATACCTGCTTCTCATTAATTTTAGAACCAAGTGATGATTGTGCCACCTTTTGGACAAACACACCACCATCCTCAGAGTTTAAGAGATGAACTCCAAGGTTAGCTAAATAGTGAATATCCTCCACCAATTCCAGTCTATCCTTATCCATATGCGATAAATAACCTATTGAAAACCTACTAGGAGCATCAACAACCACATTAAGTTTACGTGGATGGTAGTAGAGACTTATATCATAGCTATTCAGCAAATCAACCTACCTCCTTTGCCTGAGATTAAGATCTTTCTGAGTGAACACATATTGTATACTCTTATGATTAGAAAAGATATCAACATAGACTCTAAATAGTTTGTAATTCTGAATTTTCAGCGTGAACACCACAACTAACAACTCTTAAGTCATTAGCCAAATAGTTCTTTTTATAAACCTTTAACTGTCTAGAAGTGTAAGCAGCAACCTTACTATGCTGCATTAACACACAGCCTAAACCAACCCAAGATGCATCACAATAGATGACAAAACCCTCAGTACCCCTCAGGTAGAGTAAAGATCGGAGCTGAAGTCAATTTATTTTTTAGCTTCTCAAGCATCAGATACAAGAACTTCACCTTCTTCTAAGTCAAATAGACCAATGGAGATGAAATGGAAGAAAAACTCTCCACAAACATCCGATAATAACTTGCTAAACCTAAGAAGCTCTAAATATTGATTGGAGTCGTGGGTCTAGGCCATTTCTTAACGACAGCAACCTTCTGAGGATTTACCATGATCCCCTCACTAGATATAATATGACCTCGATAAGTTATAGAGTTCAACTAAAACTCATATTTAGAAAACTTAGCATACAACTGCTAATATTTCAAGGTCTGCAACACCAGAAAGAGGTGATCGGCATGATCCTCCTTACTCTTAGAGTATACCAAAATATCATCGATAAAGACAATCACAAAAAAATCTAGAAACTGATAGAGAACCTTATTAATTAAGTCAATAAATGTTGCAGGGGAATTGGTCAAGCTAAATGACATCACCAACAACTTAAAATGCCCATACAAGGTATGAAAAACTGTCTTAGGGATATCCACCTCCCTAATCTTTAACTGATGATACCCGAAATAAAGATCTATCTTAGAGAAGAATTTGGCACCCTAAAGCTAGTCAAAAAGATTATTAATTCTTGGAAGTAGATACTTATTCTTTACCATCACCTTTTTTAATTATCGATAATCAATGGACATACAAAGGGAACCATCCTTCTTATGCACGAACAAGACAGGTGCACCCTACTAGGACACAATTTGATGGATAAAACTTTGTCTAAGAGGTTTTTTAACTGCTCCTTTAGTTCCTTCAACTCAACTGGAACCATTCTATATGGGGGAATAAAAATTGGATGAGTGTTCAGAATAATGTCAATACCAAAATCAATCTCCCTATCGAGAGGGTCACCAGGTAGATCATCAGGAAGGACTTTAGGAAACTCATTAACAATAGGAACAGAATGCAAGGAAGGACCCTCAAAGTTAGAATCTTTAACCTGAACCAAATGATAGAGACAACCTTTTGGAATTAACTTGTGGGGCTCTAAGATATGATATGAACCTCCTTTTAGACTCTAGGGAACCACCTTCCCATTCAACAACTAGTTCATTAGGGAATTTAAACATGACCTTATGGGTCCGACAATCTAAAGAAGCATCACCAGTATAACCAGTCCATTCCTAAAATGATATCAAAGTTAACTATGTCTAACTCTATCAAGCCTAACAGAGTTTCCCTAATATCAACATATACCACAAACCCCTATAAATTCTTCTAGCAACCACAGAGCCTCCCACTAGGATAAAAATAAAAAAAAAGATTAGAAATACCCTCAGGACTAAAACCAAAATACATATCCATAAATAAGGTCACATAAAAGAGAGTGGACCCTGGATCAAGTAAACAGTACACATCACAGGAAAAGAGTTTCAACATACCAATAACGGCATCAGAAGATTCCTTAGATTCCTAACAAAAATCAAGACCATATGAGCAATTCTGGATAGTGCCGGTAGTTGAAGCAAAAGCAACACCCTTTAGTGCAGAAGTTGATAAGGAAGAAATAGGAACCTTATTGGCCACGTTGTAATTGACCATAATATCAACAAGGAGGATAGGATGTGGTGGACTGAGCCTCACAAGCCTGAGATTAGGCACCCTGTGCCTTGTACCCTCCACCATACTGAGAAAAATAGTCACCCAACAGCTGTGGGTAAGGAGTACTAGCCAAAGAGAAAGAGCCAGAACTCTTCCACTTCTTCTCAGGCCACTTTACCCATTGCTAACTCTCTGCTGCTAGCCTCTACCCTGATCAAAAAAATCTAAATTTCTTACTCTGCCTCTCGCCAATCTCAGCCTATTTTTTCTTTTGTTTCTTTAACCTATTTCATATACACCACAAGCTGAGAAATATCCATATCCCTATACAACAAGACAATTTTACCTTCTAGAATAAACTCACGGAACAACCCAAAAGCAAACATATTCATTTTAGCTCTCATGCTAGAATAACTGGACAATTGATGGAATTTCAAGGCATACTCCTTGAACGACATCCTACCTTGCCTTAGATTTACAAATTCCTTCATTTTCGCCTCTCTCAACTCTTGAGAAAAGAAATGGTCCAAAAAAGCACTAGAGAAGTCATCCCATAGTACATAATAAACATTATCACCCCTGGACTGAACCCATTCCTCATACCATTAGTCTGCCACATCCTTCAATTAATAGGCAGCAAGCTTCACACCTTCA
This sequence comes from Capsicum chinense, assembly GCA_026120095.1. NCBI lineage: Eukaryota > Viridiplantae > Streptophyta > Magnoliopsida > Solanales > Solanaceae > Capsicum > Capsicum chinense. The sequence goes on from JAPEIP010000010.1 coordinate 58,804,517, forward strand.
ATATTTGAAGTATGCATAATTTGAAGGATCTTCTCCATCTCATTAATAAAAGATTAAGGATCCTCCTCAACTTTAACACCAGTAAAAGTTGGAGGACTCAACCTCATGAATTGGGCAACCCTTGTGGCTTTAAAAGATAGAGAACTACGCTCGAACTGAGATGATACCAATTGAGCCAACATATAAACAAACTAATGAAACTCAGTTTTTATTACATCAGTCTGAGGAGCTTGAAGAGTGCTAGAGGGAACCGGCGGAACTCAAGGAGGTCAAAGAGGAACTAGACCCCTATACCAATTCTGAACCCCATAAACAAGGTGTGTTCCTTCAATAGTGTCGCTGAGTGGAACATAGGAGTTTCATCAGGCAGGTATGATCTGAAAAAGCAAAAAAGTGAAACTTAGAGCAATCCAAGACCTTAGACTCTCTAGCTCAAAGTAAGACAAGAAGACAGGGAAACATTCCAAAATGTATCATAGTCTCACTCTTATAAGTGTGGTGCACTATGCACACATAAAAGATACTGTACTTAACATGGATTTTTGGATACCTAATTGATCTTGAATCGAGGGCTCTGATACTAACTTTTTTATAACCCGAACCAGGGCTTCAGCATGATGGGTATCTTAAATCCCACAGAGACCAGAGATCACCCCCTTCACCTAACCTAGTCAGCACAACAACCTCAAGTGTCGAACGAATTCTAAACATATAAAAAATAGTGTATAGATAGGACTATTATTGATTCATGAAATGTCTATATCAACCCCTAATAACCGAACAACTATTCATCACTAAAAAATTACCAAATCAACACACCCAAGTCTACAGTAGTCCAACAATACCTCCATAAATAAAAATTATCAAAACATTAGGACATGCCCCCAACAGTAGCCAAAATAAAGTCTGAGAATGTCTAAGACACAAGTAATAAAAACCATGAAATAAAGCCTTCTGAAGCATAAAAGATCACCACTTTAATGTCAACCCATGAATCGACTCGAACACCTGATGACTACACAGAAAAAGTAGAAGAAGTTTTGGCACCTGCATCTCATGGGGATGCAACGTCTAGAGACGGTTAGTGGTTGAAGCACTAACATGTAACTCAGGGATAGTGGAATAAAATAAATCCATTATTCAGTACATATTCAATAATATATACATATATATATATCATGTCGGGATAGAAAAATAGGTTTAGCATGTATTTAATACCTAAACCATGGTTATGTAGCATAACCATCATAAAATAAGGCACCCATAGGCAATATGGGCCTGGTTCTTCAATAGATAGAAGGGCCCCAGAGCATATAGCCGTACGAACCAGAGAATATCCTTATTCATATATGCCTTTAAGCGAGACTCAAACCTCCTAGTAAAATAAAGGTAACTTAATAAACAATGTATACAATATGGGGGAATCGAACCTCCTATTTAGATATTCATTTAGGGGACTCAAACCTCCCGATCATATAGATATTTACACCAACTAGTGTGGTTTCCAGTATTGGTTCGTCGGACTCCACTTTTATGGCTCGGCTACACATCCCACTTTAAAGCCCAATTAAAATATTCCTTCCACATACATAACCATTATTCCAATTACTTACCAAAGGAATCCCATTGGTATCAACCTACCAACCCCATTTGCAAGCGTATAACATGCCATAACAATTATTACTCAACTTGAGACTCGAAACCATGGACTAAACAAAGATATCAACTCAATTAAAAATTTAGTCACTCGAACCCATTTAGCTAGCTAAACTACCAAGGTTGTAATTCAAATCAATATTTGGCCAGTAAAACCTTCAATAAATAATTCATAAATCAACAACATTCTTAGGCCATTGCTTTAGTTCAAAACATAATTTAATTCAATCTATGGTCATTATGACCCTTACAAATCCATTCATCCTTCACTACTCTTATGCCAAGCATTAGTTCAAAACACAATTTAAACCTGTGAAAAGATCATGCCCATTGATAAATAGGTTGAGGGCAACCATTGTCAAAACCAAAAACCATCAAATTTAGGGTTAAACATGACCCATTTGTTAAATCACAATTCCCATGCACCCACATGTACAAAACCATTATAAAAACTTATAGAGTTATAATTTAAACCATAGGAAAACAATACTCAACATTATGCATTCAAACCCTCAACTATGGTTTTCAAAACCTTCATTAATGACTTATGAACAATGTTCAAAACATATGATTTTTGTGAACTAACAATGAAGGAAAAGTCACATGCCTAAATTATGAAGATTTATGGAGAGAATTTGATCTTAAAGCTCTTCGACGACCACCTTGAAGAAACCCTAGCCAAATTATTCTTAAGAGGTTTTAGAGCAAGTTTATAGGGTGTTTGATCTTGTAAAATGTATAATGGATGACCAAAAGGTATTATAATACATGGGGTCTTAAGGACTTGTGGTGGGAAATGTCTAAAGTACCCCCTGTTTAAAAGCTGTAAAAACCTATTGGTGGTTATGAGTTGACACTCCAACACATCACCACAGCATATAATTGGTATCATTAACTCGTCACCGAAACAAAAGGTTGGACAACACTTTATCCAACTTATAACTCTTTTTCCCCACTCATCACAAGACCATATGACTGGTAAGGTGTAGTGTTATCCAAGGCAGAACACCAAGGGCTAAATGCTGGACAACATATGAGTGGACCCTAACCCAATAATCACATGACCATATGACTCATATAGACTCTCATAACCAAGGAAGAACTTGGCCAAAAACACACTGACCAATATATGAATAGGGTCCCTAGATTTGTAACCACACCATACGACTTATGGGGTGAGTATTAAGATTAACAAAAAGTTCAAAACTCAAGTAATTTGCAAAGACTAAAGTTCAAGCAATTTCATGGTCACCCAATTTCTGTTTTTTGGATTTTCAATCTGACACCTACAAACATACATACACCCCATAGGTTGTACCTCTAGGTTGTAGGTGCCATAGTAAGTGCACATTTTTCATATTTTCATTCCATTTAGCTTCCAACACCTAAGTTCTTGCAAACCACTCTAAAAATACATCAAATCAAACAAAATAGCCTTATGTACATACATATTCTCCAAGTTTAAGCATAATAAGTTCTATGAATCCATAGCACATTAGTAAACAAAACAACACTATTATTATGGAACATTTGGATAGATTTCTTTGTAACCCTTTGTGGTTAGATCTTAATCCCAACTCAAATGTTTCTTATCTCTCATAACTCACTCCCACTATTGCCACATTCTTCTAAACCTAGTCAAAACTTGTTGAATACCTAAACATGCTTTTAGGTTTGAGATGTTGTGGTTGTGCTATCCAGATTTTAGTGACATAGTAAAAAATTCTTGGCATGAAAATTATAACTACTTAATTTTTGTCAGTAATTTTGCTACCAGTGCTACTATTAGGGATAAAAATATTTTTGGTAATATCTTTACTAACAAAAAAATCTTAAAATCTAGGTTAGAAGGACTCCAAAAGATGAAACCTAATTGAAAGAATATGTACCATTTTAATCTTGAAAATACCCTAACATAAGAGTTTAATAACATTCTTAGGCAAGAAGAAGAATTATGGAAGCCTAAATTGAGAGTACTGTGATTAATGGAAGGTGATGTAAATACTAAATTTTTTCATACTGCTACCATTAACAGAAGAATGAGGAATAAAATTATAGGTTTATTAGATTATGTAGGAAACTGGACTTTTAGTTCTACTAATATAAAATACACTATCTTAATCTCTTTAAGAATATTAACTCTTTCAAACAATCTTGTAGTTATCGTTCTAGTATTCCTCTAGCTATAAATGGTATTTCCATGGAAAATCAAAATACTTTTAACTCATTCCTTACCATAGAAGATATCGATAAAGCTATTAATTTGTTCAAATCTTTACAATCTTCGGGTCTGGATGGACTCCATAGTATATTTTCTCAAAGATTTTTAGAAAATACTCAATTTTCTATAATTCAATAATGTACGGATGCGTTCATAAATGAATCCACTGCTCCGAAAATAAATAAAACCTATAGTGTTCTCATCCCTAATATAAATACCCCAGAATAAGTTACTTACTAAATACCCACCAATCTTTGTAACACAGACTATAAACAAATCACAAAAATTTTAGTTAATCGTATTCTTTCCTTTATAGATAAATTTATTAGTCCTATCCAATTTAGCTTTATATCGTGATGAAGAGTTACGTACAATTCTATTATTGTATAGGAAGCCATTCACTCCTTCAATAAAGCTAAAGGTATATTTGGCAAAATGATGATTAAAATTGACCTAGAAAAAGATTTCGCTAGAATAGAATGGTATTTCATCCACTACTCTCTTTGTAGTCTAAATTTTTCTCAAAAATGACTAATATTATAATGGAATGTGTTACCTCCTCTTCTATGTCTATTCTTATAAATGGTAATCCTATAAATTTCTTTAATTCGATGAGAGGTATTATACAAGGACATACCCTATCTCCGTATTTGTTTATTATTTGTATGAAATTTCTCTCATGTTTTATAAATCAAGCTATAGGCGATAACAAATGGACCCCTATAATAATTAACAATTCCTCCTCTCTTTTATCACGTTTACTCTTCACAGATGACTTGGTCTTATTTTCTACAGCTAATATGGAAAATCTATCTACTATTATCTCATTTTTTAATGACTTGGAAAACAAATCAGGCAAAAATAATAGTTTTAATACATCCAAAGTTATATTCTCAAAAAAGGTTTCTCAGAATCTTTCAAATTCTATATCCAATCACATCAATATAAAAGCGTCCCCTAGTTTTGGAAAATACTTGGGGCTGCCTATGACTAAGCTCCAACCTAATAGTAGGGATTACCAATTTGTACTCAATAACATGAACAACAAACTAAAAGTTTGGAAAGAAAAGATACTCTTATTTTCATGGAGATCAACTCTTGTTAAATATGTACTAGCAACTATTCCTACTTTTGCCAAGTAAATTAGTTTACTCCCATGAAAACCATAAATCATATCGATCATATTGGAGGAACTTTCTTTTGGGTACCACTGGTGGAAAAAACAAAATCCATCAAGTCAATTAGATAGAGTTACTTTTACCTAAAAACTATGGAGGATTAGGCAATCCTAAATCTAATGGAAAAAACTCTACGCTCGTCTCGAGCCTTAACTTAAGATATATAAGAAATAAGTCTCATCTTTGGGTTAAAATACTTCAAAGTAAGTATAAAAATATATGTTATGACAATTTAATCTCTTATAAAGTGACTAACACATATATTTGGAAGAGCTTAAGTAGAAATCAAAACATATTTCTCCAATGAATTTTTTGAAATGTAGGCCATGGATCTAAGATTAACTTCTGGAATGATAGATGGCTATACACTAACAATAACTTAAGGGAGTTAATCAAAGGTCCACTTTCAAAAAATGACTGCATACTAACTCTTACTCAGATCCTAACTAATGGTTCCTACGAGTTTTCAAATATATCTACCAAAATTCTGCAAGATATTCCCAAAATTATCCATACTACTTATATTCAACAAGTAAGACCAAAATTTGACTCTTGCTCCTGCAATGCCACTTCATTAGGAACTTTTCTACTAAATCAGCATACATGTTATTCCTTAACTCCATTGAAAACATGTACATCAAAAATATTTCAGCAGATCGTTGGGTATGGAAAATTAATAATCTGAATAAAATTAAATTATTCATGTGGATTCTTTCACTAACAACCTACCTACAATAGAAACTCTCGTAAAAAGAAAAATCATTCCTACAGATTCTTTTCACTGTTTCCCAAATATAATAGACACTGTCACGCCACATACTTCTAAATTGATCTAAAGCTAAAATTATATGGTCTTAATTCCACCTTACTCCATTAGAGGACCACTTATTAAGAGACCTTAGAAACTTTAGCTTTTCAAATAGCCCCATTAAACTAAGAGGTAATAGTTTTATACCGTTAATTATTATCACGCCTCGCATTCTATGAGCCATTTGGAGGAATTAAAATGACTCGATATTTAAAAATTCTTGACACAACCCAACCGGGGGCCTTATCGTAATGGGTGTCCCAAGTTTGACCGGGACAGAAGATCACCCCCGTTACCCAACCAAACCTCCAGTTGTTTTCCCTAAGTTGACTGAATTTCAAACATATAACAAGATAGTGTAACTGGAAAAGGACTCACTTTGGGATAGGACTATTCCTAGACCAACCCTACCAAGTCATCTCGTCCACCAAATCATAACAACCTAACCACCAAGCCAAGCTAATACCGTACCAAAGGCTATAAACCTATCCATAACTAAATGAGATCCAAAATATAATATGATTAATCTTAAAATAAAATACAATGGAAAAACCAACAATATCGTCAATGGGTGTCATCCCCAATACCAATAACAATGCTAAGGATGACACCAATATTAACCCCACCCATTCTAACCCATAGCAGTACCAAAAAGCCTCTAATCAAAAGAATACCAAAATTCGGTTGAGACATGCCCCTAGCCATACCAAAAACCAATTTCCATAAACAAGTTAAAGTATGAAATAATATCAAAGAAATGGAGCCTTCCGAATAGATGAAAGCTCACCACTTCAATCCAAACACAAACCCTAAAGTCTGAATCACTAAGCAGGAGTGGAACGGTTGGTTTCTGCATCGCATGGGGATACAGTGCTCGAATACGGGTTAATGGGTGAATGCTAGCATGAACTTAGGATAAGGATAAAATAATTTCATATATAAAACCAAGTAAAAACCATCCATATATACACAACCATACATATATATATATATATATATATATATAACCATGCTAGGAAAGGGGACTGAGATTAGTATGCCATTAAAACCTTTACCTAGGTTGTGTGGCTTTGCCGTCCTAAACCACCCAAGGCTATATGGGTTCAGCTCCCGCTACTGAAAGGGTCCCACTGCATGAAGTCGCATGAGAAGGGAAGAAAACTTAGGATGACTAGTACATCCCCCAAAATATAAAGTGTGACATCATGCTCACAGTCACTAGGACCAAACCTCACATCGGCAAATATGAGTTTCCAGTTTAGATCCCCTGGGACCTCCACCTTCCACGGCTTTGCTACACGTCCCTCCTTTAAGTCTAATTAAAACTATTTTCCATCCAAACCAGTATTCCATTATTATTAATCAAGATTATTATTAGCGGTATCGTCATACTAACAATAACTTGCAAGTTTGTCCTTAGCCAATCTGTAGGGGATTTCATGTACCCCATATATTTTCCAATTAACAAAAACCATGGCCACCAAGGGCTTTCCAATCACTTTAAAATAATTTAAACCATTCATATCATTTAGGGTTCCATTACCAAGTTTAAACCATGCATAAGTTCCATTGAAAACCCAATATTATAGTGAAACATTATTAAAGGCATTTATCAAACACATTGGGGGCATAATATTTCCAAAACTAATGCCCTTTACAAAAGAACTATTTTGATATAACCAATTATCCAAAACCACCACTAATGCATATAAAAGCATAATTAAAACATAGGAAAACCAAAACCAAACATTTATAAAAAAAAACCCCCAAAACATAGAAAACCCAAAATCATACAACATTCAAACCATAAAAAATTGTATAAAACCATGCCTTTAGTTGGAACTAATAATGATGGAAGAGAACATGCCTTAAACAAAGATGATATGGAGATAAATCACCAAGACAAGCCCCAATCTAATCCTTAAGATAAAATTATAGCTTCATTTGCCCAAGAACATTAGAGAGGATTTAAGAGTGTTTTCCAGGTGTTTAAGAATAGAATGATAGGGAAAATAACCTCCCATATGCAATATAAGTCATGGAAACTTATTAGGATAAGTGGGGAAATGTTGAGAATAGCCCCACTTAAGTTGCACAAAAATCTCATCATGGAGATATGACTGACCCTTATGAGTCATATCCTCCCTATATGAGTGGTACCCACCTCTCGTACCCTTGGCCTTCTCCTTGGATCCAACATTATCCAAGGTACGACACACCTATCAAAATGCCAAGGCCGACATTTATACGGATCCCGCCTATAACAACACCAATAAGTACCAAAAAGCTTCTATCCAAAAGAGTAAACAAATTTAGTTGGGACATGCCCCTAACCATGGCCAAAACCACTATCCAAAATAAAAGAAAAATGTCTAACAATATCCATAACATGAAATGATGCCTTTCAAAATAATGGAAGCTTACCACTTTAGTCCAAATATTGATACCGAATATGTGTGCTAAACAGGAGGAGTAGAATTGTCAAATCCTACATAGCATAGGTATACAACTGCCAGTATATGGGGTTAGCGAATGACCTCTAGCATGAAACTCATGACAAGGATAAAATAATGCCAATTATAAAACCAAGTACAACCATACATAATGTATACAACCATACATATATAAGTGTCGAGAATGGGAATCGGGTTTAGCATGCATTTAAAACCTTTACCTAGGCTGTGTAGCTTGGCCGTCCTAAACCACCCACAGGCTATATGTGTTCAGCTCCTACTGTTGAAAGGGCCCTAGTTCATATTGCCACACGACTAGAGAAGTATCCCATGGGATGACTAGTATATCCCCCAATATTTTGACACCATGCACATGGTCCACTAAGACCAATTCTCATATTGGCAAATATGTGTTTCTTGTTTTAATCCCCCCAGTAACACCACCTTCTACGGCTTTGCTAAATACCCTGCCATTAATGCCCAACTAAAACTAGTTTCCAAATAACCAAACCATTATCCATTTATTAACCAAGGCCAATATTAGTGTATCGTATGACTCCTTACTCGCATGCGATATCCATAGCCAAACCATTTAGGTTAAGGAGACTTTCAAGAGTCCTTCTATATACCATATTAAACCACTTGGGAAACTTCTATGTTCCCCACAAGCATAATTATTTAGCCTTTAGCCTTTTCAAACTATTTAAACCATGTGTAAATCCTTTACCAAGTTTAAAATATGAAAGAGTTCCATTAAAAGATGTTAATGCAAAGAACATATCTTTATAAGCATTTCATCAAACACCTTGGGGACATCATATAACCAAAACCAATACTAAAGACCATTAAACCATTACCATGCAAACCAAATGTCCAAAACCACCATTAATGCATATAAAATCATAATTAAAATTATAGGAAACCATAACTAAGCATTTAATATCAAAACTCCCAAATAATAGTTGAAAACCATAATCATGAAATAGTAAAACCATGAAATCAATCATATAAACCATGAATTTAGTTTAAATTACAATGAGGAAATGGAATCGTGCCTTATACCAAAGAATTGTGGGAAAGAAATCACTAAGACAAACCCCAAAGCAATCCTCAAGATGAAACCCTAGCCTTCTTTCCCTAAAATCTCTTGATAGAATTATGAAATGTTTTGGAATAGTTTATAAGTATTAATGAATAGAATAATAGGGTAAATAACCTCCTAAGTGTATTAGAAGTCATGGGTCCTAATTAGGGTAAGTAGGGAAATATCAAGAATACCCTCACTTCAATCTTTTAAAAACTCATCATAGGGATACGAATGACCTATACAAGTCATACCATCCTAATATAATGGGTACCCACCACTTATATCCAAGCCTCAACCCTTGGATCAGATACTATCCAGTATACAACTCATCTAACCAAGTTATAATCATAGCATACATTCATATCCATAACCCGTATCCTATATAAAATAAAATACCAAGATAATCAAACACTGGCCACCATACGAGTCCCTTATACAACTCATACCAAGCCCTATGACTTATACCCCTAAGTCAAACTCATTCTAGTGACCAAAATCATCCCACCAACCAATATTGGTCAGTATAAGAAAATACCATTGAAGTGTGAGCAGATGCTAACACATTTGAGGATTTTAACTGAGAATAATTGAAAAGCCTTAAGAAAATTTTGTCATTTTTGATTTCTTTTTTTCTCTTTGATATTGCAGTAAAATTTAAGATACAAGAGAATCAATAATTATGGGAGTAAAAGAGTTGATTTCTAAGCAAGTAGAGAAGAAATAATAGATGATGACTTGTCTGATAAGTCGTCAGCCTTGTGATAAGCTATCAAAGTGTCTGTCAGTCTTAGATAGAGAATGGCCTTCAGCTGAAATATGTCAGATATCTGTGATAGGCCATTAAAAGTGTGATAAGCCATCAGGCTTGTCATCGAGCTTTGGCAGGGAATGGATTTTGAAGTAAAGAAGTGGCAATATCTATGATAAGTCATCACATGTCTGATAAGCCGTTAAGCCTCATCGTCATCCCAAGGTAGAGAATATCAAAGTGAAGAGGAGCTGACAAAATTCCTGATAAGCCATCAAACTCTTGATAAGCCATCACACACGTCATCACCTGTCTGAGAAAATACTGTGATTTATTATTTTGTTTTCATAATTAAACTAAAGTATTTAAAGCATATGTTAGGGTTTTTAATCATGATCTTGGACATATGGAACTCATGTTTTGAGCACTTTTCTCTCTATCTTCTGACTTTAATTCTTTAGAAAGATTATTATAAATGTTATGAGATTTTCTACTGGATCAAATCCAAGAAACACTTGTTGCTATTCATATTGCTGTAATATCATCTATCTAAGTATAAATTCAACTTGTTGTCTTGCTTATTTTATTATGAGTAGCTAAATTTCCTTAACCCGAGTTGTGGGATCTATGGGTTTGGGTTTGTAACGTAACTAAGTGTCCAAGATTATGACAGAGGTAGGAACTTCTTGTTAATTCCATTATTTTACATACTGACTATTGGTTGCAAATAATAGACTTTGCTTACAGGTGATTTGCTTGAGATAAGAAATCAACCCTAGTAAGAAGTGAATTATCAACAGGGACTTGGATGCATTAAATTTCCATTTAATA
>JAPEIP010000010.1:58816787-58873574 GCA_026120095.1 Capsicum chinense
TTTAGATAGCTCCCAAATAAAGCCTTTTATAAAATCTGGGAGAGATTTAAAAAGAAGGTGATATAGTATCCGAACCACAATATGACGGACATACACTTGATAAAGACTTTGTACAGGGCTTTTAACTCTGTGATAAAACCAATTGTAGATAATGCTGCTGGTGGTTTGTTTGTTGATCTTACATTTCTAGAGGCCTTACAAATGCTAGAGAGAATAAACAAACAGAGTCAGGTATGGCATAATAGAAACTCTATGGTAGCAAGCCCCACTATTTCTGTAGGTATAACTGCAAAAAAATTTAGAAGAGATGAGGATCATGATTAAGACATGGCTCACCTAAAAATACAGATTGACTTGCTAACCACACATTTACTATCAGGTAAAACTAAGAAAGTAAAGGTTGTAGGATCACATGGCAAAGTGGAGTCGGACTCAGAAGAGGAGGCAAGGAAATTGGAAGAGCAATAATGATAGGATCGGGATATATATCCCTCCTGGAAATTGTGATGCTGCTACAATAAGTTCTAAAAAGATGTCTATAGAGGACATGATGGCTAAATTATTAAAGGGAGTGGAGGCTACCAACTTAGGGGTAAATACTATAAAGATCGATCTATCCTCTATTAGTCAGTTGGTAAAATTGCACTCCACTGTGATCAAATAGTTGGAACAGCAAATGAGCCAACTCTCCATACCACTGAACCTGAAAATGAGTGGAATATTACCTAGTGATATGGTCCAAAATCCGCAAAATGATAGCTCATGTATGGAAATTACCACTAGAAGTGGTATGATATTACCTAGCCCTTCAGTGGGCAAAAGTTTGATTGAAAATATGATTAAAGCAGAGAATAAACCTAAGGAAGAATGTCTAGTGGATTCTAAGAAATTGGATAGTTCTGATGATGCTTCGAAAAAAAAGAAAAGAGAATGAAAAAAAAGGAGTGGTGAAAACTCTCCTAATACCACCACCTCCCTTTCCTCAAAGATTGAAGAAGATAGTTGGGAACACAAAATTTACTAAATTCATGGTAATTTTGAAGCAGTTAATTATAAATGTGCCCTTGGTGGAGGCACTTGAGAAATTGCCAGGGTATGCTAAATTTATAAAGGACCTTGTGATGAAGAAAAGAGCGGTGAGCTATGAGTTGGAGGATAATCTCCATCATTATAGTGTTATTTCTATGAGGACCTTGGTCCAGAAGAAGGAAGACCCAGGAGCATTCACTATTCCTTGTACGATTGGGTCTCTAGAATTTGCTAAGGCCTTATGTGATCTGGGAGTGAGCATTAATCTAATACCACTGGTTGTATATAAAAATTTAGGTTTGGGAAATCCCACACCCACCAATATGAGACTCGTGATGGCAAATAGGTCAGTAAAATAACCTGTTGGTATTTTATATAATATATTGGTGAAGGTAGCTAGCTTCATATTTCCTATAGATTTCATTATTCTAGATTGCGAGGTAGATTTCAAGGTTCCCATAATCTTAGGTCGACCTTTCCTTGTAACTGGAAGTGTGTTGATTGATTTGCATGCTAATGAGCTCTTATTCAGGATAAATGATGAGGTGGTGTGATTTGATATATATATGCCAATCAATGAAGTAGCATACAGAAATAAGTGTGTTCTCAATTGTTGATGTGTATTATAAGGATGACTAAGAGGTGTCAATAGAGGAGAAACTTGTTGTTGAGCCTTTAGCCACAGTTTTGATGAATTTTGATCATAAAGGCATTGAGGGGTACGAAGAGACTATTTGTGCGTTGTCAGGAATGGGTTCATACTCTTATGCTCCTAATAAGCTATATCTTGATCTTGCTTACTGACCAACACCACCGGCTAAGCCATCCATTGAGGAGCCACCAATGTTGAAATTGAAAGAACTACCTTGGCATTTAAGGTACGTGTTTTTGGGCAATAGAAACATGCTATCATTATTATTGTAGCTGATTTAGGTGGGCAACAGGTAGAAGCACTTATTTCAGTACTTAATAGGTACAAGAGAACAATAGGATGGACTATCACAGATATTTTTAGCATTCCCCCTGGCATCTGCATGCATAAAATACAACTTGAAGAAGATTGTACTCAAACCATTGAGCACCAGCGCCATCTTAAACGACCAATGCAAGCAGTGGTTAAGAGGTAAATGATTAAGTGGTTGGATGTAGGAGTGGTTTACCCTATTTCTGACAGTAAATGGGTGAGCCCAGTCCAATACGTGCCCAAAAAAAGAGGCATGATTGTTGTTACAAATGAAAGGAATAAGTTGATTCCACTTAGGCCGGTGATTGGGTAAAGATTTTGCATAGTATACCATAAAATAAACTCATAGACTCTGAAAGACCATTTCTCAATGCCCTTTATGGACCAAATGCTCGATCAATTGGTCGGAAGGGGATGGTATTGCTTCTTGGATGGGTATTCTGGATATAACCAGATCTGTATTGCTCCTGAAGATCAGGACAAGACGATATTCACAAGCCCATATGGCACCTTTACATTTAAGAGGATGTCGTTTGGGCAATGCAATGGACCCGCTACTTTCCAACGGGGAATGATAAATGGTGGAGGATACCTTACAGGTATTTATGGATGATTCCCCCGTGGTGGGAGATTCCTTTGAGTTGCATTTGGAAAACTTGAGTATGGCCTTTCAAAGATTTATTTAATTCAATTTGGTACTTAATTGGGAGAAATGCCACTTTATGGTAAAGGAGGGCATCGATCTCGGGCACAAAATTTCAGCAAAAGGGAGAGAGGTTGATCCAGCCAAGGTTGAAGTTATTGAGAAACTACCACCTCCCATTTTAGTGAAGGGAGTACATAATCTTCATGGACATGCTGCTATTTATCGGAGGTTTATAAGAGACTTCTCAATGGTTGAAAATCCACTTTACAAACTTTTGGAGAAAGAAGTAAAGTTCTCCTTCTATGATGTTTGCTTGAAGGCATTTGAATGCCTTAAAAAGAAGCTGGTCAAGGCCCCTATCATTATTGCACTATATTGGTCAAAACAGTTTGAGACCACGTGTGACGCAAGCGGAGTTACCCTTGGAGCTGTATTGGGACAAAAGTAGGACAAACTATTTCATCCAATATATTATGCCAGCAAAGCACTGAATAGAGCGCAAAAGAACTACACCATCACTGAACAGGAACTCCTGGAAGTAGTGTATGCTTTTAAGAAATTTAGTGCTTACCTTCTTGGGACCAAGGTGGTAGTTCACACTGACCACACATCCTTGAGGTATTTGATGGCTAAGAAAGATGTAAAACCAAAGTTGATTAGATGGGCGTTTCTTCTACAAGAATTTAGCTTTCAAGTCAAAGATAGGAAGGGTTTTTAAAACCAAGTGGCGGATCATCTATCTATAATGGAAGAGGAGTGGGCAGTTAGTGATGAAATAGAGATAAACGATGCATTTCCTGATGAGGAGATCTTGGCTGCTGCAATGGAGAAAATGCCTTGGTATGCTGATTTTTCAAATTATGTTGTTATTGAGGTCATTCTATAAAATCTTTCTTTCCATTAAAGAAAGAATTCCTTCATGATGTGACACATTACTTCTGGGATAAACCGTATCTTTTTCAATGATGTACTGATAATATTATTAGGAGATGTGTGCCAGAAGTGGATGTATTATGTATATTGGAAGCATGTCATGCATCCCTATTTCGAGGTCACCATTCAGGTGACCGAAAAGCTAGGAAAGTGTTATAGAGAGGGTACTATTGGCTAACGTTATTCAAGGATGCTCATGAGTTTTTGCTGAAATGCGACCAATGTCAGAGGTAGGGGTCGATCTCCAAAAGACAGAAGATGACTTTGACTAAGATTCTTGAAGTAGAGTTGTTTAACGACTGGGGTATCGATTAGATGGGTCTTTTGTAAGCTCGTATGGAATGAAGTATATTTTAGTTGTTGTTGAATATGTATCAAAATGGGTCAAAGTTGTTGCCTTGTCTGATAATGAAGGAAAGAGAGTTGTTGCTTTTTCTCAAAAAGAACATCTTCTCTTGCTTTAGAGTACCACGTACTATTATAAGTGATGGAGGATCTCATTTTTGGAAAAAAGTGTTTCGAGCTTCCTTAGCAAAATAGGGGTGAAACAGCATAGAGAAGCCACTCTATATCACCCACAAACTAGTGGGCAAGTGAAGGTGTCAAATCAAGAGATTAAAGCCATCCTAGCCAAAATGGTGAACTCTAGTAAGAAAGACTGGTCTCAAAAGATCGATGATGCCTTATGGGCATACCGAACTACTTTTAAGAAACCCATTGGCATGTAACCATTCTAGTTAGTCTATGGCAAAGCATGCCACTTACCAATAGAGCTGGAGCACAAGGCTTTATGGGCCCTCAAAAGGTTAAATTTAAGTTAGAAGGAGGCAGTAGAGCTAAGACTGGGACAACTGAATGAGATGGATGAATTCTATCTCAGGGCATATGAAAGAGCAGGCCTATATAAAGAAAAAACAAAGAAGTATCAGGATTGGAGGATTGAGAAATGAGATTTGCAAAAGGGTGACTTGGTGTTTTTGTTCAATTCCAGACTCAAATTATTCCCAAGTAAGCTTAAATCTAAGTGGTCAGGCCCATTTAGAGTTAGTCAAGTCTACACATCTGGAGTAGTAAAACTTGAAAATAAAGACGGGATCATCTTCAAGGTAAATTGGCAATAAGTCAAACTTTATATCGGTCCAAAAGTATTGCCACTATCTGTCTTAATGATGTCTGAGGTAATCGAGATACCTGAGTCGTGCCGCGATGTTAAATAAAGCGCTACATGGGAGGAAACCCATGATCCCCAAGCTTGATTTACTCTAGGTATACCCTAACCCTTAGTTCAATTTTTCTTTGATTTTAAGTTGAGAGTTTAGGGTGAGTTGTTGTTGTAATATTTTGTAGTTGACTAGGAGAAATACAAGTACTTGAGGTAGTTAACATGGTTTTGTTATTTTGTGAACACCTCTCAAATGGTCTGATTCTTTAACTGTGTGATTTGCATCTAATTGTGACCACTGTCCATCTTTGTTTGGTATTAGTTCAGGAGACTTGATAACCATTGCTAAAAAATTTCATGAAATGGATGAGTAGTAACTGGTGATATACTTGTATGCTATGTGTGTGTGAGATTTTACTTAGTTCCCTTTGTATGTTGAATCTAGAACTTTCTCATTTAGTCTTACCTGGGTTAAAGGATAGGGGTTAGGAAAGGATCATAGGCCATTTTGATGTTAGCCTACTTTATCCTAAATGACCTTCCTTGTATGCATAATATCCCTTGATCCCTGTTTTGAGCCTGAATAGCCTATTTCTTTTTATAACACCTATCACCGTCCCATTTATTTCATAATGAACTTGTTTTGGCCCTGGTCCTCCTTGGATATTGTGCACTTTGACTTAGGCAACTGGCCTAAGTTGAGGGTTCCTATCATAGAGGTGCGTCATGTAAAATAAGTATGAAAACAGGTAGAATAAAAGAAAAAAATAAAAAGATAGGTGCAGTGGAAAAGAACAAGAAAAGAAAAATTGTGAAAAAAAAGAAGTGATTGTAGAAAGAACCGCAACCATCCTAAATATGTGTGATCAAGAAAAGAGAAGAATAAAAAAGGCTAATGAGTGAGACCCCAAAAGCTAGTCTAGTGTCAAGGAGGCTCAGTCACTTTAAATATCATCGAGTATCATACCATCCCTAGCCTACATTACAAGCCAAAGAGAAGACCTATAGTGATCCTAGCTGACCTGTCTGCAGATCTTGGTCATGAAAATAAGGGCAACCCTATGGTATTTGATAGAAACTGATTGGAACATCATTTTGAGAGTGAGTGCCTTTTGATTGTCCCCATGGTTACATAGGTGATATCTGATATAACTGAAGTGGGACATCTTTGTAGTAAGGGTACACTGGTTACATTACTAAGTGCTAATTTGTTTTGATAGTGTTGTCTTGGTATATACATGGTTGCTGTTGCTGAACTGATGCCATATCTTGATTCCTATATGTCATATTGTGTTCTTCAATAACATACACAATTTTTTTTAAATAAATTGACCTTGGAAATGGTAAAGATGTTTTGAGATAATATGGATGGTTGATTGTCGAATGTGCATTATATCCTCTTGGTTGTGTTTTAGCTACTTGAGGACAAGCAATTGTTTTAATTTGAGGGTGTAGATGTGTGAGTGGATACTCACATATTTGAGGCTTTTAAATAAGAATAATTGCACAGTCTTAAGCAACTTTTATCATTTTTGACTATTTTCTCTTTGATATTGCAGTAAAAGTCGAGATACAAGAGAATCAACAATTATAAGAGTAAAAGAGTTGATTTCTGAGCAAGTAGAGAAGGAAGAATAGCTGATGACTTGTCTGATAAGTCATCATCCTTTTGATAAGCTATCAAAGTTTCCGTCAGGCTTAGACAGAGAATGGCCTTCAGCTGGAATGTGTGACGACATCTGTGATAAGCCGTCAGAAATGTGATAAGCCGTCAGGCTCATCGTCAGGCATAGGCAAGGAATGGATTTTGATGTGAAAAAGTGACGACATTTCTGATAAGTCATCACATGTCTGATAAACCATCAAGTCCCATCGTAAGCCCAAGGCAGAAATTATCAAAGTGAAGAGGAGCTGACGACATTCCTGATAAGCCGTCAGACTCCTGATAAGTCGTCACACACGTCATAACCGGTCCGAGAAAATACTGTGATCAATGATTTTGTTTCCATAATTAAACTGAAGTATTTAAAGCATATGTTAGGTCTTTTATTCATGATCTTGGACATATGGAACTCACGTTTTGAGCACTTTTCTCTCTATCTTCTTACTTTAATTCTTTCGAGAGATTATTACAATTGTTTTGGGATTTTCTACTGGATCAAATCTGGAAAACACTTGTTGCTATTCATCTTGCTGTAAGATCATCTATCTATGTATGAATTCAACTTGTTGTCTTTCTTATTTTATTATGAGTAGCTAAATTCCCTTAACCCAAGTTGTGGGATCTATGGGTTTGGGTTTGTAACGTAACTAAGTGGCCAAGATTCTGACGGTGATAGGAACTTCTTGTTAATTCCATTATTTTACATGTTGACTATTGGTTGCAAACAATAGACTTTGCTTACAGGTGATTTTCTTGAGATAATAAATCAACCCTAGTAAGAAGTGAATTATCAATAGGGACTTGAAAGCATTAAACTTCCATTTAATAATTAATGTTGTAACAAGATTAATTAACTTGGGATAACATCCTGTTATGAAATATAAATTCCCTAAATTCGAGAGAATTAGGTAATTAAATATCTAAATAGGTTGAGAAACATTTAGACATAACTTCGACAAGGATAGTCTACTGTTCCTACCTACCACAAGAATCTTAAACCATTACTAGTGTCTGTCAAATCCCAATACATATAGTGAACATAACTCTAGTTTTCCTTATCATATTGATTTCAAACAATGAACTGAGAAGTAATTATTTGTTACAGTTTCAAAAAAACCCCATTCATAGGAAACTGGTAACTATCAGTTGATTAACATGTAAATAACAGAAATTCACACCCTAATCCCTATGGGATTCGACCCTAACCTAGTTGGGTTATATATTGACAACGATCGCTTACATTCTTGTAAGAGAGGTATAGTTTGAGCATTATCAACCATACCACTCGTACCCTAATATACGATTCGTACCCATGAGTCGTATTGGATCCAGAGAATAGAAATTCTAGGAAATTTTCTGAGGGACGAAACCCAGGATGTTTCAGTTTCCCCATCTAGGAACATTTGTCCCCGAATGACAGATAAGGTAGGGCTAACCATACACAAAGTCATTTGCATTATCAAACATCCGTTTAACAAAGATTGGAAAAAAAAAGGCAAAGATGTTAATCTTTTCTTTAACAAGCTCAAAAAAATAAAGATGTGTTAAAGACACAAACCTTCCGCACAAATCCCAGGAGTAGAAAATAGATGCAGATACCTAGACTTCATGTCCTCTTCCGCTTCCCAAGTAGCTTCTTCCAACTTATGGTTCCACCATAGAACCTAAATCGAAGGCAAATACTTGGTCTGCAACCGACAAACTTGCCTATCTAATATCTCAACTGGGACCTCTTCATAAGATAGAGAATCTGAAATACCTAATCCTTCCAAAGGAACAACCAAAGAAGGATCACCAATGCATTTCCTCAACATAGAAACAAGAAAGATCGGATGAACAAAACTTAAGCTAGATGGTAACTCCAACTCATAAGAAACATTACCAACTTTTAGCAATCTCATAAGGACCAACATACCAAGGACTGAGTTTCCCTTTTTTGCCAAACCGCACCACTCCCTTCATAGGAGACATCTTACGGAACACCATATCCCCAACCTCAAACTCCAAGTCTCTATGCCTAATATCTGCATAGAACTTTTGGTAACTTTGGAAGCCTTAATCCTATCTCGAATCACCTTGGCCTTCTCCATCACTTGATAAACCAAATTTAGGGCAAACATGCCTGCCTTTCCATGCTCAAACCAACAAATAGGAGATCTACACCTCCTACCATACAACGCCTCAAAAAGAGCCATACCAATACTCAAATGATAGCTATTGATGTAAGCAACCTCCACCAAAGGTAGATGCTCATCCCAGCTGCCACCATAGTTAATCACACATGCCCAAAGCATACCCTCCAATGTCAGAATAGTTTTCTCCACTTGCCTATCTAACTGCGAATGAAAAATAGTACTCAGACTAACCTTAGTCTCCAACCTTTTCTAGAAAGACCACAAGAAATGGGTCGTAAACTTCATACCATAATCATAAATAATAAAGACAGGTACCCCAAGCAACTTCACAATCTCCTGAAGATACATCTTTGCATAATCCTTCACCGAAAAAGTATTCCACACTGGCAAGAAGTTAGCAGACTTAGTTATCCTATCCATGATGACCCAAATTGAATCAAACTGATTCAGAGATCAAGAAAGACTGGTAACGAAGTCCATATTGATCATTTTTCACTTCCATTCAGGCAAGTTAATTTATTGATACAACCCTCCTGGCCTCATGTGCCCAACCTTAACCTATTGACACATGATACACTTGACCACAAAATCAACCACATCCCTTTTCATGCCATTCCATCAATAGATCTCCTTGAAATCATGATACATCTTAGTCAAGCTAGGATGAAAATCATAGCGCGACTTAAGCGCCTCAGCCAAAACCCTTTGTCGCAACCTGTCGACATAAGGAACTCATAACCTCCCTTGGTACCATAAAGTACCATCATAACTAATCTTAAACACCACTACTTTTTGCCCACCAACATCACTCTTGATTTTTATCAAGACAGGATCCAGTACTTGCTTCTCCTTAATCTCTACACCAAGAGATAATTAAACCATTCCTTGCACTATCACACTACCATCCTTGGAGTTAAAAAGGAAAACTCCGAGATTAGCCAAGCAGTAAATATCCTTTATCAATTTCCGCTTTCTTTCCTCCACATAAGCCAAACTAAGAACATCAGCAACCACATTAGCCTTACCTGGGTGGTAGTGAAGACTCATATCATAGACTTTAAGAAGCTCAAGCCATCACCTCTGCTTGAGATTAAGCTTGTTCTTAGTGAACACGTACTAAAAACTTTTGTGATCAAAAAAGATATCCACGTGAACACCATATAAATAATGCCACCATATTTTTAAAGCAAACACAACCATTATCAACTCTAAATCATGAGTAGGATAATTTCTCTCATATACCTTCAACTGCCTAGAAGCATTAGGCAATCGCCTTTCCATGTTACATTAAAACACAACCAAGCCCTACTCGAGATGCATCACAATAAATCACAAACCCATCATTGCCTTCCGGCACAATCATGATTGGAGCCAAAGTCAACATATCCTTAAACTTCTCAAAACTCCCTTCACAAGCATCCCACCAAGAAAACTTAACCTTCTTCTAAGTCAACCTAATCAAAGGACAACCTATCAAAGAAAAGCTTTTTACAAACCTCTTATAATACCCGAGTAATCCCAATAAGCTTCGAATATCAGATGGAGTCACATGCCTAGGCCACCTCTTTACCACATCAACCTTCTATGGATCCATCATGATTCCTTCACTAGAAATAAGATAACCCAAGAAAGCCACAACGTTCAACCAAAACTCATACTTAGAGAACTTGGCATACAACTTTGTTCCATTAAGGTCTGTAACACCATATGAAAGTGATTAGCATGATCCATCCCACTCATCAAAAAAACCAAAATGTCATAAATAAACACAATGATGAAGAGATCCAAATACTACCTGAACACCCTATTTATCAAGTCCATGAATGTTGTCGAAGCGTTAGTCAACCCAAATGACATCACTAAGAACTCAAAATTCCCATACCGAGTATGACAAGCCTTCTTAGGTATATCCAACTCCCTAATCTTAAGCAGATGGTATACAGACTGAAGATCTATCTTATAGAAGAACTTAGCACCTTGCAACTAGTCAAATAGGTCATCTATCCGAGGAAGAGGATACTTCTTCTTGATCGTCACCTTGTTCAACTACCTGTAGTCAATGCACAACTGAAGGGAACCATCCTTATTGCACACAAACAACACCGGTGCACCCCAAGGAGAAACACTAAGATGTATAAACCCCTTGTCCAGGAGATCCATAAGTTACTCCTTGAGTTTCCTCAACTCATCCAGAGCCATTCTATACGAAGGAATAAAAATTAGACGAGTGCCCGAAAGCAAATCAATACTAAAATATATTTCCTTATCCAGAGAAACACCAGGAAGATAATCCAGAAAGACCTCCTTAAACTTATTAACCACAGAGACCGAAGACAAAGAAGGACCTTCTGAGTCAGAATCTTTAACCTGGACCAAGTGATAAAGACAACCCTTGGAGATTAACCTCCGAGCTCTAAGATATAAAATAAACCTCCCCCTAGGAGCTAAGTAACTACATTCCCATTCTGTAATAGGTTCACCAAGGAATGTAAGGAAAACCTTATGGGTCAGACAATCCAAAAATACGAAATAAGAATGCAACCAATCCATACCTAGAATTACATCAAAATCTACCATATCTAACTCAAATAGATCCACCAAGGACTAATTGCTACCAACAGATACCACACAACCCTTATAAAATCTCTTAGCAATAATCAAGTCACCTACTGGGGTAGAAACAGAAAAAGGAGTCGAAATAACTTTTGGATTGAAACCAAAAGACACAGCCATATATGAAGTCACATAAGAAAGAGTGGACCTCATATTAAGAAAACAATATATATTACAAGAGAAAAGCTATAATGTATAAGTAACAACATCAGGTGATGCCTTAAATTCCTGTCGGGACACCAAAGCATACAACCTCTTCTGACCAATACTAGAACCAAGAGAAGTAACAGAAGCAAATGCCATACCACTGAGTGTAGGAGCAAAAAATAATGCCATAAGAATATTATTTACCCCTATAGCAACCTTATTGATCAAACAATCCTGGAGTCGATGGCCTACCTGGCCATACTTGAAGCATTTGTCCCTTCTATCCTTAGAATAACCCTAATAAGGAAAACAACAAAATTGACAAGGAGGTTACAAAGAAATAGACTGACCTCCGCTCGCCTGAGATTAGGAAACCTATGATTGAGAATTGTCACCACCTTGATGATGCTTGTCTGAACTAGAACTCCCCTACTTTTTCTTTTACCACTTGCCACCATCTCTACCACCCAGAGACTGAGTATCTCCCTAATAAAAAAACCTATTTCTCTTTCCCTGCCTATGACAAAACTCTATCTGCCTCTTTTCCTTTTCCTCAACTTACTGCATATCAATAGTTAACCTCAAGATATCCATATCCGTAGTGCGCAATGTAGTTTTGCTCTCCAAGATTAAATCTCTATTCAACCCAAAATTGAACTTCCTCATTCTCGACCTCATATCAGCCAACAAGTCAGGAGCATACCTTGATAGCTAATGAAACTTCAAAGCATATTCCTTTATTGACATCCTTCCATACCTAAGGTTCACAAACTCCTCTATCTTATCTTCCCTTAACTCTTGAGAAAAGAATTGATCCAAGAAGGCATTAGAAAAAGTCTACTATAACCCTTCCTCTTCCATATCACCTTTATCCTTGTCCCACTCCTCATACCACTGATAAGAAACATCCTTAAGGTAATAAGCTATAAGGTTAACCCCCTCTACATTAGTAGCCTACTTTACCCAAAAGATCTTTTCCATCATATTTAGAAAGCCCTATCGATCCTCTTCCACCTTCACTCCAGTAAAAGTAGGAGGACCCATCTTTATAAATTGACCAACCCTTATAGCCTCAGCAGACAACGTGCCCGCTGCATCCTGCTATCCTCAGCAGCAACTAGTAGGGCAATAACATGAATAGACTGACAAAATTCTATGTTTATCATATTTTACTAAGGAACCTGAGGAGAATTAGCTAGGATTAGAGGAACTCCAACACCATTAGAAATAGAACCATAAGAGTAAAAATGTACTCCAGGTATAGGATATACCCCTTTAGCCTTATCCTACTCCAGGTATAGGATGTACCCCTTTAGCCTTATCCCCAGATGGGATGAAAGAATTTTTTTATGTTTCAGATTTAGGATTCATAATCTGAAAAATGAGCAAACAAAGATTAGAGAAGATTCCAGGATTGAGAACCCATGCTTAAAGATAGAATACCAAGAAAGTGAAACATTCCTAAATGTATTGCAGCCTTTTCCTTAGAAGTGTAGAACACGTCACACCCCTAAAAGAGAATCTACTTGACACATCTTTGTGGACTCCTAAATGACCATGAACCTAGGCTCTGATACCAACTTAAGATGACATGACCCTCGAGCCTTGTTATAATAGGCATCCTAAGTCCAACTACGAACAGGGACCGCCCGCTGTTTCCTAAACCAACTACCAATATCCAGCCTTAGATGGGCTAAATTTCAAGCATATAACAAGATAGCATAAATGCTCTCATGAAGACTCTAGGATAGGGTCACAATCATGATCGATCCAATCAAGTCCACCCATACCAATCCATCCATCCAACCATACCAAGCCCGACCAAAGTCCATAAACCAAGCAATATCCAAATAAGTACCAAACCATAATATAATAATCAGTTCCAAAATGTAATAGGATGGAATAACCAATAATATCATCAAATAATGTCAGCCGACCAGCCTATTCCAATGCTAAGACTGACACCTATACTCATCCTACCCATACCAATGCCTAAAAGTACCACAAAGTCTCTATCTAAAAGAGTAAACAAATCCAATATGGACATGCCCCCAACTATTACCAAAACTAATATCCAAAATAAAAGAAAAGTGTCTAACAATATCCATAACATGAAATAATGCCTTCCGAAAGGATAGAAGCTCACCACTTTAGTCCAAAGGCTAATAATAAATCTGCGTGCTAAATAAGAAGAGTAAAATGATAGGTTTCGGTATAACATAGGTACACACCCTCAAGTAGATAGGGTTAGTAAGCGACCGTTAGCATGAATCTCAGGACAAGGATAAAATAATGCCAGTTATAAAACCAAGTAAAACCATTCATAATGTATACAATCATACATATATAAGTGCTGAGACAGGAAATCGAGTATTGTATACATTTAAAACCTTTACCTGGGTTGTGTAGCTTGGCCATCCTAAACTATCCATGGGTTATTTAGGTTTTGCTTCCCCTGTTGAAAGGGTCCTAGTGCGTGTAGCCACACGACTAGGGAAGTATCCCATGGGATAAATACTACATCCCCCAATGGTGTGACATCATGCACATGGTCCACAAAGACCAATCCTCATACCGACAAGTACTGGTTTTTAGTTTTGGTCCACCCAGGACTGCCACCTTCCATGACTTTGCTACATACCCCGCCATTAATGCCCAATTAAAACCAATTTCCAAATAACCAAACCATTATTCATTTATTAACCAAGGGCAATATTAGTGGTATTGTCATGCCACCCCTTACTTGTAAGTAATATTGATAGCCAAACCATTTAGGTTAAGAGGACTTTCAAGTGCCCTTTTATATACCATATTAAACTACTAGGGAGACTTCCATATTCCCTACAAGTATAACCATTTAGCCTTTATGCTTTTCAAACCATTTAAACTATGCATAATCCTTTTACCATGTTTAAAACATACAAGAGTTTTGTTAAAAAAAGTCAATGCAATGAACATATCTTTATAAGCATTTCATCGAACACCTTGGGGGCATAATATAACCAAAACCAATTCCAAATACCATTAAACCAATACCATGCAAACCAATTGTCTAAAACTACCATTAATGCATATAAAAACATAATTAAAACCATAGGAAACCATAACCAAGCATTTAATATCAAAACCCCTAAATAATAGTTAAAAACCATAATCATGAAATAGAAAAACCATTAAATCAATCATATAAACCATGCCTTTAGTTGAAATTACAATGAGAAAAGAGAATTATGCCTTATACCAAAGAATTAATGGAAATAAATCACCAAGACAAGCCCCGAAGCAATCCTCAAGATGAAACCCTAGCCTTCTTGCACCAAAAGCTCTTGAGAGAAATAGGAAGTGGTTTAGAATATTTTCTAAGTGTTAATGAATAGAATATTAGGGTAAACAACCTTCTAATTGTATTAGAAGTCGTGGGTCCTAAATAGGGTAAGTAGGGAAATGTACAAAATACCCTACTTAGATCTCTTAAAAACCCATCACAGGGATACGATTGACCTATATAAGTCGTACCCTCCAAATACGATTAGTACCCACCACTCATATACGAGCCTCAACCCTTAGATCAGACACTATTCAGTATATGACTCATCTAACCAAGTCGTAATCACATCATACAATTCATATCTATAACCCGCATCCCTGATAGAATGAAATACTAAGAGGATCAAATACTGTCCACCATATGAGTCCCTAATATGACTCATTCCTAGACCTATGACTTATACCCCTAAGTTGTACCTATTCCAGTGACCAAAACCATCCTACCAACCAATACTGGTCATATAGAATAGGACCATACCACTCATATCCCAATATATGAGTCATACCCATGAGTTGTATTAGGTCCAAAGAAAAGAAATTCTAGAAAATTTTCTAACGGTCAAAACCCAGGATGTTTCAATTTTCTTTAATAGTTTTAAACCCATTTTGGATTTTCTCTTAGACTCATATAACCTTGGAAATGTGTTTTTTTTTTAAATTCTTGTTCTACCCTTTTATTTTTTAACTTATTTTTAGATCCTTTTTGGACCCAACCCAAATATGGACAATATAGATATTTTTAGCTTTCTTTTGATACATAATTGCTATATTTGAATATTATAGTTAATTTCAAGGTCATTCATAAAGGGAAGGCTCTGAGTTAAAGCACTTGAGATTGGGATTTCATAGTTTCAAGGTAGGTTGTGTCTTAACTTAATTAAGATTAAGATGAATAGTTAAAAAATCAGTAAACCATGCTATGGTTTGAATAAAATACCTATGGAGTTTATATTCTGATATTATTATTAGTATTGTGTTCTCGTGGGGCAGCTTATATTCTAATGTTGTTAACTTATGATATTTGATATCTTTATTCAATATATAATACTTGTACGAGGCTTGTTTTACTAATGTAGGCCTTATGCAAGAATTTCTTCCTTTATTATGATAGAAATACCCGAGTAGGGGTTGATAGGATATAAATAAAGTCTTACATGCATATTTGTTCTGACGATGCCTTATTAGAGTTAATGATCATGAATTAGGGACTTATTGAGTTGTATATATATGTATGTGTGTGTATTAGATGGATTGGATATCATTATATTGAGTTGATTGTGAGAATTACATCCTTTTTCCATAGATGTAAATTCAAGATATACTGTTACTATTTAGAGATGCTATATTAAAAGAAAATGACATAATTGGCTAAGGTCATTTCTATCAAGGTTGATTATGATATTTTGATAAATTCTTTTAGGGATAAATTGGACTCTATCTATTCTTACTTGTCTTTATTTTCATTTTCAGAGACAGATACATATATTTTTATTTTTTGAATATTGTATTAGATATTCTAACAATAGACTCAAGATTGTGAGAATTTATGTGATATCTTTTGGATTGCACATTTTTACTTACATTTTAGGGTTTAAGTTTATTCTTGAAGTCTCATTGTGGTATGTATTTATTGTATATTTTGTTTTTTCTTTATTAGTATACATGATTAGCTTACTTATCAAGGGTGAGCTGCAATGTGTACCATTTTGGGTCATGTTAAATTGGTATCAAAGAATTTCTGTTTGTCAGTCTCATAAGTGTAAAATTAGGATGTATTGTTGATTCTCAAGGATCGGTACATATATATTTGTATCTATCTTAGTGAGGCTATAATATGTCTGCAGGAAAAAAATTCTCTATTCTTATTGCATGGTCATATGGGTTGTTCTTACCCAATGTTCTAAGTTGCATTTAACTTTTTTTTGTGTTGATGATGAGGAATAGATCTCGAGAGCATAGGGATGTTAAGCTAACACCCAATGATGGAGCCCAGACTAAAGGGAGAGATAGGGGTGAGGATGGCCTCAAGGTAGAAGACAGGCACAAAAAATTAACTCTCTCAAAGATAGTTTTAAGGGGACAGATACCCTGGATCCAAGGTTAAATATGTAAGGTATGCAAGAACATTTCAGGTCCCACAGGGTTCGGTTGCTACCCCAGTCCATTAGGGTCTATTGATTTAATTATTGACTTATTTTAAAGGTTTTCCCTATTCCTCTAGTTTTGAGTATGTTACCACTGTATGTGCCAGCATTTGATTATGGTAATCCTCAAACTTAGAGTGGTGATCCACTATGTGTTTTGGTATTTTATCATGGTATTCTTAGTTTAGGGGTATAACCTTTATTTGTCGTAGCCCCACATACAGATTCTCAGCCTGCCAAACTTATTATTTTTTTGTTTACTTTGAGCATAGTTATGTCCTGATGATTAGCAGAGGTTTGAGAGGTTTATTTGCTTGGGTCCACCTAAGTTCAGTAGTTCTATTGGTGAGGATGCCCATGAGTTTTTAGGTTAATTTTCATAAGAAGTTACATAATCTTGGATCCTTGAGTCTCATGGAGTTTCTTATACTAGTTAACGGATATGGCTAGGGATTGGTGGAGGCATATGCTAGTTGTTGACCTTTGGGTTCATCTTCCATGACTTAGACTCAGTTTATTTAGGCTTTATTGGAGAGATCTGTATCGTATAGTTTAAGAGATCTAATGCATGATGAGTTTGATCACTTGGAGAAGGTTTCTATGTCTAATTCTGAGTATGCAGCTTATTTTCATACTTTAGCTAGATATTTGGCTGCTAGCATTTCCATTAAGTTTTAAAGGATTTGAAATTTTATAAAGGGGTTAGATGGTACCAATTAGTTGACTACAACTCAAATGGTAGTTCTAGGGGCTTTATTCAAGAGTATTACTTAGCATGCCATGATGACTAAGTATATTATCCAGACTACTTTGGGGGTCACCAAGAAGGTACATTTTTATGGTGATTTTAGTGGAACGTCTCTCGGTGTAACATCCCAAATTTTAGTCCTTCAAAACTTTTGAGTTTTTACCTTCACTGCTTGGACTACGACTCAGGCTACTAGTCGTAGTCACTCATTACAAATTATAGGACCCCAATCATAGAGTGACTAGTGAAGTTTCCCAAATTTCTATTCTAATCACAACTCAAACCTAATAAATCATAAGGATCGATTACAATTCATAGTATGTAACTTGTGACCAAACTAGTGTAGGATGCCAAGTGACTGTTATGATTATGACTAGGACCCTACGAGTCGTAAGGTCTGAGTATGATTCGTAGGGTATGACTCGTAATGTTAATAGTGAGGAGGCCCCATGTCTTTCTTAGACAAAGAGTCATGGTGATGACTCATAACCAGATGTCAAAAGTTGTGACATAACTCATAGTCACAGCGACAGTTTTTCCTGTGTTTTAATTAGGGGAACCTTAGTGATTTCCCCTTTTTTTTATTATGACCCATGACTTAAAGCCACTTTGGGGTCCCATTATCACCCATAAACAAATCAAATACACTCTCTCTTCTTTCTCAAATCCCCAAATAAAAAACAACTAGGTTTTTCAAGGTCAATCATCTAGGGCTCTAAGATTAGTTTCTTCTTTATAACTCCTAATATCTCAGGCATGTAATATATTCCATAAACTATTTTTCCCTAACGGCATGGGTTTCATTATTATTCATATTGATTTAAATGTGGAATTGATTAGGGTGGGGGTTTTGGAATGATGATTACTTGAATTGGAAGTTCATGGCTATAATGCATTTGCTTACATTTTATGTATGTATTTTGAAATCTATTTGGGTTTATGCGTATGGAGAATGGGATGGAAGTTGAGACATTTCCCCAATTTGATGATTTTAGTTTAGAATTTGGTTTTGGAAATTGTTTTCCCTCGACCCCTTGCATAATTGCATTTGAAATATAAATAGTTGCATGATTTGTCTTACTCCCCTAAATTATTGCATTGCTTAAATGGTTAAATGGATAAAAAGGGTTTTGAAGGCCTTATTGGTCAAGTTTTTGATTTTTAAACCATAAGCTTAGGGGTTGAGGCATTCCCGTGAGTTATTTGATAAACCACAGAGGTCAAGGTGTTCCCCTAAATTTGACTTGATAAATCATGGGGGTCGAGGTATTCCAAAGGGGGTGAATAATTAGAATGGTATAATGATATTAGCTTGAAAGTGTAATTGGTATGACGACACCAATGGTATTTGTTGTAATGGATGATTCTTAATTTATCAATGGGAATATGTAAACTAGTTTAATTGGGCTTAACGGGGCTTTTGTAGCTTACCATGAAGGTGTAAGTCCCAAGGAGGACAAACACTAGAAACCATATTTGCCGATGTGGGTGTCTTGACAACCTGTACATAATTCACACTAATATATAAATATATCCTAGAATGAAATGGGATCTGGTAATTTACTAGTATTTCTTGGATATCTCTAGTTTATATGGCTAATACATACTAGGACCTTTTCTACAGGGATAGTTGAACCCATATAGCCTGTGAGTGCCTAGATAATGGGTTAGCTACACAACCTAGGCTAATGTTTTAACTATCATGCTAAACCTTATTCCCTATCTCAACATATTATATATATATATGTGTGTGTGTGATTTCGTGCATTAGTTTTGAATGGTTTTGGAATGATTTGATCTTGGCATTACTTTATCCCTTCCCTAAGTTACATACTAGAACTCACACCCCTAAGCGTCCCCAGATGTTATATCCCCATACAATGTAGGGTCTAGAGATATTTTTGTTTCCTTGCACAATGATAGGTGATTCTAGTTTATTTGTTAGTCTGTCTTGAAGTGGTGAGCTTCCATTCTATAAGGACTATAATTTGTAAGGCATTAGCCAAGACTACTTTTTAGGATATAGTTGGGAGCATGTACCAATGTTGGTTGATGTTTGGTTTCTTAGAGGTTTTTGTGGATAGAATGTGGGTAGATTAGGTATTGTGGACTCTTAGATCCTTTTTAGTAGATTTATCTATATTGTTATATGTTTAAAACTCAACTTTATCTTATTATATGTTCAAAACTTATCCGCTGCTAGTTGTATTATGTTTTGGTTGGCTAGGTTAAAAAGGGTGGTTTCCAGTCCTTAGGGGACTTAAGATACCTATCATGACTTGGCCCTAGTTTGGGTTGTGACAAGCTTGGTTTTAGAGCCTAGGTTTATGGTCATTGGGTGTCCATAAAGTCATGTCAAGTAGAGTCTCTTTTATAGGTGTGTAGCGTGCCACACTTATATTGTAGAGGCTATAAAGCATTTAGGAATATTCTCCTTTATTGTGTTTTATTTTGAGGATATAGAGTCTAAGGCCTTGAAATCCCCTCTAATTCCATTTGTTCATATTTTAGATCATGCCTTTTTGAAGATCTAATGCTCATAGAAACTCCTCTGTCCTACCTGAGGATAATGTTGATGGAACTCATTTGACAATATAGATGGAACTCATTCTACTTATAGAGTATAGAATCAGTCTATGTTCCCTATTCCTGACTGCCCATGTGGAGTTCTATTGATCCCTACTAGTCCTCATCGGGCTTCTCGAGCTGAGGATGTTCATGTCCCACTGCCCTAAGGAGACATTTCTGGTGCTAAATTCTGTTGATCTATTTACTTACTAACTCAGTTAGTGACTTCTCCATCTCGTTAGCCTGACTGTATTAGTTCTATTGCTGCATCTTCTGAGGTTATTGGAGTTGGCTAAGTTATGACATTAAATCTACTTCGCTTTATAGGCTCTAAGGTTGAGGAAGATCCTCAAGGGTTTGTTGATGAAATGGAGAAGATTGTCAGGGTGATGCATGCTACTAATGTGAAGAGTGTCGAGTTTGCCACATATCAGTTGAAGGATATGGCATATTAGTGGTATGAGGAGTAGGAGAAATCGAAGGGTGATGATGCCAAATAGACTATATAGAAGGAATTTTCTTATGCTTTCCTTGATTATTTCATTCCTTAGGAGTTAAAGAAGGCTAAAGCTAAGGAATTTATAAACTTAAAGCTGGGAAGGATGATTGTGAAGGAGTATACATTGAGTTCCACCAGTTGTCTCGTTATGCCCCAGAGATCATCTCTAGTATGAGGGCAAGAATAATGAAGTTTTCTTTGGGTTTGTCTTGGGACTTGGTACTAAAGTGTAAGGCAGCGATATTGAATAATAAAATGGATATCTCTAGGTTGGTGGTGTATATGTAGTAGGTTGAAGATGAAAAGATGAAACAAGTAAAAATAAGAGAAAGGTAGAATAAGAAATTCAGATATTTAGAGCATGGTGGAGGCCTGCAAAATAGTAGTGGACATGGTAGGCAGTAGGTCAAGAAGAGGCTTAAGAAAACTCGAGCTTGTTTTCTATGGCTAGTGTTCTTTATCCTAAACTATCTGGTGATCATCGTTATTAGGGTGGTAGTAGGTTTAAGACCCAGGGTGCCTAAACCCAGGATAGTAAAGCTTAGTCAACTCTATTGTTTCCTCTTTGTAGATTCTGTGAATAGATGCACCATGGTTATTATGATGTGGAGAGGAATCTATGTTTCTAATATGGCCAGCCTAGTCATATTTAGAGGAACTGTTCGTTAAAAAATGTTTCTATTAGAGCTAATAAGGTTTTGGTTGATAATTTTTTTTTTTTGCTCTTGCCAGCTGTCAGGAATCAGAGGCATCTTTTGATATTATTAATGGTATGTTGAATATTTTCTCTTGTGATGTATATTGTCTGCTTAATCCTGGTTCTACCCTTTATTATATGACTGCTTATGTATTTGTTCATTTTGGTTTTGGTCCTTAGTGTATTTTTGATCCCCTCTCTGTGTCTACCCTGATGGGTGATTCTATTATAGCTAGAAGGGTCTATAAGGATTGTATGAAATCTTTTGGTGATAGGGAAAAATTAGTAGATCTAATTAAATTGGATATGATAGATTTGGTGTGATCTTGGGGATGAATTGGCTCCATTTGTGATATGCTTCTCTCTATTGTAGGACTCAAAGGATCAGTTTCCAATTCCCAAATAAACTAGTAATAAAATAATAGAAAAGTTCCTTAGTTCTTAAGGGAAAGTTCATTTTTCATCTTAGAGCCCAAAAGTTGATTTCTAAGAGATGTCTATACCTTCTAGTTTGGGTTAAAGACTTTTGTTTTGAGGTTCTCTCTTTATAATTTTTCCTTATTGTTAACAAATTTCCTGAAGTGTTTCCTTATGATCTTCCAAGTATTCCTCCTGATAGGGAAATAGACTTTAGGATAGATCTTCTATTGGATACTTGTCCTATCTCTACTCCACCCTATAGAATAGCCTTAACTGAGTTGAAAGAACTTATGGAGAAGTAAAAGGATCTTCTTGATAAGGGTTTTATCTATCCTAGGGTTTCTCCGTGGGGTGCTCCTATGCTCTTCATACATAACAAGGATGGTTCCCATTGGATGTGCATAGATTATCAATAGTTGAATAAGGTAATAGTAAAGAATAACTAAATACCCTTTTTCTAGAATTGACGATCTCTTTGACCAGCTTCAGGGTGCTAGGTGCTTTTCTAAGATTAACCTTTGGTTGGGTTATCATCAATTGAAGATTAGGAAGACAGATATCCCTAAGACTTCTTTTTGAACCTGATATGGTCATTATGAGTTTCTAGTTATGCCATTTGGATAGACTAATGCTCCAGCTACATTTATGAATATCATGAATTGGGTATTCAGACAATTCTTAGATTTGTTTGGGATTGGGTTTATCTATGACATCTTGGTGTAATCTAAGTGTAAGAAGGATTATGCCAATCACCTTCGAGTAGTGTTGTAGACTCTTAAGGATAAGCAATTGTATGCCAAGTTTTCAATGTGTGAGTTTTTGTTTAATGTTATGTCCATTATTGGTCATATTATTTTAGTAAGGGGTTCATGGTGGATCCACAGAAAGTTAGGGCAATTAAGAAGTGGCCTAGACTCCCGAATCCAATCGGCATTCAAAGCTTCTTAGGTATAGTTGGTTATTATAGGAGGTTTGTGGAGAGCGTTTCTTTTATTGCTCTCTATTGACTAAGTTGACTCATAAAAAGGTAAAGTTTTTATGGTCTGATGCTTGGAAGGGTAGTTTTGAGAAGCTAAAGGATAAGTTGACTTCTGCTCTAATTTTGACTCTACCTAAGGGTACAGATGGTTTTGTTTTGTACTATCATGCATACCATGTGTGACTGGGTAGTTTGTTGATGCAAAATGGTAAGGTTGTGGCTTATGCCTTTAGGCAGCTAAAGGTTCATGAAAAGAATTATCGGACTAGTGTCTTAGAGTAGGCAGCGGCGGTTTTTGCTTTGAAGATTTAACGTTATTATTTTTATGAAGTTCATGTTGACATCTATTCAGATAATAGCAGCTTACAATATGTGTTCACCCAGAAGGAGTTGAATCTCAAGAAAAAAAGATGGCTTGAGTTGCTCAAGGACTATGACATGAGTCTCCACTACCATCCAGGTAAGGTTAATATGGTTGTTGATTCTCTTAGCAGGTTATCCATGGGTAGCTTATCTCATGTGGATGAGTAAAAGCATGGATAGGTAAAGGATATTCACTAATTATCTAATCTTTGAGTTTATCTTTTGGATTTTGAGGATGGAGGTGTGATGGTATAAGAGGTGGTGAAGGCATCTCTTGGTGTAAGGGTGAAGGAGAAACAGGTTTTGCACCCTATCTTGATGTAGATTAAAGACGATGTGGGTCAGCAGAAGGTCATGACATTTAAGATTAGTGGCAATGGTATCATGAGGTACCAAGGTGGATTGTATGTTCCTAATATTGATGGGCTGCAGGAATGGATTTTAACTAAGGCCCATGAGTCAAGGTATACAGCTAATACTAGTTCAACGAAGATGTATCATGACTTGAAAGATATTTATTTGTGAAAGAACATAAAGGGGGATATGTCTAATTTTATGGCTAAATACATGGTTTTTCAGCAAGCCAAGGTTAAACACTTGAGGCCTGGTGGTATATCTCAAAAGATAGAGTTACCCATATTAAAGTGGGAGGTGGTCAACATGGATTTTATTACTGGTCTTCGCGGTCTTGTAATTAGTTTGATTCCATTTTGGTCATCATGGATAGGATGACTAAGTCTACTCACGTCTTGCCTATAAGGACTACCTATTCTAGAGAGGACTTTGCTAACCTTTGCATTCAGGAGATCATTAAGTTGCAGGGTGCTCCAGTTTCCATCATTTTAGATAGAAGTATACAGTATTCATCTCACTTTTGGCATTCTTTTCAAAGAGGTTTTGGGACTAAGCTAAACCTTAGCACCGCTTTTCACTCTCAGATGGATGGAAAAGTGGAAAGGACTATTCTAACTTTGGAGGATATGCTAAAGGCTTCTGTGATTGATTTTAGTGGTAGTTAGGTTGATCGTTTGCCTCTCATCGAGTTCTCATATACAATAGCTCTGACTTGAGTATCCGAATGGCTTTATTCGAGTCTTTGTATGGTATGAGGTGTAGGTATCTTAGTGGATGGTTCAAAGTTGTGGAAACTATGTTATTTTGTCCTGATATTTTTATCAGGCTATGGAGAAGGTGAAGGTTATTAAATATAGGCTCAAGACCGCTCAGAGTTACCAAATTCCTATGTAAATGTGAGGTGAAATGATTTAAAGTTTGGTGTTAGCGATTGGGTGTTCTTTTAGGTGCCTCCCATGATGGGAGTGATGAGGTTTAGAAAGAAGGGGAAATTGTAACACCCTAGATTTTTGGTCCTTAGAAAATCCTTGAGTTTTGAGCTTACTGCTAAAACCACGACTCACCTTATGAGTCGTAAGGTGCCTTAATGGGTCGTAGGACCCCAATCATATGGTGACCAATAAAGGTTTCCCATATACCTGCTTTCGTGATGACTTGTATCTAACGAGTCGTCAAGACTCTTTACGAGTCGTAGTGTGCCTTCTATATCCAAACCAGTGTAGTGCCTAAATGTCTCTGTCCTGACTATAATTGGACCCTATGAGTCGCAAGGTTTGACTACGAGGGAATGTTGTGACTTATTGGGTCAACAACAACATAAGCCTAAGATACTTCCCAAACCACGAGTCGCGGTGACGACTCATAACGAGTCATTCATGAGTCGTAAGGAGAGTCATGATGCCTAGGCATTTTTTTGCATTTTTAGGTTGGGGTATTCTTGTTATTTAACTTCTTTCCTAAATAAAACTCACATCCATAAAACACCTAGAGAGAGTTATTTTACATCATGTTAACAATCATAAACACATCTTAACTCTCTCAAATCCCTAAGTCAAGAACACCTAGGGTTTTAAAGAGATTGGAAATTAGAGCTTCCAAGGGTTAATTCCTCTATATAATTCTTGATATCTCAGGCATGTTACTCTTTCCCAAATATTTATTTTGTTAAAGCATGTGTTTTAAATTGTTATTCAAGTGATTTTTAATGTTGGCTTTGGAATGTGGGTTTAGGTTTTCGAATGATTATTTTATTAAATGATGTTCCCATGGTTTATATATATTATTAACGTTTTATAGATGATTTTTAACTTGTGAAGTGCATGGGCATGATGAATAAATAAGGGGGTCTTTGATTCCCCAATTATGTGGATTTTAATAATTGAATTGGTGATAACCTCAACCCAATCTTGTGAAACTTGTTTTGATCATGAGAATGTATGCATTGAAAATACATTTAGAGCTCTTTCATAGCATAAACGCTAAAGAACCAAATTTGATTTAATTAACAAAGCTTCTTGTGGCATTCCCCCATATTGATTTAATGAATAAAAAGGGTCGAGGCATTTCCCTAAGTTAATGGAATTCTATTGGCATGATGATAATTCCTTGCAAGTATAGTTGGTATAACAATACCAACAGTGTATGCCTGATGTGTATCATGGTTCAATGAATGGGGATGTTTGAATATTTTAATTAGGCTTAAAGGGGGTTGTGTAGCTAGGCCGCCATGAAAGTGAAGGTCCCAAGAAAATGATGCTAAAAACCACATTTGCCATTGAGAGGGTCTAAATAGATGGGTTTTTGAGTCACCCTTGCTTTATGAGTGGGTGTTTTAGTCACCCTTAATAGTTGAATAGGTGTTCGAGTTACCCTTGGTTCATATGCACATATTATTATTCTCTGGTTCGTGCTTCTAATACACACTGGGGCCCATTCAATAGGGAAGCTGAGCCCATATAGCCCGTGGGTGCCTTTTTATAATGCTTAAGCTACATAGTCTAAGCTAATATTTTAAGTTCATGCTAAGCCTTGTCCCTATCCTAGCATGTTATATATTTGGATGTGCAGTGTTTGTATGTGGACTTTACTGAGGTTTTGACTTGGCATTATTTTATCCCTTTCTTGAGCTACATGCTAGCGCTTACCTCGCTAACCGTCTTCGAATGATGTATCCCCATGCAATACAAGAAATGAATATATTTCTATGTTTTATGCACAGTGATAAAATTTATGGGTTGTTAGCAATCATCTTTGAAGTGGTGAGCTTCCATTCTATGGAAGGGCTATCATTTTAAAGTCTTGTTTCATTTATGTCTTAGACTACTCTTATTGGATTCTTTTTTCTATTATCGAGGGCATGTTCTGACTTAGATTGGTTTTGGTTTAATTAGAGGCTTTTGAACCACTATGAGTTAGGATGTTATTGAAATTTGTAAATTCCTTTCTAAGTGTCTATCTTGTTATATGTTCAAAACTCAACCTATCTTTTTTACGTTTGAAATTTATCTATTGCTAGTTGTATTATGTTCTATTTAACTAGGCAAAATGGGTGGTGTCCGATCCTTGGTGTACTTGAGATACTCATTATATTTGGGCCCTCATTTAGATTGGGACAAGTTGGTATAAGAGCCTAGGTTCATAGTCAATTGGGTGTCCACAAATCTGTGTCAAGTAGAGTCTCTTTTATGGGTGTGTAGCACGCCACAATTATAACGGAGAGGTTATGGGGAATTTAGGAATGTTTTCTTTCTTGTTGTTCTATTTCGGCCTATAGAGTAAGGTCCTAAATCTCCTCTAGGTCCCATTTGTTTAAATTTCAGATCATGCCTTCTCGAAGGTCTGATGCTCATGGAAACTCCTCTATCCTTCCTGAAATTAACATGGACAAAACTCAACCTGCTTATAGGGTACAGACTTAGTATAGGGTCCCAGTATCTAATTGCCCCCATGGAGTTCCATTGATTCCCTATCGTCCTCCATGGGCTTCACAAGATAATGATACTCTGTTCGATGCCTCTGGATGATGTGTATAATGCAGTGTTATGCCAGTCGATTCATTTGCTTACTCAATTGGTGGCCTCTTAGTCTCGCCAGTCTGCGCATGTTTCTCCTATTACTCCTTTTTCTGAGGCCACAAGGGCTAGCTTGTTCATGAGGTAGAGTCCTCTGACTTTTACTAGTTTAAAGGTTGAAGGGGACCCTAAAGGATTCATAAATAAGATGGAAAAGATTTTTTGAGTGATGCATGCTTCTGACTCTGAGGGTGTGGAGTTTGCCGCATACTAGTTAAAAGATGTGGCATATCAGTTGCATGAGGAGTAGGAGAAGTTAAGAAGGGATGATACTGGGCTGGCATTGTGGGATGACTTCTCTGGTTCCTTTCTTGATTGTTTTTTTCCTCAGAAGCTGAGGGAAGAAAAGGTTGAGAATTTTGTGAATTTCAAGCAAAGTAGAATGACTGTGAAGGAGTATGCCCTAAAATTTCATCAATTGTCTCACTATTCTTTGAAATTGGTATCTTCTATAAGGGATATAATGGGGAAGTTTGCTTACTAGTTTGTCTCGGGACTTGGTGTTGGAGTGCAAGGCTGCCCTGTTGAATAAGGACATGGATATATCTAGGCTTTTTGTGTATATGTAGCAAGTTAAGAAATAAGAAATAAGACAAAATAGTGGAAAGGCAGAGTAAGAAATTCAGGTATTCTGAGTAGGGTAAAGGCCAGCAGAATAGTAGTAAAGATGGCAGGTTGTGGTCTAAGATAAATTGGGAAATTCTGGTTCTTATTCTACGGCTGATGCTCTATATCTGAAGCCATCATGATATTTTTGCTCCAGACAGATAGTAGATTTAGGGCACAAGGTTCCCAGTCTCAGTCCAGTGGAGCTCAGTCAGACCCATCTTATCCTCTTTGTCGCTTTTATGGGCAGATGCATCGTGGAATGTGTGATGAAGGGACGACTAGGTGCTTTAAGTATGGTTAACTTGGACACATGTAGTGGGAGTGTCCTTCAAGGGTTGATACTGGGCTAATAAAGTTCCGGTTGCCACATTTTTAACTTTGGCATCGAATGGTGCTATTTCTAGTAATTGCACAGTTGGAATTATCTGTGTGCTCTTTCCAACAATTAGGAATTTGAGGCATCTCCTGATGTTATTAATGGTACGTTACAACTTTTCTCTCATGATGTGTATTGTCTACTTGATTTGGGCTCTACTTTTTCTTATATGACTCCTTAAGTGGTTATTCATTTTGATTTTGGTCCTAAATGCATTTCTGGTCCCTTTTCTACATCTACCCTAGTAGGTGACTCTATTATGGCTAAAAAAGTCTATAGGGGTTGTGTGGTATCTATCAGTGGTAGGGAGACATTAGTGGGCCTGATAAATTTTGATATATTAGAATTTGATGTTATTTTAGGGATAGATTGGCTCTATTTGTGCTATGCGTCTCTTGATTGTAGAATATAAAGACAAAGGGTCAGTTTCCAATTCATAAATAAACCCGTAATTGAGTAGAAAGGTAGTTATTTAGCACCTAAGGGGAGGTTCATTTCTTATCTAAGTGCCTAGAAGTTGATTTTCAAGGGGTGTTTTTATCATTTAGTTTGGGTCAAGGATTCTAATTCTTAAAGTCCTTCCTTGAAATCTGTCCTTATAGTCAATGAGTTTCCCAAAGTGTTTCCCAGTGATCTTTTGGGCATTTCTACTGATAGGGAAATATACTCTGGGATTGAGCTTCTCTCTAATACTCATCCTATCTTTATCCCTCCTTATAGAGTGGCTTTGGATGAGTTGAAAGATCTTAAGGATCAATTAAAAGTTCTTCTTGATAAGGATTTTATTCACTCTAGTGTTTTTCTGTGTGGTAATTCAATTCTTTTTGTGAGTAAGAATGATGGGTCCCTTTGAATGTGTATAGACTATGGGCAGTTGAATAAGGTGACTATGAAGAATAAGTATCCTCTTCCTAGGATTGATGACCTATTTGACTAGCTTCAGGGTGCTAAGTACTTTTCTTAGATTGATTTACATCGAGTTATCATCAATTAAAGATTACGGAGGTGGATATCCTTAAAACTAATTTTTGTCCTCGATATAGCTATTATGAATTTTTGGTTATGTTATTCGGTTTGACTAATACCTCAGCGATATTTATGGATCTTATGAATTGAGAATTTCGTCAGTTTCTGGACTTATTCATTATTGTGTTTATTGATGACATCTTGGTATATTTTAAGAGTGAGAAGGATTATGCCAACCACCTCCGTTTAGTGTTGTAAACCCTTAAGGATCAGCATTTGTATGCCAAGTTTTCAAAGTGTGAATTTTGGTTGAATGTTGTTATTTTTTGGGTCATGTTATTTCTAGTGAGGGGATTAAGGTAGATCCCCAGAAGGTTGAGGTGGTTAAGAAGTGGCCTAGACCTACGACTCCAACCAATATTCAGAGCTTTTTGGGTTTAGCCAGGTATTATAGGAGGTTTGTGGAGAGTTTTTCTTCTATCACTACCCCATTAACTAAGTTGACTCAGAAGAAGGAAAGTTTTTGTGGTCCGATGCTTGTGAGGGTATTTTTGATAAGTTGAAGGATAAGTTGACTTCAACTCTAGTTTTAACCCTACCCGAGGGTATCGATGGCTTTTTTATTTATTTTTATTGTGGGACTGGGTTGTGTTTTCATACAGCATGGTAAGGTTGTGGTGTATACCTCTGGGTAGTTAAAGGTGCTTGAGAATAATTATATGACTCATGACTTTGAATTTTTGGTTATGGTTTTTGCTTTAAAGATTTGGCGTTATTACTTATATGGTGTTCTTATTGATATAATTTTGATAACAAGAGTTGCCAGTATGTATTCACCCAAAATAAGTTGAATCTCGGGTATATAAGATGGCTTGAGTTGCTCAAAGACTATGACATAAGTTTCCATTATCATCCAATTAAAGCTAATGTGGTCGTCGATGCTCTTACAAGGTATTTTATAAGGAGCTTATCTCATGTAGATGAGGAGAAGTGAGGTTTGGTGAAGGATATTAACCATTTGGCTAATCTTAGAGTTCTTCTCTAGGATTTTAGAAATAGAGGTGTGATTATTCAAGAGGTGGTGAATTAATATCTTGGTGCTAAGGTTAAAGAGAAATAGGTTTTAGATCCTATTTTGATACAGATCAAGGGTGATATGGGTCATTAGAAGTTGATGGCTTTTGAGGTTGGTGGTGATGGTATCCTAAGGTAACAAGGTAGACTGTGTGTTCCTAATGTTGTGGGCTGCGAGAGAGGATCTTGGCTGAGGCTCATAAGTCAAGATCCATGGTTCATCCTGGTTTAATGAAGATGTACCATTATTTGAAAGAGATTTATTGGTGGAACACTATGAAAAGAGATATGGATAATTTTTTGGCTAAGCACATGGTTTGTCAACAAATGAAATTGGATCACTTAAGGCCTGGTGGTTTTTCTCAAGAGATTAAGTTTTCTATGTAGAAGTAGGAAGTGATCAACATAGACTTTAATACTGGTCTTCCGTGGTCTAGTAGTCGTTTGAATTTGATTTAGGTCATCGTGGATAGGATGACCAAGTTTGCTCTTTTCTTTCCAGTGAAGACTGCTTATTCTGTAGATAACTATGCTAAGCTTTACATTTAGGTGATTATCAAGTTAAATGATGTACCTTTTTCAATTATATCTAATTGAGACAGTTCTTATCTCACTTTTTGGCGGTCATTTCAGAGAGGTTTTGGAACCAAAGTGGACCTTAGCATTGCTACTCCCTCCCAGATAGATGGACAAGCAGAGAGGACTATTTAGACTTTGGAATACTACGGGCCTATGTGATTAAATTTGGTGGTAGTTGGGTTGATCATTTGGCTCTCATCGAATTCACTTATAATATCATTCTAGTATTAAGATGGCCCCATTTGATACCTTGTAAGGTAAGAGATATCATTCTCCTATCGAGTGGTTTGAGGTTAATGAGACTCGATTATTCAGTCCAAACTTAGTTCACCAAGCCACGGAGAAGGTGAAGGTGATTAAGTCTAGGATTAAGACCACCCAAATTTGCCAAAAGTCCTATGCATATATGAGGCTAAGGGAGTTAGAGTTTAATATTGGTCATTGGGTGTTCTTTAAAGATGTCTTCTATGAAGGGAATATTAAGGTTTAGAAAGAAGAGGGAGCTCAATCCCTGGTATATGGGTCGATACTTGACTTTGAGGAGAGTAGGTGATATAGCTTATGAGTTGGTGTTGCCTTTTAGTTTTCATTCC
This sequence comes from Capsicum chinense, assembly GCA_026120095.1. Taxonomy (NCBI): domain Eukaryota; kingdom Viridiplantae; phylum Streptophyta; class Magnoliopsida; order Solanales; family Solanaceae; genus Capsicum; species Capsicum chinense. Next base: position 58,847,948 of record JAPEIP010000010.1, read on the forward strand.
ATTTACTTATTTTCCATGTTTCGATGTTAAAGAAGTGTATAGGTGGTGCTTTTTAGGTGGTGTCTATTGAGTATATTGGTATTTTGAATTCCTTATCTTATGAGGGAGTCCCGGTGGAGATTGTAGATAGGCAAGTCCATTGTTTGAGGACTACGGATGTGGCTTCAATGAAGGTTTTTTGGAGAAATTGTAAGGTTGAAGAGGCTACTTGGGAAATTGAAGAGGACATGAAGTCCAAATATCTATTCCTATTTCTATCTTTGGATAATCGTTCTTAAGGTATGTATATCTCATAATATCTATGTATTTTGACTTTGTTAAAGGAAATTGTGGTTGCGTTTCTATATTAAATTGTGCTAATAAATGCCTTGACTCATAATTCAGGGATGAATGATCCTACGGAGGAGAATGTAAAACCCTGGATTTTTTGACCTTGGAAAATCCCTAAGTTTTGAGCTAACTACTCAGACCACGACTCACTTTACGAGTCGTAAGGTGTCTTGATGGGACATAGAGCCCCAATCATATGTTGACCTGTAAAGGTTATCCATGTCACTGCCTTAGTGACGGCTTGTACCTAAGGAGTCGTCAAGACTTTTTATGAGTCGTCGTATGCATTCTGTAGCCAAACCAATGTAGTACCCAAATATCTCTATCCTAACTATAACTGGACCCTACGAATACCTTGCAAGTCTAGTTGCTATGATGATACCAACAGTGTATGCCTGATGTGTATCATGGTTCAATGAAAGGGAATGCATAAATGTTTTAATTAGGCTTATAGCTAGTTATGTAGCTAGGCCTTGAAAGTGGAGGTCCCGAGGGATTGATACTGGAAATAACATTTGTCGGTGTGAGGGTCTAAATGACAGGGCATTTGAGTCACCCTTGCTTTATGACCGAGTTCTCGAGTGACCCTTGATATATGACTGGATGTTCGAGTCACCCTTGGTGCATATGCACATTTGATTATTCTCTAGTGCATGCAGCTAACACACACTGGGGCCCTTTCAGCAGGGGGAGCTGAGCCCATATAGCCAATGCGTACCTTTTTATGACGTCTAAGATACACAGTCTAGGCTAATGTTTTAAAGTTCATGCTAACCTTGTTTATGTTTTATATATGTATGTGCAATGTGTGTATTTGGACTTTACTTTGATTTTGACTTGGCATTATCTTCCCTGCATTACATGCTATCTCTCACCCCGCTAACTATCTTCGGATATTATATCCCAATGCGAGGTAGGATTCGGACATATTCTTACATTTCCTGTGTAGTGATAGGATTTTTGGGTCGTCAACAGCCAGCTATGAATTGGTGAGCTTCTATTCTCCATAAGTTCTATCAATTTAAAGTCTTGTTTCATTTATATCTTAGACTACTTCTATTGGATTCTTTTGGCTATTATCGGGGGCATGTCCCGACTTAAATTTATTTTGGTCTGATTAGATTCTTTGTGAATTACTGTGGATTTGAAATTCTTCAATTCCTTTCTAAGTTGTCTATCTTGTTATATGTTCAGAACTCAGGCTATCTTGTTATATGTTTGAAATTCATCTGATGCTAGTTGTATTGTATTCTATTTGACTAGGCAAAGGGGGTGGTCTCCGGTCCTTGGTGAACTTTAGATACCCATCACGGCTAGGCCCTGGTTTGGGTTATGACAGAAGCTCATTCCCTAATATGTGGGCCCATAGTTAATTTTGAGGAGAGTGTGTAATGTTGCTTACGAGTTGGAATTGTCTTCGAGTTTGTGTTCCATTCATCTAGTTTTCCATGTTTCGATGTTGAAGAAGTGTGTGGGCAATCCTTCTTTGATTGTGCCTATTGACAGTGTTGGTATTTCGGATTCTTTATCTTATTTGGAAGTGCTAGTTGAGATTTTTGATAGACAAGTCTGTCATTTGAGGACTAAGGATGTGGCTTCGGTGAAGATTCTATGGAGGAACCAAAAGGTTCAGGAAGCTACTTGGGAAGCCGAAGAGGACATGAAGACTAAATATCCGTTCTTGTTCCCCGCATTGGATATCGTGCTTAAGGTATGCATTTTCCTACTCTCTTTGTTTTCTCACTTTTTTAAAGAAAATGTGGCTGCATTTTTGTTTTATAATAGTTCTAATGCATGCCTTAACTTGTCATTTGGGGAAAAATGATCCTAGGGGGGTAATGTAACACCTCAAATTTTGGTCCCCAAAAAATTTTGAGTTTTTTTCTTCACTGCTCAGACTATGACTAAGGCTATGAGTCATAGTCACTCATTACGGATCCTAGTACCACAATTGTAATATGACCAATGAGGTTTTAAAATTTTCTATTTTGATCACGACTCAAACCTAATGAGTCATAAAAAGAGGTCACGAGCCATAGTATATGACTTGTGACCAATCCAGTGTAGGTGCCCAAGCCACTATTGTGATTACGACTAAGACCCTGCGATTCATAAGGTCTGAGTATTAGTCATAGGGTAAGACTCGTAAGGTTAATAGTAAGGAGACCCTACGGCTCTTCTCAGACTACGAGTCATGGTACCAACTCATAACCACACGTCACGAGTCATGACGTGACTCATAGTCATTTCCCCCTTTTTCCATTGTGACCCACAACTTAATAACACTTTGGGGTCCTCTTATCACCCATAAACAAATCAAATATACTCTCTCTTCTCTCAAATCTCTAATTCAATAATAACTAAGGTTTTTCAAGGTTGATCATCTAGGGCTCTAAGATTGGTTTCTTCTCCATAACTCTTGATATCTCAGGCAGGTAATCTCTTCCATTAAACTTGGTTTCTCTAAAGGCATGGGTTTTATTGTTATCTATGTGGATTTAAATGTGGAATTGATTTGGGTTAGGGGTTTTGGAATGATGGTTACTTGAATTGGATTTTCATGGTTATAATGTATTTGTTTATATTTTATCTATGTATTTTGAAACCCGTTGGGGTGCATAGGTATGGTAAATGGGATGGGGGTCATGGCTTTCCCCCAATTTGATGATTTTGGTTTTGAATTTGGGTTTGCAAATTGTGTTTCCCCGACCCATTTTCATAATTGGCTTTGAAATATGGACAATCACATGATTTGGCTTACTCGACTAAATTATTGCATTGCATAAATGGTTAAACAAATAAAAAGGGTTTTAAAGGCCTTGTTAGCCATGTTCTTTTATTTTTAAATTGAAATCTTGAGGGTTGAGGAATTCCCCTAAGTTGATTTGATAAACCATAGGGGTCGAGGTATTCCCCCAAATTTGACTTGATAAATCACGGAGGTCAAGGCATCCCTAAGGTGATGAATCATTGGAATGGCATAAGGATATTTGCTTTCAAGCGTAATTGGTATGATGATACTCACAGTATATGCTGTAATGAAAGATTCCTTGTTAATGTATAGGAATATGTAAACTATTTCAATTGTGTTTAATGGAGTTTGTGTATCTTACCGTGAAAGTGTAAGTCCCAGGAAGGACGAACACTGGAAACCACATTTTTCGGCATAGGGCTCTTGACGACCATGTATATAGTTCACATTCATATATATATATATATATATATGTATCTCGAAATAATATGGGGTTGGGGCATTCACTGTTCTTCCTTGGATATCTTTGGTTCATGTCGCTAACACGCACTACGGCCCTTTCAAAAGGGGGGTTGAACCCTTATAGCCTATTGGTGCCTAAATGATTGAATAGCTACACAGTCCAGGCTAATATTTTAACTCTCCTACTAAACCTTGATCCCTATCCCGGCATATTATATATGTATGTATATAATTGTGTTCATTGATTTTTATTGGTTTTGGACTGATTTAATCAGGCATTACTTTATCCATTCCCTAAGTTACATGCTAGCGCTCACCCATCCCCAAACACTGTATCCCCATATGATGTAGGGTCTGGAGATATTTTTATTTTCTTACACAGTGATAGGTTATTTGGTCCGTCCGTTCACTGGTCTGTCTTGAAGTAGTGAGCTTTCATTCTCTGGAAGGACTATCATTTTTAAGGCATTGTTTCACTTATGCCTTTGAAGGCATTGTTTCATTTATGCCTAGACTACCTTTTTGCTTCCCTTTTTAGCTATGGTCGGGGTCATGTCCCGACGTTGGTTGATGTTTGGTTTCTTAGAGGCTTTTATGGATAGGATGTAGATAGATTTGGTATTGTGGATTCTTAGATCCTTTTTAGTAGATTTATCTATCTTGTTATATGTTCAAAACTATGCTCTATATTTTTATATATTTCCAAGTCATTCACTGCTAATTGTATTATGTTCTAGTTGGCTAAGCTAATGGGGTGGTCTTCGGTCCTTGGAGGACCTGAGATACCCATCACGACTAGGTCCCTGGTTTGGGTCGTGATACCTAAGGTAGAGATTTCTCTAGTAAAAGTTCTCGTGGTTATCATGGTCGGCCGATTTAGGCCACTTTGCAGGGATCGGGTGGTAGGCCATTAGGTTCAGCAACTTTTGGTAATCAGACATTGACCTAGGGAAATCATTCTAGTTCTTCCAGGCCCTCTCAGTGTGATGCTGTAACAACCCAAAATCACCTCTCGAGACATCACATGGTGCTTAGGGCTACAAGTATCCCCAAGCTAATCTTTTGAGCCTATCACTTCTCATAATAGCTCATTCAAGAAGAAATATACAAAACACTGGCAGTGTCATATCAAATGAAAAGGAATACGAAGGTAATACTCGGTCCAAATGACCATAATACTAGAAATCTCTACATAACTACAGTCTGATAACTAGTCTGACAAAGCCTCTACTACTCCATGAACTCGAGAGCCGTTGGGACAGGTCCCTAACTTACTCAAACTAAACTAAAAGTAATAACATAAACACTTGAATACTGAAATTTCTGAAGATAGGTCCTCGGACCATGAGAACTCACAACTGTAGAAATGTAGACGAAGGTACTCGGGAATCACTGATGAGGCTGGGACTGAGCACCTGAACCTACATTATAAGACAATATAGCACATAGACGTATATGTGGATTAGCACTTGGGAATGTACTGAGTATATGGGGGTGTATGTATTTACATAAAACAATATCAATACTTTTTAATCAAATATGCATGTAAATAGGAATGACTCAGATGGCTTGAATAATTCTAAAATGTAAAGCTCACAAATCATGTAGAATGAAGCATGTAACACAAATCTCATGAGTCATTATACTTTGGATTTAAAATCTGTGCTCTCCTCTTATTCTCATTAATCATTGGATGAAGGAAGCTTTAACAATACTTTCAACTCATGTATATGTCTCATGGGGGGTAAAACTTCTTTATTGCTCAAGAACTTATAACTCTTTTGAACTCAAACACTTGGAACTCAGAATCATATGACTTTGGTTTAAAACTGATGATCAACTCTTATTAGTAGAGAAAACTACTTCCTTCTTTGGAAAATATTCAAAAGCAATTCGTTCACTTTAGAAAACATCTCATCTAAAAGCTTTAGGGAAAATATTCTATCTCATTAGAAAATACTTTAGTTTATGAGGTTCTCTTAACCAACCTAAACCATGCAAGCTACATGGAATCCAACGTCTTGTCCTCCTAATGAGGAAACCTCAAATTGGGGAGAGGCTTCATACTCTTGCCAAGCAGTATAACCTCAACTCAGTGATAAACCTTTTCAGCCTCGGGATCAATCATCTCGGCCTTAGGCCCAAAATCTCAAACCTACGGTGGCATATAGTTCTGGGGTAAGAAATCGTGGTAACTTACCTATCTTGGTGCTAAATACTACTCCCTTTATTTTATCATGCTCATCTTATGGAAATCCACTTTCAAAATAACCTCATGGTTCATAAGAACCCAACAATCAAATTTGCAATCTTATATGGTAGAGTGGATTTCAAAACTCTATGACTATTAGGTCAAAACATTTCTCAATAATCTCAAAATACTCAACTCATGGGTGCTTATAGCACAATAGTTCATACAATTGCAAGTCTCAAGTAGGGCTTAATGATCCATAATTCAATCTATAGTTAAACTCATCATAATGCATATTAGATAGCATATAGATTCATAATTCATGTAGAAATCTGGAAGTTACAGCAATTTGTCTCAAAATATTAACATACTTATATACTTAAATTTCTAGAACAGTGAAATTCTTAAATTCTCAAGGAGTAACAACATAGGGTATAAACCCAGCTTCAATTTCTTAAGAAAACATGCAAAACCAAGATCTTTGACTTTCAATTCATGGGAAACGTCATGATATTGCAATCAATAACAATGGGTGAAAAACCCTAATTCAATATCATATAAAATCTCATAGATTGCAAAAAATTATAGTTTAAATAAGCCTTTGGGCACAAGGGTGAAAGAATTACCCTTCTTCAAAACCCCACATACCTTAGATTATGAAATTGGATGAACAAGCTTTCTTTAAACTCTTCTTCTTAATCTTGAGAGAGGGTTCTTGCAATCCTTGAACTTGGGGAACTTAAATCTCATCTCAATTTGTAGAATCTATGGTGAGTTCTTAGATTTCTTGGAGAAAGGTTTTAGATTTGATCTTGAGGGAGAAACCTAGCTCTCTTGTGTTTCGGATGATGAATGAAGTCATTTGCTTCTTTTGGAATATATCTGGTTGATAAAAGAGTGGAAAGACCAACAAGTCACTTTAAAAAAACAACTTAAAATACTGATCGGGGGATGTGACGGTAGAAGCGACGATCCGTCGCTATCCTGACGGTCCATCGGATAGTCCAAAGCATGTCGGTCAGAAAAAGAACACACTGCCTCGATATGATGATCTCAGCAATGGTCCATTGAAAACTAGATGGTCCATCATATCGTCCATTTTACATTGCCTCAGTGGCGACGGTCTTAGCGATGGTCCATTACAGTCTTGACAGTTTGTCATCCTGGATGTCGCACTTGGTCCAGAAAAGGGAGTTAATTCCTTGGTTATGACGGTTCAGGTGATAGTATGGCGCACACTCGACGTTCCATCAACCTGTTCATCGCACCTGGGCGATTCCGACAACTCTCGGTAAAACGGTAATAACTTCCCACCCGGATGCCGGATTTGGACGAAATTGGTATCATTTGAAAGATATTTCAATTCTCTACACTATAAGGAGTCATTTCCAGGAAAATTTAATAATATTAAAACATTATTAACTTGGAAAGTCTCTTCTCAATCTTTTAGGGTTGGATTTATACTTCACTTGACACGCTCAAGGCTCAAACTATAAGGGAACTTTGCGGGGTCTTACAATATCTCCCCATTGGAAAAATTTGTCCTCGAATGTCGCTAGTTAGACTAGGAACACAGGAAAATAGAGTACACATAGCTGAAGCAAGTTAAACGGGCTCAAAATCACACTAAACTCTTGAATACCTTGAAAATTGCAAGAACTCATGCAAGAATAGATATATAGATGAACTTTAGATTAGAAGGGCTGAATTAAAGAAGAATAATACCTTATAATCGATCTGAACTCACAGAAAAGAGGTGCAGGTACTTGGCTCACATGTCTGCTTCTACCTCTCAAGTAGCGCCCTCAATTGACTAGTTCTGCCACAACACTTTGACCAAGGGAACCTCTTTGTTCCTCAATCTACGGATCTGAAAATCTAGGATCTTAATTGGAATCCCATCGAATGAAAGACTATTCTGAATATTAGCACTCTCTGAAGGATCTACCACAATAGAACCACCAATATGCTTCTTAAGCATGGAGACATGAAAAATAGAATGAACGGCTGACAACTCCGCAGGAAACTCAACCTCATAGGCTACTTTCCCAACACGGCTCAAAACTCTATACGAGCCAACATAACGGGGACTAAGCTTTCCTTTTTTACCAAACCTCTTCACCCCTTTCATGGGTGAAATTTTTAAGTACACCAAATCACCCACTTCAAACTTAAGATCTCTTTTCCTCACATCGGCATAGGACTTTTGACGACTCTGAGTTGTCTTTAACCTCTCTTTAATCAACTTAACTTTCTCCATAGCTTCAAATACTACTTCAGGCCCAATCACGGTAGTTTCACCCACTTCAAATCAACCTATGGGTGATTTTTATCTTCTACCATACAAGGCATCAAATGGTGCCATCTCGATGCTAGCATGGTAACTATTGTTATAGGCAAACTCTATAAATGGCAAATGCTCATCCCAGCTTCCTTTAAAATCAAGAGCACACACTCTCAACATATTTTCTAAGGTTTGAATGGTCCTTTCAGCCTGACCATCTGTCTGTGGATGAAAATCAAAACTAAAAAGAACTTGGGTACCAAGACCCTGCAGAAATACCCTCCAAACTTGAGAAGTAAATTGAGTACCCCTATCCAAAATGATAGTTGAAGGAACTCCATGCAGCCTGAGTAACTCCCAGATATACAATCTAGCATCTCAACTGTATAAGATATATGCACGGGCAAGAAGTGTGAGGACTTAGTCAGCCTGTCTACAATAATCCAAATAGAATTATGATGATGATGTGAAAGAGGTAACCTAGTCACGAAGTCCATATTCACCACCTCCCACTTCTAAATGGGTATACCAAACTATTGAATCACACCACCAGTACTTTGGTGTTTTACCTGAAAGTGTTGGTATATTGCAAACTTTGCTACAAACTCAGATATATCTTTGTTTATACCATTCCACCAATAGATTTCCCGCAAGTCGCGGTACATCTTGGTAGTGCTAGAATGAATACAATACCGCATGCCATATGCTTCAGCCATAATCCTCTGGCTCAGATCATCAACACATGGAATGCATAATCTACCTTGCAATCTCAACACGCCATCTCCCCCTTGGGATAAAACCTCTACCTTTTGGTCCTTAACTGTCTCCTTCAGTCTAACCAAACTAGGATCTCTAGCTTGCTTCTTCTTCACTTCTAAAACTAAAGAGGATTCGAAACTACTTTGCACTAAAGTACTTCCCTCAGCTGAATCAAACAATGTAACACCCAATCTAGCTAGAAAATACATATCATAAGCTAACTCTTTCTTACCTTTCTCTACATGAGCAATACTGCCCATAGACAATCTTCTAAGGGCATTCACCACTACATTGGCCTTACTCGGGTGATACAATACACTCATATCATAGTCTTTTAACAACTCTAACCACCTCTTCTGCCTAAGATTCAACTCCCTCTGAGTAAACACATACTGCGGGATCTTATGATCAGTAAACACATCAACATGAACGCCAAAAAGATAGTTTCTCCAAATTTCAAAGCAAACACCATAGCAGTTAACTCAAGATCATAGGTTGGGTAATTTTTCTCATGTGTCTTTAACTGTCTAGAGGCATAGACTATAACCTTACCTCTTTGCATTAACACATAACCCAAACTAACTCTAGAGGAATCAAAATACACCATAAAACTATCTTTCCCATCAGGCAAAGTCAATACAGGGGCTGAAGTAAGTCGAGTCTTCAACTCATTAAAACTCTTCTCATAGGAATCTGACCACTAGAACTTAACTTTCTTTTGGGTCAGCCGGGTCATGAGAGACGCAATAGAGGAGAAACTTTCAATAAAACAGCAGTAGTAGCCTAGACCCAAGAAACTTCTAATGTCAGATGGACTATAGACCTTAACTAAAATTCATACTTACTAAATTTTGTGAACAACTGGTGACCTCTAAGAGTTTGCAAGACAATTCTAAGGTGATTTGCATGATCATGCTTACTGCGGGAGAAGACAAGGATGTTATCTATGAACACTATGAAAAACATATCAAGATATTGCTTGAATTCTTGATTCATGAGAACTATAAAAGCTGCTAGGGCATTGGTTAGCCCAAAAGACATGACTAGAAACTCAAAGTGACCATAGCTGGTTTGGAAAGTTGTCTTTGGAATATCACATTCCCTCACTTTAAGTTGATGATAGCCGGATCTAAGGTCTATCTTGGATAATAACTTCCACCTTGCAACTGATCAAATAGGTTATCAATTCTCGAAAGAAGATACTTATTTTTTACTGTGACCTTGTTAAGCTGACGATAGCCAATACACATACACAAAGAACCATCTTTTTTCCGTACGAATAGAATAGGTGCACACCATGAAAAAATAATGGGCCTTATGAAACCTTTATCTAAAAGATATTTGAGTTTCTCTTTCAACTCCTTAAGCTTAGCAGGTGCCATATGATATGGTAGAATAGAAATAGGATTTGTCGGGAAGAATGTCAATCCTAAATTCTATCTCTCTATCAGGAGATACCCCAGGGAGATCTTCCAAAAAAATATCTAAAAACTCATTAACAATATCAACTGACTAAATAGTTGGAGCCTCAGACTTAGTATCTTTGACTCTAACTAGGTGATAGATGCAACCCTTGGATATTAGATTTTTGGCTTTAAGATAGGAGATAAAATGACTCTTGCGAGATAAAAAACTCCTGGACCACTCAAAAATTGGCTCATTAGGGAATTGAAACTTGACCACATAGATACGACAGTCTATAGATGGATAACAACAATGAAGCCAATCCATACCTAAAATAAGGTCAAAATCCAGCATGTCTAACTCTATCAAATTAGCAAGTATGACTCTATGAAGAACAGTAACAAGATAATCTCTTTACACTTGTTTAGCAACAACTGACTCTCCTACTAGTGTGGAGACTAGGAAAGGCTCAAGAGTTTTTTTGGGATTTATTTTGAAATTCACAGCCACAAGTGGGGTCACATAGGAGAGACTTGACCCAGGGTCCAATAATACATAAACATCAAAAAAAGAAGATGTGGAGCATACCTGTAATAACATCGAGAGAGTCCTCTTGATTCTAATGGGATGGTAAGGCATAGAATCTGTTCTGGTGCTGATCGCCAGCAGTTCTAGATGAAGTGCCCTAAATAGGGGCGGGACGAGGGATAGGAGATGGTGTACTAGTAGTCTGGGCCTAAGGTCGGGCATCTTTGTTCCCTTTCCTAGCATGCGGACAATCTCTAAGTCTGTGTCCCTGGTAACTTACCCAACTCAATGCAAAATACTACTCCCTTTAGTTTATCTCACTTATCTCATGGAAATCCACTTTCAAAATAATCTCATGGTTCATAAGAACCCAATAATCAAATCGGTAATCTTATGTGGTAAAGTGGGTTTCAAAACTCTATGACTATTAGGTCAAAATATTTCTCAATAATCTCAAAATACTCAAATCATGGGAGCTTATAGCACAATAGTTCATAAAATTTCAAGTCTCAAGTAGGGCTTAATGACCCATAATTCAATCTATAGTTAAAACTCATCATAATGCATAATAGATAGCATATAGATTCATAATTCATGTAGAAATCTGGAAGTTAAAGCAATTTGTCTCAAAATATCAACATACTCATATACTTCAATTTCTAGAACATTGAAACTCTTAAATTGTCAAGCAGTAACAACATAAGGTATAAACTCAGCTTTAATTTCTTAAGAAAATATGCAAAATCATGCCATTTGACTTCAATTCACGGGAAACATCAAGATATTGCAATCAATAACAATGGCTGAAAACCCCTAATTCAATATTATGTAAAACTCATAGATTGCAGAAAATTATAGTTTAAATAAGCCTTTGGGCACAAGGGTGAAAGAACTACACTTGTTCGAAACTCCACATACCTTAGATTATAAAATTGGATGAACAAGCTTGCTTTAAACTCTTCTTCTTACTCTTGAGAGAGGGTTCTTGCAACCCTTGAACTTGGAGAACTTAAATCTCAACTCAGTTTGTAGAATCTATGGTGAGTTATTGGATTTCTTAGAAAAGGGTTTTAGATTTGACATTGAGGTAGAAACCCTAGCTCTCTTATGTTTTTTATGATGAATGAAGTCATTTTCTCCATTTGGAATATATCTGGTTGATAAAAGAGTGGAAATACTGAAAAGTCCCTTTAAAAAGATAACTTAAAATACTAATCGGGGGCTATGATGGTCCGTCGCTAGCTTGATGGTCTGTCGAATCATTCATCGTATGTTGGTCAGAAAAAGAACACATTATCTCAATGTAATGGTCTCAGCGATGGTTCATTGTAAAATCAATGGTCCATCGGATTGTCCGTCGTACGTTAGACAAGATAAGGTCACATTATCTCAGCAGCGATGGTCTTAACGATGGTCCATTGTAGTATTGACGGTCTATCGTCCTAGCCATCGTACTTGGTCCAGAAAAAAGAATTACTACCTTGGTTGAGATGGTCCAGGCGACGGTCTGTCACACACTCGACGGTCCGTCAACCCGTCTGTCACGCTTGGGCGGTTCCTATAACTCTCGATAAGATGGTCATAACTTCCTACCTCGATGCCATATTTGGACAAAAATGGTATCGTTGGAAATCTATTTCAATTCTCTACACTATAGGAAGTCATTTTCAAGAAAAATCAATAAGATTAAAATAATAATAACTTGGGAAGTCTTTTCTTAATTTTTTAAGGTCAGAATTACACTTTACTTAACACGCTCAAGGCTCAAACTACAAGGGAACTTTGTGGTGTCTTACAGATGCTAGTATAAGAGAGTGTTTAAGGTATTTACCTCAGTGTGCATTGGTTCCTGTCCAGAATATTTCTCAATTTTATCTTTGCCTTATTCCTATATCAACAGTCGGATGTAGTTTATAGAGTGGTTTAAGTAGTGTTAGAGGTGCTCGAGGTATAGGTATAGGTGCTCGTGATGGTGGTCACAGGGTTACTATGTCCAAGAGAAGACAAGGTTAGTGATATGTTATACCTGATAGACCCAAGATAATGGTATTTGATATTGTTATTATAGCTATAATTCTAGTTTCCTATAGATCTACTTTCATTTTATTTGACCCTGGGTCGAATTCCTCCTATGTCACTTCATATTTTCCATCTAGTTTTAATGTTATGAGTGAGCCTCTTGCTATACATCTTCATATTTCTACCCTCATAGGAGATTTTTTAGTAGTGGATTGGATGTATAATCTTATTTGGTTATCTTTACAGGCAGTGAAACTTGGATAGAGTTGATTTTCCTAGATATGGTTAATTTTAATGCTATCTTATGTATTGATTGATTAACGCATTATCATACTACTTTAAATTGGTATTCCAAGACTGTTACCTTAGCTACACGGGGTGTGTCGAGATTATCTTAGAAGGGTATGCTTAATTTAAGTTTAAGGGGTGTTATATATTTTCTACATGCTTATCATATTATAAAGAAAGTATGTTTATCTTATTTAGCTTATATCCTTGGTACTAGTGTTGCCTCACTACTTCCTATTGATTTTATTCGAGTTGTTCATGAGTTCTTGGATATGTTTCCTATGGATTGTTCTGGTATGCCTCTAAATCATCATATTTATTTCTTTATTCATGTTAAGCTAGACACAAGGCTCATTTTTATTCCTACCCATAGGATGTCCCAATTCAAGTTAAAAAAATTGAAGGAGAAGTTGCGATATTTGTTGAGTAAGGTTTTATTAAACTTAGTGTATCTTCTTGGGGTTTTCCCATCTTATTTGTAAAGAATAAGGATGGTTCTATGCATATGTGTATTGATTATAGGTAGTTGAACAAAGTGGCAATTAAGAACAAGTATCCTCTTTCTCACAGTAGTGATCTCCTTGACCAACTTTAAGGAGTTTCAATGTTCTCTAAGATTGATTTGAGATTTGAGTACTACCAATTTAAGATTAGAGCTTTGAATATTTTGAAGACATTTTTACGGACTCAATACTATCATTATAAGCTCACGCTCATGTCTTTTGGGTTTACCAATGCCCCAATAATATTTATAGAGTTGATGAACTAGGTGTTTCAATCATATCTTGACTCTTTTATGATTGTATTTATAGATGACATCTTAGTTTATTCAAGGAATAAGGCTGATCATGTGAAGCATTTGAGGATTTTACTTCAGAGGTTGCATGATGAGAAGTTGTATGCAAAGTTTTCTAGGTGTGAGTTTTTGTTAGATTCTATCTCTTTCTTGGGTCATATGGTGACTAAAGATAGTTTCATGGTTGATCCGACCAAGATTACAGAGCTTTCTAACTAGACTTGGCCTACTTATCCTACCAATATTTGGAGTTTTATTGTCTTAGTGGGCTATTATCAATGTTTCGTAGATGGTTTATCGTCTATTATGACTACTTTGACCAAGTTGACTTAGAAAAAAGTTGTTTTTCAGTGGTCGAATGCATATGAGAAGAGCTTCCAATGCTTAAAGAGTTATTTACTTTGGCTCCTATCTTGACCTTACCTAAAGAAGGTGTGGGTTTTACAATAGTTGTGATGCTTCTTGTGTTGGTTTCGGTGTGGTGTTGATGTAGGTGAATAAGGTAATTTCTTATGCCTCTCGTCAGTTGAAGCCTCATAAGAGGAATTATCCTATCTATGATTTAGAGTTGTCAACCATAATCTTTGTGTTGAAGTTGTGGTTTTTGTACTTGTATAGAGCTCCTTGTGAGATTTTCTCCAACTATCATAGCCTTCAGTACATCTTCAGACAGTAATATCTTAATATGAGGCAGTGGTGTTGACTTGAGTAGATTAAGGACTATGACCTCATTTATTTGTATCATCTGAGAAAAGATAATGTGGTTACAAATATCTTAAAGCTGAAGTCAACTAGTAGGAGGATTTTAGCCACTCTCTTAACCCAAGAGTGGCCTTCAGCCTTGAGGTTCAAACTTTAGATAACCAGATGGTTAGGTTCGATATTTTGACACCTGGGCATATTTTGTCCTTTATTAATGTTAGATCTTCCTTGATGGTGCATATTTGAGCTCACTAGTTCAATGATGATAGTTTGAGAGTAATTCAGGATGAGGTACTAAGCGGTGAGGCGAAGGAGTCATCTCTTAATACTGTTAGATTTTTTAAGGATTGGGCAAGATTTTGTGTGCCAAAAGTTTGTGATTAGGTGAGATTGATCATAGAAAAGGCTTATTATTCTAGATATTCTATCCATCCAGGTGTCACCAAGAGTGTATTGTGATTTGAAGCAGCTTTATTAATGGGGTGGTATAGTAATGCCCCAATTTTCTAAATCAAAATGCTACACGGTGCTCATGACCTTGAAGGACCACAAGCTAACCCATGACTGATATCTGTACCTGTATACTACATAAAAGACTGTAAAATGCGAAAACATGAACTAAAAGGCCATAAGGTTCAATATTAATACATAACGAAAAAACATATGGTATATAATACCAAAACAAATCTAAAATAAATGTTGACATGCTATAGTTTGAAATCCTCTAAATTGAACTGAATAAGGAGTTGATGGGGAATGTTCCCAACTAACTCCTACTACTGAGATAAACTAAAAACTATAATAGTAATGTAATCATCATGCCTTAAAGGATGAGAACTCACAGTTGACTCTGACTGCTGAACCAGGATGCTATTGATACTCTGGATCTCGTGCTTCTAAACCTATGGTATAAGATAGCATAGTGCAAAATGCGTTAGTACTTTGAATGTACTGGTATGCAAGTAAGGTAGGCTGAATGCAAGCGGTTCATATATATGAACAATACTAACTGACTGACTAACATGAATGTGAGAATATATGCATGTATACGTAATTGTATCTGACATCGTGATAGGAATGAATACTAAGTTTTGACTACTGAGTTTACTAATAACATGGAATTACTGATATCTGAGTTTACTATTACTGGAATATAGATTTACTGTATTACTAGTAAGCTGACAACTAAGTTTACTGATTTGGATATCTAAGTCACTAATAAATGAAGAACTGGTATTATATTACTAAATACTGAGGGACAGATACTATGTTACTGATACATGAATAACTTTGTCTGACAGTTCTGATTATGAAGAACTAGTTTAATTAACTGTATCTGATAGTCCTGAAGCTGAATACTGATAACATGAGTGATTGTATCGACAGTCCTAAATCTGATGAAACTAGCAGAGTTTCGTACTGTATCTGAGTAAATGAATCTGAGATCAGTTCTATCTAGCGGATGATCTCTACATCTGATGATACTGATACTGATTGACCATAGTTGAGATCAGTCTTATCTAGTGGGTGATCCTGGAGTCTATTTATAATGATCAAGATTGACTATATCTGACAGTCCTAAATCTATACTGCTGAGCTGAATTAATTGTATCTTACAGTCCTGCTTCTATAACTAAAATTGTGGGATGTATTCATCTAATCGACATTCCCCATAATATGCTAACTGGAGTCCAGCCCGTAACCCTAGTTGGAAGAGTGTCAGTACCGCACCACTGGTAAAGACAACTATTATGGAGTTAGTTCTAATCTAGAGGGTGACTCCTGGATCAGTCCTATACATTTAAATACGCT
The DNA here is from genome assembly GCA_026120095.1 of Capsicum chinense. Taxonomy (NCBI): domain Eukaryota; kingdom Viridiplantae; phylum Streptophyta; class Magnoliopsida; order Solanales; family Solanaceae; genus Capsicum; species Capsicum chinense. Next base: position 58,864,275 of record JAPEIP010000010.1, read on the forward strand.
AATGGGTGATCCCTGAGTATGTCAGTCCTACCTAATGGGTGAAATCTCATACCTATACTAGCTATATAGTTTTGGAACTTAGGGATTGCTTCTTGGGATCTTAGTCCTATCTAGCAGGTGAGTCCCCATCCCTAGGCTCGCTTGGTGCAGAATCCTACTCCCATCTAAAAGACACTAAACTGATTAATTAAATTGAGCTGATTAACTAAACTGAATTGATTAACTAGTGGTATTGTTTAGCAGAGCTACGCGGAGTTTACTGAGTTTTGTTGACTGATAGAATGTACCGAGTTCTGAGGACTGACTGAGAGTACTGTAGTTACTGGGATTTGCTGAGACTACTGAAATCACTAAGATTACTGAGCTACTGAGACTACTAAGATTTTTGAGATTTCCTAAGTCATATGACTTAATGAGTTCTATGGACCATGGCTTGACTGAGAGTATCATGAAAACATGACATGGCTCTAGGCACACAGCTAAATTGTCGGGTATAAGTACCCCCAGGACTCGATGGAAAGAAACTAACATAGCATGGCTTACTTGAACACATGACCAACAACACAATTTATAATTCATATATTGAAGCACTTCATCAAACATGTGATATGCATAAGCTTGTACATACATAGGGATTTCATGATATCATGCTAGTAAGGCACTTTTCCTTTATCTAGGCATTTAATCAAATATATTATAGGCAGAGTACATGTAAACAACATTATCCAACAAATAAACATCATGATTCATCTCTAATTTTATCATTCAAGGGTTTAGTCATAAGGTTGTATGAATCTATAGCTATAATAATTAAAGAACATAGAAATTATCACCCAACATGGATTTGAATTCAATTGATCATTCTTAACATAAACAAAACAAACCCAACATAAAAATCATAAAGAAATCCATAAAATTGAACTTAGAAAAGGGATTCTTGGGATTCATGGATGAAAGGAGTCCATGATGAACACTATGAATACCTCAAAAACATGGATGTTGAAGGAGGTTAACTTTTCTTGAAGGTTCTTGAATGGTGACGCTTTGATTCTTGAGTTTTTTTGGAGAAGGGTTTGAATCTTGTTCTTGGATTTTGATCTCTAAAGAAATCCTAATATTGATGTTATGGATGAATAGGGAGTTTTGTGCTTTGATTTGACATGATTGGGTGTTAAATAGGGTGGAAAAAGACCCAAAAATCCCTTTAAAAAGGTGTTTCAGCGTTGTTTCGTACAAAAATGATGGTCTGAGTGACGGACCGTCACTCTGGTGACTAACCATCACTCCAACCATCATTTTTCAGCCAAAAAATTTCCTTACTACTTTAGTTACGACGGCCAAAGCGACGGTCCATCACTGACTTAATGGTCTGTCAGCTTGCCCGTCGCTCCTGGACAGCTCGGGTAACTCTCAATAAAACTGCCATAACTTTTTACTCCGATGCCGGATTTTGGAAGAATTGATATCATTAAAAATATAATTCAATTAACTATCTTTGGGTTGGTAATAAGCTCAAAAATTCTCTATAGAATGGGAGATATGCTCGTTTGAAGTTGATTATGGCAATATTCTTCTCAAGAATTCAATCAATAAGGGATGTTTTGATTCGTCCAATAGCTAGGATGTATTTGAGGCCTTAATATACATCTAAATTGATAATAAAAGTACCATCGGTTCTAACTCATTTGAAGCTCACTATATTAAAGCATGGTTCTACTATCGGTTGGGATTCTCGGGGTATTACGATATCTCCCTCTTGGGAACATTCATCCTCAAATGAGATTGGTAGAAAGAGAGGAAGAACATAAATGATGTACATATAGAACTTGAATAATTGAACATGATCTCATGGATAACATGACTGATAATGAACATATCATACTGAACATGCATGTCTGATGCATGACTGATAAGCTTAATTCGTGCATATCTGATGCATAGAAAATTGACTTATGAATGCATGACTGAATGTCCTGATGAACTGAATTCCTCAAAATGAGAACGCATGTCTAATGCATGATTACATAACTGAGCTAACACATGAATGCATGATTGAATGTGCAATGGTAATTCACACTAAGCTTGTAGTGGGAATCTGATATCATATTTATAATGGTAGTTTGAGCATGGAACTGAGTAAGTTTGAGGAAATCCCATTACTAAACTGAGAATATGGATGAACCCATGATCAAGCTAGGAGTATGCATGAACAGGAACATGAGAATATGACTGGGACTAAATTATGACATAAACTAAATTTCATGAACTAAACTAAGCCTCTGAATACTTGGCCCATAGCTGAGGTTGGGACTTTTGAGGGTCAATTTATGATTACCTTCTATTCTAAACTGGATTCTTTATGCGAAGAGAAACTAAATTTAAGACATAAGAGCATTGAGTAATTATGGGGTATCTCCCCCTTGGGATACTATGCCCCTTTAAGAATGCTTACCTTATTGAGATACTGGGGCGACGCATAAGGCATCAATGAACTAATTCATGACTGCATAAACATGCTGAAAATCTTAAGCTAAAATAAGAGCAAGAGGTCTAACAATACATATCATGAGTATGAAGGACCCATAACGTACCCAAATCTATGCAGGGAGAATTTTCTTGATCATGGAAAGTCTGAAGAGCATAAAACCTGTTCTGACGCTGACCACTAGTGGTGCTGGAAGTGATGCCCTGCTGGTGCAAATATTTTCCCTTCTAAGCCCTTATTCTATATTCCCACGGCCTGTGGCCTGGCTTACCACATCTATAACATACCTTGCTGCTTGCTCTACACATACCTAGGTGATTCTTCCCACACTCTTTGCGAAGCGGATAAGACTCCTGGTCTCACTACCCTAGGCCTCGAATCCTAGTAAACCATCATGATGGTTATTCCTGAAATTACTAGCTTAAGATAGAGCTAGGATTGAAAGCTTATGACTATACTGAGAATGGCTACCATCCCCTGACTTAGGCTGAACAAAGCTAAAACTACCTGTCCTCGCCCTCTTATTCTATTTTTTCTTTATCTTAATCTTTTGCTCTTTTATCTGTTAAGCATGGTTCATAAGTCTGGCTAAAGTCATGTCAATATTTAGTTTGGTGGATCTACACTCATTAACCATACTATCATTCACCCCTGATAGAAACTCACTCATTTTGGTCCTACTGTCTGAAACCACATAAGGGGCATATCTGGTTAATTGAGTAAACTTAATAAAACACTTTTTCACTATCATATTGCCCTAACTAAGGTTGATGAACTCTAGCACCTTAACTTCTTTAAGCTCCAGGGGAAAGAACCTCTCTAAGAATACAATGACAAATTCATCCCAATCTATAGGCCCTGCCTTATTTTTCCTTTCCGACTTCTACTGCTTGAACAAGTATGACCCACATCCTGCAATTGATATGCAGCTGGCATAGGACTCTCAACAGTAGTCACCCCTAATCAGTTATATTCCAAACCTGATCAATAAATTCTTGAGGGTCCTCATCTGACTTAGACCCGAGGTAGGATAGAGTATTCATTCAGGTGAAGTCTCGAATCCTAGCTACAGCTGAGTTGGCTACTGGGTTAGAAGAAATAACTATTGGCCATTTATTTTGAGCAAGAGTAGTAAGTGCGGCCCTAAACTCCGTATGAGAAACATGATCGCCAAAAGGTTCTTTGGACTGAGGGGATGACTAATTTCCATTTCTTCTTTTAGGAGGCATGTTCTATAGGAGAAAGGGAGAAATGGATCAGAATGAGAGTTTAATTATAGATTTTGCTCATGCATAACATGAATACTAAAAGAAGGGAAACTGTTCCTAAAACATCTCATAGCCTCCTACTCATAAGTGTGGTGCACAACACACGTATGTACAAAACAGTACTAGATACGACTTTTAGACTTCCTAGGACACTGTTGAACCTTAGGCTCTAATACCAAGTTTGTAACACCCCAATTTTCTAAACTGAAATGCTACACGGGGCTCATGACCCCGAAGGACCACAAGCTAACCCATGACTGATATCTATACCTATATACTGCATAAAAGATTGTAAAATATGGAAACATGAACTGAAAGGCCATAAGGTTCAATACATAACTAAAAATATATGGTATACAATACCAAAACAAATCTGAAATAACTGTCTGGCATACTAAAGTCTGAAAGCCTCTAAACTGAACTAAATAAAGAGTTGATGGAATATGTCCCTAACTAACTCCTACTGCTGAGATAAACTAAAAACTGTAATAGTAATGTTATCATCATGTCCTCAAAGGATGAGGACTCAGCCAACTCTGACTGCTGAACAAGGATGTTACTAATGCTCTGGAGGTCATGTTTCTAAAAATATAGTATAAGACACCATAGCACAAATGTGTCCGTACTTTGAATATACTGGTATGAAAGTGAGGTAGGTTGAATGTAAGAGGCTCATATGTATGAACAATACTAACTAACTGACTAACATGAATGTGAGAATATATGCATGAATACGTAACGGTATCTGACATCGTGATAGGACTGAATATTGAGTTTTAACTACTGAGTTTAAAAATAACATAGAATTACTGATATCTAAGCTTACTATTACTGGAATATAGATTTACTGTAGTACTAGTAAGATGACAACTGACTTTACTAATTTGGATATCTAAGTCACTAATGAGTGAAGAACAAATACTATATTATTGAATACTGAGGGACTGATACTATGTTACTGATATATGAATAACTATGTCTGACAGTTTTGATTATGAAAACTAGTCTAGTTGACTGTATCTGACAGTCCTGAAGCTGAATACTGATAACATGAGTGACTATAACTGACAACCCTAAATCTGATGGAACTAGCTGAGTCTCGCTGTACTATATCTGAGTTACTGAATCTGAGATCAGTCCTATCTAGTGGGTGATCTCTAAATCTGATAATACTGATACTGATTGACCATAGTTGAGGTTAGTCCTGTCTAGTGGGTGATCTCGGAGTCTATTTATAATGATCAAGATTGATTATATCTGATAGTCCTAAATCTATACAACTAAGCTGAATTAACTGTATCTGACAGTCCTAATTCTGTAACTGAAACTGTGGGATGTATTAATCTAACCGACATGCCCCATACTATGCTAATTGAGGTCTAACCTATAACCCTAGTTGGAAGGGTGTCAGTACCGCACCACTGGTAAAGAAAACTGCGGTGGAGTTAGTTCAAATCTAGCGGGTGACTCCTGGTATCAGTCCTATGCACTTAAATGCACTAACGAGTGATCCCTGAATTTGTCAGTCCTACGTAATGGGTGACATCTTGTACCTATGTTATTTACTTAGTTCTGGAACTTAGGACTTGTTTCTAGGGATCTCAATCCTATCTAACAGGTGAGTCCCCATCCCTAGCTCGCTCGGTGCTAAATTCTACTCCCATCTGAAAGACACTAAACTAATTAACTAAATTGAACTGAATAACTGAACTGAACTGATTGACTAGTGGTATGGTTTAGCATAGGTAAACTGAGTTTACTAAGTTTTGTTGATAGGCGAAATGTACTAAATTCTGAGGACTGACAGCGAGTACTGTAGTTACTAGGATTTATTGGGAATACTGAAATCACTGAGATTACTGAGCTACTGAGATTACTGAAATTTCTGAGATTTCTTGAGTCACATGACTTACTAAGTTCTATAGATTATGGCTTGACTAAAAGTATCATGAAAATATGACATGGCTCTAGGCACACAGGTAAATTGTCGGGTACAAGTACCCCCAGGACTCGACGGAAAGAAACTGACATAGCATGGCTTACGTGAACACATAACCAACAACACAATTCATAATTGATATATTAAAGCACTTCATCAAACATGTGATATGCATAAGCTTGTACATACATGAGGATTACATGATATCATGCTAGTTAGGCACTTTTCCTTCATCTATGCATTTAATCAAAAATATTGTAGGTATAGTACATGTAAACAACATTATACAACAAACAAACATCATGATTCAGCTCTAATTTCATCATTCAAAGGTTTATTCATAAGGTTTCATGAATTTGTAGCTATAATAATTAAACCCACATAGAAATTATCACCCAACAAAGATTTGAATTCAATTGATCATTCTTAACATAAACAAATCAAACCAAACATCTAATTCATAAAGAAATCCATAAAATTGAACTTAGAAAAGGGATTCTTGGGATTCATAGATGAAAGGAGTCCATGAATGAATACTATACATACCTTAAAATCTTGAATCTTGAAGAAGGTTAACTTTTCTTGAAGGTTCTTGAATGGTGACGCTTTGATTCCTGAGTTTCTTGGAGAAGGGTTTGAATCTTGTTCTTTGGTTTTGATCTTGAAATAAACCCTAATTTTGATGTTATGGATGAACGAGGAGTTATGTGCTTTGACTTGACGTGATTGGGTGTTAAATAGGGTGGAGAAAGACCAAAAAATCCCTTTAAAAAACGGCATTTCAGCACTATTTCGGACAAAACTGATGGTTTGAGTGACAAACCGTCACTCTGGTGACTAACATCACTCCAATCATTATTTTTAGTCTATAAAATGGTCTTAATACTTTAGTTGCGATGGACAATGTGACGGTCCATCGCTGACTTGATGGTCTGTTAGCTTGCCCGTCGCTCCTGGACAGCTCGGGCAGCTCTCAGTAAAACGTCCATAACTTTTTACTCCGATGCTATATTTTGGAAAAATTAGTATAGTTGGAAAGATAATTCAATTATCTATATTTTTTGGGTTATAAGATCAAAAATTCTCTGTATAATGAGAGATATGATCGTTTAAAGTTGATTATGGCAGTATTCTTCTTAAGAATTCAATCGGTAAGGGATGTTTTGATTCGTCCAATAGCTAGGATGTATTTGAGGCATTAATATACTTCTAACTTGATTATAAAAATATCAAATTACTATAATTTATTTCTCATAATATTAAAGCATGGTTCTACTATCGGTTGGGATTCTTGGGGTATTATAAGTATGAAGAATGATTGTGATTTTTTAGAAGGAGAAGATTGAGCATTAGAGACCGGGTGATTTTCTTTAGATACTACTTATTCCTGAGTAGAAGTGGGAGTGTATCAATATGGACTTTATGTTAGGTTGCCTCATACTTCTTATGGTTTTAACAGAATTTGGGTAATCATTGATTTATTGACCAAATCAGCCCATTTCATCCCTATTCATATCTTATTTAGAAAAGTTGGCTTGTATTTATATTTGTGAGATAGTTCAACATCATGGAATACCTGTTTCTATTATTTTGGATAGAGACTCAGTACTCACTTCTCTTTTTTAGCAGACCTTTTAGGATAAGTTGGGTACTCAATTGATCTTAACCTAGCTTTCCACCCACTGATCGATTGTCACTCAGAGCATGTGCTATAGACTTTGGGAGTGAGTTGGAGAAACACTTGGCTTTGACGGAGTTCACTTATAATAATATCTACAATTCAAGTATTGAGATGGCCTCTTTTAAGGAATTATATGGTAGGAATTATCGATCTTCTATTGGTTAATTTGAGATCTTAGTGGTTAGACCTCATGATTTTGACTTGATTTATAGTGTTTGAATAGGGTTTGGCTGATTTATGATAACATTTGGGCATCCCAGAGTAGGTAAAATAGTTATATAGACTATAGGTTTTGTTCCTTGAAATTTGAGATTAGTGATCGAGTCTTCCTTTGTGTGTCGCCCATAAAGGGCCTGATGAGAATTGGGAAGAGGGGAAAGCTTATACCTAGGTATATTGGACCTTTAGAGATGTTTTAGATAGTTACACTAGTGGTTTATGAGTTGGTCTTATCTCCATACTTTTTAATCGTTCATCCAGTTTTTCATGTATCTATTCTAGGCATTATATTTTGGATAATTCTTATGTTGTTCGTTGGGACACCATACAGTTAGATGAGAAGTTGACCATTGTTGTGGAGCCAGTCTCTATTCTAATTAGGGATATTAAATAGTTGTATTCTAGAGATATTTATATGGTTAAGGTTCAGTGGAGACACCATCTTATTGAGGAGGCTACTTGGGAGGTTGATTCTGAATAGATGGTTTACGTTTGTCGATCCTGAATAAATCTTGAGGGTTAGTTCAGAGAATTCAAAACCATGCAAAATCAGTTAGTGCACAACTGATATCTAGTGTATGGATCCTTCTTTGCAAACGCAAAGAACAAAATTACTGTTCATCGTGATCACAAGGTGGCTCCCCAATTGCGAAGGGAAATAGAGTCCTTTTTTGTGAATGCAAAGGCCAATTTAATGGCCTGATCACTATCAGACCTCTCATATGTAAAGGTTGACCGTGTTCATGAGGTACTTTTTACTGAACAGTATAAAAATATATTTTCACATTATTCCTCTATTTTTAGACCTTTGAGCTTTGGGTTTGGGTGATTCTTAAGAATTTCTTCACAATTTGAGCTTGTGTAAGGTCTATAACCTTATTCCCACTATTTCTCATTGATTATATCATCAAAAAACAACTTTAAATCATGTTTTTTAATGAAAAATTGGGAATTTTACTAGTAAAGTTTAAAAAAGAAGGGTTTTCTTCAATTTGGAACTTATTTTTGACCCTTTTTGCATGGTTTTTCTCCTATAGACTCCTATAACCTTGGAGAATGTTTTTTAAAACAAAATTTTACTATTCCTCTTTAATTTTCTAATTTTTTCAGACCCATTTTGGACCCAACCTAAATATGGGAAATATGAGTATTATTGCTTTATTTTGATGTGTATTTGCTATTTTGATGTTATGGTTGACTCTAACGCTGTTCATAAATGAAAGGCTCCGAGTTGAAGCACTTTAGACCAGATTTTATTATTTTGAGGTAGGTTATGGCTTAACTTCTTTCAGATTGAGTTGGGTAGTTAATATATAAGTAATGCATGCTATGGGTTGGCAAAAACAACTATGGGATTTATAATCCTAGATTATTATAACTGTTGTGTTCCCGTGCGGGGGTTTATATTCGATTGTTGTCGACTTATGATATCTAATATTGAGTGTTGCCCGTATAAGGGCTTTATTTTGAATCATTGACTTTATTTGTGCATCTATATGCCTTAATTCAACATATAATGCTCGTGCTAGACTTGTTTAGCTAATATAGGACTTATGCAAACATTAGTTGCCTTCATCATTATAGAAATTCTTGAGTTAGGAGTTGATATGATATAAATGATGTCATGCATGAATATTTATTTTAATAGTACCTTATCGAAGTTGATGATCATGAATTGTGGATATATTGAGTTGATTTATTAGCTTTT
>JAPEIP010000010.1:58885996-58897677 GCA_026120095.1 Capsicum chinense
AACCATGCATATGTGATTTGAGATTTTTCATGGAAGTTGATAAATATGAATGATAAATTGTTTTCAAATTCCCATGATAATGTTTCGATACTCCATATCATATTGTGATCAACAAAAGAGAGCATGAATTTGAAATAAATATTGTTCACTACTTGTAAATGATGAAGAACCTTGGTTTTTACATGATTTTGCATATATGAATGTGATATTGGTGACTTGTAAGTTGGGTATGACCATACCCTACAGAATACGATATGCAATTAAATAAGATAAAATTTAAATGCATTGATTTTACATAAGAAAGGTGGATGCCCAAAGAAGGCGTTTGAGACACAAGTGGATCATCGCTGGAAGAACATATTTACCGACATGGAATATCAGTACCATGCTTTGTGGTCTTGCGTAACTGATATTATATTATCCGAAATTGCGATTATGGTTAGAAGCTATGCTTTGTGGTTTTGTGCACTACCATATTTGATTTGGGTTGAGACACCATGCTTTGTGGTCTTGTGTGTCTCTCCCTCACTTATACTCTAATCTCGGTGGCAACCAAGGTTTGAAAGTTGGTGTAAATTATGTAGGGTATTCCACCTAGATCAGTTGCATTTCATTATTGTTGATAAAAACTATTACGTTATACGCATGTGTTTTCAAATGATTTGATACAAAATTTCTTTATAATGGCTCTCAACTATATTTTGTAAAAATATTTGCTTTTCTTTGATATCTCTATGTGCCAGTACTTTTGTGCTGACCCCCTCCTTTGTCTAACCTCTCAGGTTCAGAGGCCCAATCTAGGGGTCAAGAGAATCAGTAGATCTTTCAGACAGAGTTGCAAAGATGAGTGGTGAGCCTTCTATGTTTCGGAAGGTCTTATATCCTGTAGTCCTTTTATCTTATATTCAGTTTTGGGGGTCTGCTGGGGGCCTTGTCCCCATTTTCAGATAGACATTATTTCAGTCATGTAGTAGAGATTTCACAAACAATTTTAGAGATGTTGATTTAGATTGTGGGACATTATTCCCCATTTTCTTTTTCATATGATTCTTGACCATGTTTCCATTATATTGTATTTCTTCTGCAGTACTTTGATCATATGAATTATATGCATGATTATCAGACAGATATGGGTGTTTCGTGCGTCCATGGTTTGAAATGCTCATCACGGCTAGGCCCTGGTTTGGGTCGTTACAAACTTGGTATCAAAGCATGGTTCATGGTCCCAGGGTGTCTGCAAAATTGCATTAGGTACAGTCTTATTTATGGGTATGTAGCGCGCCACACTTATAAGTAGGAGGCTGCTAGGCGTTTAGGAAATATTTCCCTTCTTTGTGATATGTTTCATGCTTCAGAGTCTGAACTATCCCATAATCAATGATCACTTGTGTTTTAGAAACACAGTTATGCCTCCACATTGTATCATCAATCAGAATGCTCAGGCAGATGAGGTCCGTCCTACCCATGGGATACGGACCCGTAATAGGACTCACACTCCAAAATTTGTCCCTACTCTGGGAGTCCCTCCAATCCTGACCAGTCCACCTCGGGCTCTGTGGACTAATGCCAACTGTCCCCCAACAGCTCAAGGAAATATTTCAAATACAAAATTCAGATGGTCTATTCATATGCTGACACAGTTGGTAGCTAACCAGGCTCAATGATCGAAAGATGTTGGGTCTGTATCTATTATATCTTAGGCTACTAGAGTCGGACATTTCATGAAGATGAACCTACCTAAGTTCACTGGCACCAAGGTGGAGGAAGATCCACAGGAGTTCGTGGATGAGATGGAAAAGATCTTTAAGGTGATGCATGTGGATGAGGTTGAAGGGGTGGATCTAGCAACCTATCATCTCAAGGACATTACGAATCAGTGGTATGCCGACTAGGAAGATGAAAAAGGTAAAAGTGCTGAGCCCATAGTTTGGGGTAAATTTATGGAAGCTTTCCTTGATCGATTCTTTCCTCTAGAGTTGGGAGAGGCCAAAATGGAAGAGTTTATGAATCTGAAGCAGGGCAGTATGAGTGTCCAGGAGTACACTTTGAAGTTTAATAAACTAGCCAGCTATGAACCAGAGTTGACTAGTAATATGAGGGCCCGGATGAGGAAATTTGCATCCGGCCTTACTGATGACCTGGTACTTGAGTGCCAGGGGGATATGTTGAATAAGGAGTTACACTTTGCTCGACTGACCATTCATATGCATAAAGTGGAAGAGAAGAAGAAAAAGATTGCTGAATCTAAAGAGAAAGACAGACAGGCTAAAAGAGCTAGATCTGCGGGTCATCAGTCGTAGAGTGGTAATTGCGGTAATAAGTGGTCGAAGAAGAAGAAATTTTGGAATAATGCACAGTCAACAGCCAGTGCCCCAACACCCAGACCACCGACAGACAGATAAACTCAGAGTTTTCAGACTCCTCATGGGTCCAAAGCTTTAGGTATATAGTCTTAGGGCAGTGTGGCCCAGCAGTGGCGTACTCGTCTGCAGTGTGAAGTCTACAGAAGGAATCATCTAGGGAAGTTCTATTTTGAGAGGAGAAACTACTATACTTATGGCAAAGTGGGTCACCTTCAGAGAGATTGTCTATCTGCTGGAGTAAATACGGGGGAGGCTAAGTCCCGAGCTGCCTCTAAAGCTCCTTTTCCTAAGGGTGCCCCTTCAGCTGTCGGAAGTGGTCTCAACCGGTTATATTCTTTGACTAACCGCCAGGAGACGGAAGCTTCACTAGATGTTATCACCGGTATGTTATGAATCTGTGCTCGTGATGTTTATGTATTGTTTGATCTTGGGTCTACTTTATCTTATGTGACCCCTTATATGGCTGTTGGTTTCGGGTTTGAGCCCGAAGTTATTGTAGAACCCTTCTCTGTTTCTACTCCTGTAGGTGATTCTGTTATTGCTAGAAGGGTATATAGGAATTGTGTCATGTCTGTTCATAGTAGGAAAACTATGACAGACCTTATAGAATTGAATATGATAGATTTTGATGCCATCCTTGGGATGGACTGGCTCTATTTGTGTTATGCCACCCTTGATTGCAGAACCCGAAAGGTCACTTTTTCTTTCTCGAATGAGACACCAGTTATATAGGCAGGGAGTTTTGTAGAACTTAGAGGTCACTTTATCTCTTATCTTAGAGCCCAAAAGCTTATCTCCAAAGGTTATATGTATCATCTAATCCGAATAAAAGATTTAAAAGTTGGAAACCTTCCTCTGTAGTCAGTCCTTGTAGTGAATGAATTCCCAGAAGTCTTTCCCAAAGATCTCCCAGGGATACCCCCTGATAAGGAGATTGATTTTGGAATTGATGTGTTTCCAGACACTCGTCCTATTTCTATTCTGCCATATAGAATGGCTCTCGTAGAACTAAAGAATTTAAAGGAACAGCTTGCAGACCTCCTAAACAAAGGTTTTATTCGTCCTAGTGTTTCCCCATGGGGTGCACCCGTGCTCTTCGTGCGAAAGAAGGATGGGACCCTTCGGATGTGCATAGACTACTGCCAGTTGAATAAGGTCACAATTAAAAATAAATATCCTCTTCCTAGGATTGATAACCTTTTTGACCAGCTTTAGGGTGCCAAGTGCTTTTCAAAAATATACCTTCATTTGGGTTATCATCAGTCGAAAGTTAGGGAGTCAGATATACCCAAGACAGCCTTCCGAACCCGATATGGTCACTATGAATTTCTAGTCATATCCTTCAGATTGACAATGCCCCTGTAGCCTTCATGGGTCTTATGAATAGAGTATTTCATCAGTTTCTTGACTTGTTCATCATTGTATTTATTGATGATATTCTGATCTATTCTAAGAGTAAAGAGGATCATGCTAATCACCTTCAAATTATCCTTCAGATCCTTAAGGATCATAAGTTGTATGCCAAATTTTCTAAGTGTGAATTCTGGTTAGATGCTATTGCCTTCCTGGGGCATATTGTGTCTAGTGATAGGATAAGAGTGGATCCCCAGAAAGTTGAAGCAGTGAGAAAATGTCCCAGACCCATGACTCCAACCGATATTTGAAGCTTCTTGGGTTTGGCGGGGTATTACAGAAGGTTCGTAGAGCATTTTTATTCAATAGATGCTCTGCTTACTAAACTGACTCAAAAAATATGAAGTTCCTGTGGTCTGACTTGTGTGAAAATAGTTTTGAGAAATTAAAGGACAAGCTGACTACTGCTTCTATTTTGACCCTTCCCAAGGGTGAAGATGATTTTGTGGTTTATTGTGATGTGTCCCGTGTGGTACTTTGTTGTGTATTGATGCAGTATGGTAAGGTAATAGCTTATGCATCTAGGTAGGTAAAGGTGCATGAGCGCAATTACCCCACTCATGACTTGAAGTTAGCAGCCATGGTGTTTGCACTTAGAATCTGGAGGCACTATCTCTATGGAGTGCATGTTGATATTTATTCTGACCATAAGAGTTTACACTATGTTTTCTCACATAAAGAATTGAACCTCAGGCAGAGGCATTGCATGGAGCTTTTGAAAGACTATGATATGAGTCTGCATTACCCTCCGGGCAAGGCAAAAGTTATAGCCGATGCCCTCAGCAGGTTGTCTATGGGCAGCCTATCTCATGTAGAAGAAGGAAAGAAAGAGATCATGAAGGATATTCACCGCCTTGTAAATCTGGGAGTGTGACTCTTAGATTCTGAAGATGGAGGGGTGATTGTTCATGAGTTAGCTAAGTCATCTCTTTATGCTGAAGTTAAGGAGAAGCGGGTTGAAGATCCCATCTTTATGAAAATCAAGAAAGATGTGGGTCAATAAAAGGTTATGTCGTTTGAAATTGGTGGCGATGGTATTCTGAGATTTCAAGGTAGGTTGTGCTTTCGGAATGTTGATGGGATATGAGAAAGAATCGTTAATGAGGCACACACTTTGAGGTATGTCATTCACCCAGGCTCTACTAAGGTGTACCATGATTTGAAAACCTTGTATTGGTCGAATAACATGAAACGTGATGTAGCTGATTTTGTGTCCAATTATTTAAACTGTCAACAAGTGAAGGTAGAACACATGAGGTCGGGTGGTACTTCTCAAGAGATAGCCCTACCTTTATGGAAGTGGGAGATGATAAACATGGACTTTATTAAAGGACTTCTGAGATCCCGAAACCAGTATGATTCTATATGGGTGATTGTAGATCAGTTGACCAAATCAGCCCACTTTTTGCCTGTGAGGACTAACTATTTTGGAGAGGTTTATGCTAAGATTTACATTGAGGAGATAGTTTGATTGCATGGGGCACCAATGTCCATTATATTCGATAGAGGTACGCAGTTTTCATCTCAGTTTTGGAGATCCTTTCAGAAGGGTTTAGGTACACAAGTGAATTTGAGCACAGCTTTCTACCCTCAGGCGGATGGGCAAGCTGAGCGTACCATTCAGACCCTCAAAGATATATTGAGGGAATGCGTTATTGATTTCAAAGGTAGTTGGGTAGATCACCTACTACTGGTTGAATTCGCTTAGAATAATAGCTACCATGCAAGCATTAAAATGGCTCCTTTTGAGGCTTTGTATGGGAGGAGATGTAGGTCTCCGATAGGATGGTATGAAGTGGGTGAGACTCAGTTGTATGTGACTGATCTTGTTCATCAGGCGATGAACAAAGTGAAAATCATTAGATAATGACTCAAGACTGCTCAGAGTCGTCAGAAGTCCTATGCCGATGTTCGGAGAAGGGAACTAGAGTTTGAAATTGGTGATTGGGTGTTTCTCAAGGTTTCTCCTATGAAAGGAGTTATGCAGTTTGGAAATGGGGTAAATTAAGCTCTCGTTATGTAGGGCCATATCAGATTTTGAAAAAGATTGGTACAGTTGCATATGAGTTAGAATTGCCTGCAATTTTAGGTTCCGTTCATCCGGTATTCCATATATCAATGTTGAAGAAATGCATTGGAGATCATTCTATAGTATTGCCAGTAGAGGGTATCAAAGTGACAGACTTTTTGTCTTATAAAAAAGAGCCCGTTGAAATTTTAGATCGCCAAGTTCGAAAGCTGAGGATCAAGGAGATAGCCTCAATAAAGGTACTGTAGAGGAATTAGAAAGCTGAAGAAGCAACTTGGGAGTCAGAAGATGACATGAGAATTAGATATCCCAATTTGTTTTCTTTGATGGAGGAGCAGACAGAAGGTACTATTCCTATCTTATCTTTCCTAGTCTGTTATTATGCTTGAAATTATGTCTGTCTGTATCCCGCATCATCATTCGGGGACGAATGATCCTAAGGGAGGGATAATGTAACGCCCTGCATTTTGGGCTAGAAAAAAAAAACCATGATTTTAACGCATTACTAATCCCGAAGCCATAAAATCCTATGCCAATACGGCATGTTAATTATTGTGTAACATATGAATCCGCTCAAGCTTGTATTTAGGCCATAGAGGTCCTTCAACTCATGGACGAGTTAAAACTATTTCGATCGACTAAGTTTTAGTAGACGTTGTAAAGTGTATCAGTTTCCATCGACCATAACTCTCTGTGTATGTTGAATTAGGAAGCCTACTATGTTTCAAATGATAGGTATTCGAGTTAGCTTTCGAATGATACCAATCTTGCTAAAATCCAACACCCGAGCAAGAAGTTATAGCCCTTTAAAGTGATAAGCGATGCCTAACCAATTGCCCATGGCCACTGCAAAGCATAGGCGATAGCCTATGTGGCGCCTATGTAAACATAGGCGGTGCCTATGTGAAGATAGGCGATGGGATGGGCGGCGCTTATGTAAGGAATTCTGGTGAATTAAACACTTCGTGTTAAGGACAAAGTGGTCCTTTTCCACCCTTACTTAGCCCTAAAACACGAGATTTAGTTCCACAAACCCCAAAATACTTATTCTTTCATCAAAAGTGCTCAAGAACTCTCCTTAGGGTTTCAAAATAAAGACTCAAATAGTTCAAGATTTGACCGTAGGTTTTCAAAGATAATTATATATTTGGAATCACTAATCTGCAAGCTTCAAGAAACACCTATTATCCTTGGAAATAGAGATACGTGGGGTTATCCTAAAATCTCATGGGTGTAGTTTTATGAACATACATGCTTTTAAATAGGGGTTTTCAATCAAATGCTAATATCTTGCTTTCAATATGATTTGTAAGTCATTTTCTTTATGTCATGGAAATTGTTTGCCTATATACTTCAATGGTTGAAACTATGCATATGTGATTTGAGATTTTCCATGGAAGTTGATAAATATGAATGATAAATTGTTTTCAAATTCCCATGATAATGTTTTGATACTCCATATCATATTGTGATCAGTAAAAGAGAGCATGAATTTGAAATAAATATTGTTCACCTTAGTTTTTACATGATTTTGCATATGTGGATGTGATATTGATGACTTACAAGTCGGGTATGATGATACCCTACAAAATACGATATGCGATTGAATAAGATGAAATTTGAATGCATTGATTTTACATGAGAAAGGTGGATGCCCGAAGAAGGCATTTGAGACACAAGTGCCTCATCGCTGGAAGAACGTGTTTGCCAACACGGAATATCGGTACCATGATTTGTGGTCTTGCGTACCTGATATTAGATTATCCCAAATTGAGATTATGGTAAGGACCCATGCTTTGTGGTCTTGTGCACTACCATATTTGATTTGGGTCAAGACACTATGCTTTGTGGTCTTATGTGTCTCTCCCTCACTTACACTCTAATCTCGATGGCAATCGAGGTTTGACAGTTGCTGTAAATTATGTAGGATATTCCACCTAGCTCAGTTGCATTTCATTATTGTTGAGAAAAAACTATTGCATTACACCCATGTGCTTTCAAATGATTTATACGAAATTTCTTTATAATGGCTCTCAACTATATTTTGTAAAAATATTATGCTTTGCTTTGATATCTCTGCATGCCAGTACTTTTGTGCTGACCCCCTTCCCTCTCTAACCTCTCAGGTTTAGAGGCCTAGTCTAGAGGTCAAGAGAATCAGTAGATCTTTCAAACAGAGTTACAAAGACAAGTGGTGAGCCTTCTATATTTTGGAAGGTCTTATATCCTGTAGTCCTTTTATCTTATATTCAGTTTTGGGGTCTGCTAGGGGCCTTGTCCCAGTTTTCAGATAGACATTGTTTCAGTCATGTAGTGGAGATTTCGTAGACGCTTTTAGAGATGTTTATTTAGATTGTGGGATACTATTCCCCATTTTAGTTTTCATATGATTCTTTACTATGTTTTCGTTATATTGTGTTTCTTCTGGATTACTTTGATCATATGAATTATGTGTATGATTATCAGATAGATATGGGTGTTTTGGGCCTCCATGGTTTGAAATGCTCATCACGGCCAGGCTCTGGTTCAGGTCGTGACACTTGCCTTATGAACTGCTTATCACTAGAATCCTCCTTCATTATAGAATTGATCTCTCTACTTATCCAGTGGTAGAAGTCTCTGCCACATATGATTCCAAGACATTTACAAGCATGGGAGATGTTCTAATTTAAAATGAATGGTGCAAAAAGAAAACCGCCAATACCCATTCGGATACACCCAGTGTAAGAAAATCCATGTCTAACCCTGTGCTTTCTATATCTAAGGAGACTAAGGAGCTTAAAGACAGGCTTACAGCTATTAAGGAAAGGATAGTGAGTCTCCAGGAGGAACTATTACCAACGTGGAAAAGGTAGGACTCTTTCTCAATGGTTTCAAACAAGAAGGAGTGAATTTTTTCAATCGAATTTTTACACAGGTTGAAACCATAAAATTCAAGATATTCTCCTCCTCTAATAAGCTTGTAATCTCCATCCATAACTCGTATTCTAGCTTTACCAAAAGTATTGAAAAATCATATGACCAATTTTGCACCAACATACACAATACCTTAACCTATTTCCTATCCAAATGATAAAACTCTCGACTTCTATTCAAAAAGGGTCTATCCCTTTTTTTGTTTTAGGGTTGTATGATGATATTTTTAACTTGTCCTGGCAATTTTTTGTTTTGTTTTTATCTTAAATTTGCATGGTTATCTCAAGTACCTATTTGTTATGTGTATATATCATGTGTGTCATTTTTGTTTACTTTGTTTTGGTCTTTTTAATCATATTAAAAGAGGGAGAAAGACATCAAATGAGGGTACTATAAGGGCGATAAAGTTGACTGTTGTCAAATGGCACTAAAGTCACATAAAATAAGGTTTCAACTAAGGGGAAACAAATAAATTCCTAAAGGAATTAAGTCAGCAAGAGGGGGGAGCTAGTCGACTACTATAACATGGAAGTTAACTGATGTTTAATATTTATAATTATCAAAAAGGGGGAGATTGTTAACTTCATGTATTTACATAATATGTTTTAATAATGACAAACTAATAATTGACAATTTGTAGGATACAGAAGATATCTAAGGATGGAATAATATCTTACATAAGGATACAGACAATCTCTAAGGATCCAAGAATATCTTTCACAAGGCAAAGAGTATCCACCCAAAGAATTCGGCGCTGAATATGGAACCACATCAATCAAAGATCTTGCTGAACATATGTCACAAAAAGGCAATCAAAGATGATTGAACATCTTTCACGGCAAGGCAAAAGTAAAGAATATCACACCCTCTACATAGTCATATTTGATATTGACAAGTATGGCTGTGAGAAAGCAAGGTTGCATCATGTATGGACATATTTTATATATACATACCATATGGTGTAACTCTTACAATCAAGGAATCAATTCAAATCCTTGATTGAAAAGAAATCCCTTGGGTTTCCTTATGAAGAAAAGAAGCAGAGGCAGCTGAAGGTTATAAAATCCAAGACTAAAGACAGAAGAAGACACACAACTTAATGAAAGATCTAAGTATGTCTCAATCTTAGTCTTATTAAGAACTTTGACCTCTTTGTTTACAATAGTCACAAAATAAAGATCGAGTCAACTTGGTTATTGCAGTTGAAGTTGTGTCACGAGATCTGAATATTAAAATAAGCTTCAGAACTTACTACTCTGATACTTATCGCTCAGAACTTTAGGAAGTCCACCTTAAAATAGCACAAGAGTTTATAATGAAAACCAATTATGCTTCTATTTCTTTAAATCTCAAACTATATAAATGTGAATTCTTTATCTTTGCTTAGGATCAAAAGATCAATTTCTTTCTTGAATCTTGGTAAACAATCATCAAAGAGGCTTAAAATCATAATCTTCTTGAAATATAAATACTAAATCTTATGGCTTAAAACCCATGCTTTAAACTTATGCAAATTCATAGTAAAACACCATGCTAAATATACTTCTTGAAATACTTCAACAATATCAAGATACTGAAATCAAGAATCACAATATCATGCTTAAAACTCAATTGGAAAATCTATAAAATCATATCACATGCATAAATATGTGAAAATAGACATGCAATTCAACATTTAAATCACTTGTAACATCATGATCTTCAAATAATGAAAATTGGGTATGAAACTTAAACTGTAAACCATGTAAATTCATGTAAAGTCATTTTAAAAACTAATTTTGGGCACAGGGATGAAAGGAGTATCCTTGTTAATAACCCCACATACCTTAATAGGCTTGATTTGATGTAGAAAACTTGACTTGAAACCCTAGAAAATGATCTTGAAATCTTTCTTGAGATTTTTGAATTATGGAACTAAATTCTTGATTTCTTTCTTGAAGAGGATGAATTGAATTCTTGGATTCTTGGGGAGAAACTCTAATCTTGACACTTTTTCTTAAGAAATCTTGTATTGAAAGTCTTGAATTCTTGCCTTAAAGTAAAATGCTAATTTTCCCTTGATCTTGATAGTGAAGGGATTATGAGTGATTATAAACTGATATTTTATTAGTTAATAATGTTTAATGCTTGATTTAAGTCATGGGAGGTGAGGGAAAAGACCAAATACCCCTCTAAATCCAAATAGAAATTGCTGAATTTCATAGTTGATGACTTGATCTGATAAGTCATCACTTAGGTGACAGTCCATCACCCTAGGTCGTCACTTAAAAGCTAGAATTGATTTTTTTCTTGTCCGTCAGCTTAGGTCGTCACTTTATTGACAGGCTGACATGCTGGAGTAATATAAACATAATATTTAGCATGATATCGGATTAAGGTAAAACCAAGTGCACTGGAAAGAAGACTCAATGACCTTTCATTTGATATATAGTAGGAACTCTAAATAGTTATATGCCAGAAGTTATGGTTTATGAAAGTTTACCCAAGTTGAGACGTTCACTAAAACTTTATCGATTGAAACGTTCTCAACTTATATCTGAGTTAGGAGATATTCGTGACCTCAATTCATATCCAAAGGTATTCCCATACTAGGTAATGGATCATCATACATATATTAACAAGGAATAATTGGGTTTAGGTCTATATGCATAGGAGCAATTGTTTGAATTCTAGCCTAAAAAATGTGGGGTGTTACAGTAAGGATGACAGAGCGTTAGGTAAAGACTGTAAAATCATACCTAGCGAGAATCTTTCAACCCATCATAAGTTTCTGTTGACGGACATGGTAATTAAAACGGTTAGAAAGAAGAGGGATGTGAAGGATCGACCTGGGATTAAGTGGGGTAAAGTGACTTTGGCTTGGCCAGGATTAATTAGTATGAAATATAAAACGGTGAAAATTTTTTTTAGCCCCCAACTTTACTTTAAAAATTATACTCCCCTAAACTTTGAACAACAAT
>JAPEIP010000010.1:58907955-58930940 GCA_026120095.1 Capsicum chinense
ACATTACCCCTCACTTTAATTGACAAGTATTCTTTTCTTTCTCCCAAGAAATACACTGCATCCACCCCAAATCCATCCTGACAAAAAGTCAACATCAACTATTTCAAAGACCAGAAATCTTCTTTATTTTTTGGTTAATACACCACACAAATCTCAATTTTCTTCTTCGTATATTAATTCAAGAATAGTGATAAAGCTGGAAATGCTACAAGTTCAACTTTGTTTCTTGCTGCAAATTTTCAATAGCCACAATCTTCTCTGCTTCTTTCTTTATTTTGTTCTTGGTTGTGACTTGTGTTAGAACCACATTTTCACATAAGAGGCAATTTCAATTTTTAAGAAAGTACTTATATAGTTTCAAGATTTGTGATACCACTTTTGATTCAGATCCTTAGAGTGTCGGAAAGGAAGTCCCCGTAGCCTCGTAAATATTTTCAATCAATCAATGGAGAGTGTTCTATACATTTAGAATTTTTCTATTCATTCTTGAACACACAAGAAAAGGTAGAACTGGCGCTTGCTTTCTTGGAAATTCTTGTCTAGATCCTTTGGTGTACAAGCTGAAAATTAAAAACTAAATGGATATAAGTGAACGATCTTCCAATAAATTAAGATCTTCAGAAGTCTTTATCAATATTGAAGGACATCATTGCAACATTATGGATATGAAAACAACAATCAACAACTCGGTTTCTGATTCTGCTTTTTCTTTCGCTAGAAAGAACACTAATAAAATTAGAGTGGGAGGAACAAATTTCATCAGCAGATCCTTATCTCAATCAGGAAATGGCAAAAAAGTTTTCTCAATTAGCTATTTCAATTTGGAGTCCTTTCTTCTGCTTTTTTGTCTCTCAACATCTTTGGTACTGTTGCCTTTGATCCTTCCACCATTGCTACCTCCACCAGTTATGATCCTCTTACTTCCCATTTTCATTCTCCTACTTCTTATGTTCTTGGCTTTTAGGTCTTCCAATCTCAAAAATGTCTCTTATAAATATTTATAAATGCTATGCTCATCGAAACTTAAATTTACCATCACATACATTTTTAGGTGTTGATGTTCAAAGTTGATAATTAGTTTCTTTCTTTCATTTCATTTCTTACTCTTCTTGTTTACCTAATGACCAATCTGGAGTTGCTTATTTACATCTTATCCAAAAGATCTTAATTTAGTCAAGGCCCTAATGCGTGTACTTAACACCGTACCATATGATATAGAAACTTATATTTGAGGCCAAATCTGGGGATTTGAATACTTAATTATAATTGATCTAGTGTATTTTTTTATACGTTTATTTTCTTAAGGATTCATGGATTGGAATAGCCAAGATTTTAAGAATACAAGACTTAATTTGATAATGTTAAATCGAAGAAGATACACGTCTTTTTTTGTCATGGATTTCCTTCATAGCAGTCGGCAAAATTTTCAATTTGATGTTTGTTTAGCCTAAAATTTGATTATTAGGTCAAGTAAGTAGTGGTTGAAGCTTATGATTTATGGATATTTTATTAATCACGAAACATAGTTATTAAGGAATATGTTCATTATAAAATGATAATACAAATTTATGTCTATTTTTAATAGTTTTTAGAATGTTGGGTAGAAATCAAATTTTATGATTTTTTTTATTAAAAATGGAATCAAAGGTCGAACAATAGCTAAATGATGTATATTGCTGAAGAAGAATAAGAATAGCCATCTTCACATATAACAATTGTTAAATTCTTAGTAATCTGGTGAAAATACAGATAAACACAATTGTGAAGAAGATTTTTTATGATAGCTCGTATTTACTATTTCTTGCGGATTCCTCTTGTTTCGGCCATTACATGAAAAGAAATGATGGAAGTAATGTAATTAACTACAATCTCTAGGATGTTGGGGTCTGCTCGTTATTTGTCATCCTCTGTTCAGTCACTCTAAACTTTTTCATATAGATTATTTTGAATCTCTCAAGTCTGATACTAATGAAGCACATTGGGTAAAGGCTCTCAAATGATCTAACTATTTGTTAATTGAACTAGCATTAACTAATTTAATGATTGTGTTATCCTTGATGTGATGAATTATTATTATCACTCTTAAGCGAGAATGCTAGTGTATCCTTCATGATGATCTTGACATGTTAATTAACAACGACCTTTCAAAAATGTGTCAGAGACACGTGGCATACCTATTTTAGATATCCATTTGTTGGTTTGTCATGGTAATGATGGAGATTCACTTATAAAAATACCATATCTCACTCATTTACCATTATTCGCTTCTATTGAACTGAAACTACAACATTTTAAATCTTTCAAAAGTTTCTCTCCCCCCCTCCTCTCCTTCAACACTTCAAATCTTTTTATTTTTGCAATTTCCTTTATCTACACATATCCAATTTCTTATACTAAGATTATGTCTTCTTGAGACCATCAATTTTATTCTACTTACCTATCACAATCCCTTTGATTCGGTCACAGAAAATTGGTGGAAGAAAAACCCTCTATGTTGGTGAAGAAGTAGCTTATAGTGACTATTTCTTGCTGATTCCTCTTGTTTTGGCCATTACATGAAAATAAATGATGGAAGTAAAGTGATTAACTAAAATCTCCTAGATATTGGGGTCCACTCGTAATTTGTCATCCTCTGTTCAATCACTCTGAACTTTTTCATATAGATCATTTTGAATCTCTCAAGTCTGATGCTAATGAAGAACATTGGGTAAAGGCTCTCAAATGATCTAATTATTAGTTGATTGAACTAGTATTAACTAATTTAATAACTGTGTTATCCTCTATGTGATGAATTATTATCATCACTCTCAAGCGAGAATGCAAGTGTAGCCTTCATGATGATCTTGACAGGTTAATTAACAATGACCTTTAAAAAATATGTTAGAGACATGTGGCATTTCCAGGTTAGATGTCCATTTGTTGGTTTGCCACGATAATGATAGAGATTCACTTATAAATACACCATATCTCACTCAGTTACCATTATTCGCTTCCATTGAACTAAAACTATAGCATTTTAAATCTTTCAAAAGTTTCTCTCCTTCCCCTCCTTCAACACTTCAAATCTTTTTATTTTTGCAATTTCCTTTATCTACACATATCCAATTTCTTATACCAAGATTATGTCTCTTGAGAGACCATCAATTTTATTCTGCTTACCTATCACAATCCCTTTGATTTGGTCACAAAAAATTGGTATAAGAAAAAGCCTCTATGTTGGTGAAGAAGAAGGGAAACTACTTCTTGGTGAACCCTGATCTAGAAATAGAGAGCTTGATCTTGAGGTAAATACCTACAACGTCATCCCTTAAACTATAGATTTTTTGCCAACTACAAGGCCTCAAAAATCTCTAGTGATCGTAGTAAGCTGATTGATGAGTTTTCTTTTTTAATTCTAGGGGAACATCTATTAGCCATTCAGAAAAATAAGTATACGAGAAGGGTAAGGTTGACATTGACACAATCCTGAAGGATATTCAAATAAGCCACTGTAATAGTGGATCCTCCTTTGTATATACATATTCATTCATCACTAGGTTTAAGCTCTTAGTGCATAAAATTATTGAATATCTTTGTATAAAATACAAAATCTTCTTGGTTCAGGTAGGCCTCAAACGTGGAGACTTTCTACACATTTGCAATTCTTTGCCACAAAGTTGGTTTGTCCTTCACTCTCAGAAACCTTCGTCATTTGTATTCTCATAGGGTCTATAAAGTTGGAGCTCTAATTATGATTCCTTGAGGAAAGTCGCCATTATCTCTAACAGAGATGACAATTAATGGGGTTGGTACAAATGATTCATCTTTGAGTTGACCAATTACATTGTTTGAGAAAAATTTTGTTTCTTAAGAGGTGGAATAATGACCGTAAGAAATTTAAGGAAGATAGCAGGTGATTTGGACTAAGTTAGAGTTAAATTTGAGAAAGAAATTTAATTATTAGATCAACCAAGTGAATTTATTTGCATGAGGTCACCAAGTAGTATAATTAATTCAACTAGTGTTAATACTTTGCTAATGTGAATAAAGAAATAATGATATAATTAAAAATAATAATGCGTATAACTAAAAGTGAATAATTAACAAGTAATAGAGAGAGTCTAACTGGTTCTGATCTTGGACTAGATGATGAATACTGTTGAAGATAAATGACGAGCAATCTTCTTTAATAGAAATAAGCATAAAGCTATTGATAGTACAATAGTGGGGAATGAGGCTTTATTGGGTAGCTAACAATAACTATTTTTAATGATCTGTACCTTTTTTAGCCATTATACGGATACAATCATAAGAGTATGGAATTAAATGGATCTCAAGGATATGATATGAGTGTATGGTTGTTATCTGAGTTATCCTTTGTTTGGACACGCTGAATCTTACCATATAGTTTTTTTAAATATATGTGGTCATGCTAATAAAGCACATTCAAGTAGTCACCCGCAGATGATATAACTATTCATTGGTGGAATTGGCATTAACCAATTTAATAGTTGACTAGGGTCCTTTAGGTAGAAGAAAGTAAAGTTGTAGGTGTTGTAACTTAATGATGTAATTAGTAAGTGCTAGTTAGTTACAATAGATTTAGTAGCTAAGATATTTTAGATACTTTGATAGTAGAAGATATTTTTCAATCTCTAAATAGTGTCAGTAGTTATCTTTTTTACATTTGTATTATTTCATTGAGCTTCCATAGTAAATAACTTTTCTTTATCTTCTTTCTTTTTCCTTGATTCTTCTTTTAATCTGCCTTGACTGAGCTTCTTAACATGGTATCAGAGCCAGGTTGATGCATCTCTTAGCTTAGTTTGCAGAATCTTTAAAGAAAATTATGAATGAGGGATCTTCGAAGCTCAACAGTAACAATCTCTGTTCAATTTAGAAATTCATGAACATTTTGTATAATTTGTATTAATTTGATGCCTAAGAAGTCAAAATTCAGTGAAGAAGTCTTCAATGGATTTAGATGGTAACTTCGATAATGACCAATCTTCAACTCAACCTGAAGAGGATCATCATAATCATCCACTCGATATTTATCCATCATATACATAAGGTTCATTTCTTATCTCTGCACAACTTCAAGGATCTGACAATTATTTGTTATGGAGCAAATCTCTGAAAATTGTTCTTACTAAAAAGAATTAATTGGGCTTTGTGTTAGGAACCTGTAGAAAAGAAAAATTTGTCTCTAGCCTTCTAAGCTAGGTGTAATGCCATTGTACTGGCCTGGATTATGAACACTGAATCTAAAGATTTAGTAAGCACGGTGATTTATGGAATTAATTCTCACAGTGTACGGGAAGATTTAAGGGAATGATTTGATAAAGTAAATGCCTCTAGGGCATTTTTTCTATACAGAGAAATAACTACTTTCACTCAAGGCATTTCTTCTCTATCAGTGTATTTCTCGAGATTGAGAGAGTTGGGGATGAATTGGGAGCTCTACTTCCTTTACGTACATGTCCATCTCTAGAATCTAAATAATGCAGTGAGCATTTTCAGCTACATAAGTATGGAAATTTCTTATGGGACTAAATCAGTCGTATGATAATGCTAGAAGTTAGTTCCTCAAAATAGTTTCTTTACCTACCGTAAACTAAGCCTATGCAATGATTATTAATGATGAGATCCAAAGAAAGAATATCATGGGTAGAGAAGCTAGTGAGACTGTATCTCTCATGTAAAATAGGTCACACAATTATGATTATTCATGTGCATCTAGTAGTCGAGGAGGTGGTTACAACTCTGGCTCAGGTGAATCTTCTAGTGTTGGTGGTGGATTCAACAATCACAGAGGTTTCAAG
The DNA here is from genome assembly GCA_026120095.1 of Capsicum chinense. Taxonomy (NCBI): domain Eukaryota; kingdom Viridiplantae; phylum Streptophyta; class Magnoliopsida; order Solanales; family Solanaceae; genus Capsicum; species Capsicum chinense. Next base: position 58,913,760 of record JAPEIP010000010.1, read on the forward strand.
TCTAGAAACAATTATGATAGATTTAACTTATTTTGTAACTTTTGTAAGTTCATAGGTCACACTAAAGAGGTGTGTTATGAATTACATGGTTATCCAACAGACTACAAATTTAAGAAAAAGGGAGGAGGTGTGTCTACCCATGCTAATAGTATGTATGCTAATAATGTCATAAATTCTGGTTTTGAAACTCTAGATGAGGTATGACATTCATGATAGGCTAGTTCTAAACCTAACACTCTTGTCTCATATAATGTGGCTACAAATTGTAATAATGGTGTACCAACTTTCATACCTAAACAACACTCTCAATTTCTTTACATGCTCAACAAACAAAAGTGGAAGGACTCTGATGCAATAGTGAATGTCACCAAAGTAGTCTCTACAAGTACATCTAATACCTCCAGTACTATTATTGCTCTTATGACTAATTTTGTGGAACAAAATTAGGTTGTGGATACTGGAGCATCCAATCATATGGTTCACAACCTTAACCTTCTTAGCAGATTAGAGAAACTGATAGGTCAATCTACAAATAATGTCCAATTACCTATAGGAGATCAAGTGGATATTATTCATAAGAGAGAAGCTCTTATTCTTCAAAATACAACTATTAATAATGTGTTGCATATTCCTAGTTTTCTATACAATCTACTCTCAATATCACAGATCATAAAAGAGATAGACTGTCTAGTAGACTTTGTTCCTAATTTGTGTATGCTTCCAAAAATCTCAAGTAGAAAGGTAATAGGGATTGATAAAGAAGAGTAAGATCTCTACATTTTAAAAGTTGACAACTTGAGAGATGAAGATATCAGATTAGCTATGTCCAAAAATATGGCTGATAGCATAAGAAAGTTGATGTTATTACAACAACTTAGTTCTAATTAGCTTAAAGATAAAACGAACGTGGAAAATAATCATATGACTAATAATGGTACTTTGTGGCATAAAAGATTAGGTCATGCTTCTGTGAAGGTGTTGAAGAGTATAGATGATTTTCAAAATATTTAATTTTCTGATCATGTATGTACAGTGTGTTCAGTGCTAAGCAATCAAGATTGCCCTTTCCTACTTGTACTACTATTTTCATGGGTGTTTGATCTTATTCATGTTGATGTCTAGGGCTCTTATAGGGTACCTACTCATGATAACAAAAAGTATTTTTTTAACCTTGGTAGATGATTTTTCAAGGTTTGTTTGGATCTTTCTTATTAGCACTAAGTCAGAAGTAGTGGTTATACTCAAGGATTTTTTATAGTCTGTCTATACTCAATTTAACACTCAAGTTAAGTGTGTGAGGTTAGACAATGGTGCTGAATTTTTAAATGATCAAGCTAAGTCTGTATTTATAAGTAAAGGGATAACTAATCAAAGCTTATGTATGTTTACTCCCCAACAAAATCAGGTTATAGAGAGAAAACATAGGTCTATGCTAGCATACCTCACCAGTTTTGGGGTAAATGTGTCTCTACAACAATATATTTGCTTAACAAGTTACCTTCTTCCTCTTTTTATGGTATTTCTCCTTTTGAGAAGTTATATAAGAGATCACCTCCCTTGGTAAATTTGAGTGTTTAGGTGTCTTTGCTATGCTGTTGTACCTATGAAGGTTGATAAATTTAGTCCTAGAGCAATACGTTCTGTCTATCTTGGTTATTCTTTATCTTAGAAGGGTTATGTGTTGTATGATCTATGCTCGAAGAGGTTCTTTGTCAGCAGAGATACTTTATTTTAAGAGGAAATCTATCCTTTTTAAGCATGCTTCTGATCTACCATCACCTATATTTTCTGTTCTTCAACTAATTGCATTCAAAGATATTATTTCTTTTGTTCATTCTTCTGGTAAATATGGTGATTCTTCTAGTGCTACAAATGAAATTCATATATCTCATGACATTTCTGTTCATTCTTATGATGATGATTCTTTACCTGCCTGAAACCAGAGGAACCTGTTCTCTTTCTTCTCTGATTGTTGCTACTGAGCTCAGAAAATCTTCTAGATCTTTAAAACCCCCTATTTGGATGTCAGATTATGTGCTACCCTCTAAGTTTAAGTCCAACTGTTGTTCTTATCCTTCAAGTAACTATACTTCTTATGACCATATTCTTTCTACCTATACAACTTTTCTGGATGCATTTTCTGTTGTGTTTGAACCTCACTCTTATGCTGAAGCTAGTAAAAATCCTTTGTGGATAGAGACAATGAAAGTTAAAATTTCAGCTCTCAAAGAAAATGCTACCTGGTCCTTGGTTAACTTACATCTTGGGAAGGTTTCTATAAGATGAAAGTGGGTATTTAAAGTCAAGTATCATGCATCTGGTACTATAGAAAGGTATAAGGCAAGGTTCATTGCCAAAGGTTACTTTCAACAGGAAAGACTTTATTTTATATAGACTTTTCTCCAGTGGCCAAAATGGTAACTTCTAACACCCTTCAAATTTTGAATACTTCATTTTTGGTCTTCCCATGTTCGAAATATCAATTTTTGACTTAAATTGTGTTTAGGTATATTAATGAGGTATCTCAAAAGAGTTTTAGAATTTTTGGATAAGGTTCGAGGTCATTTTTAAATCGTAAGGCAATAAGCCTCCGCGAATTTACTGTGTCATAGAGGGAGCCCTATGTTATAGGATGTGTGGCACAGAGGCAGGTGCCTTCGCGATAAGCAACATGTCATGGAGACTACTCTCCATAATAGGGAGCATGCCACACTGCTGTGTAAAAGTCGTGCAGTCCTTGTTTTATTTCACTTGAGGTGAGGGACTTTCGCATCATATCACCTATGTACGACCCTTACACATAATATTGCCTATTCCTTTTAGTTTTAAGAAATTAAATTCCCCAATTTTACTCTCAAACTCAAAACCCCAAGAAAGCTTAAGGATTTAATCGTTCGTTCATCTTTTTTGTCCCAAGCTCTGAATCACTTTTAAATTCTCGTGTATCTAAGGCATGTTACTCTTTCCCATCCATTATTTTGTAAGAGCATGTGTTTTAAATAGTTATCATAAGGTTTTGGTTTTGGAACATGGGTTGAGTGTTTTGAATGTTTATTTTTGAACAATGTTTCCCATGGTTTACATATGATTTTTCATGCTTTATTTATGGTTTTGAACTTGTGGGGTGCATGGGTATGACGAATAAACTAGGGGATTGTGATTTCCCCTAATTTACGAATATTGACCATTAAAGTGATAATGACCTTAATCCTATGTTGTGAAATTGGGTTTGAATATAAAAAGTATGCACATTGAACTACAATTGAACTATTGCATAATATGAAAATCTAATAAAGCATAATGATTTTGAATTGAACCTTATAGGGTTGTGTAAATCCCCAAGCTAATGTATAATTAAACCAAGAGGGTTTTAAATTCCCCCAAGTAATGACAATTGGTTTGGCATGTTGATGTTACCTTGTAAGTGTAGTTGGTATGACGATACCAACAATGTATGTTTAAATGTGTATTATGGTTCAAAGAATGTGACTATGTGATAAATATTTTAATGGGGCTTAAAAGAGGGTTGTATAGCTAGGCCATGCAAGTAGAGGTCCCAAAGGACCAATAGTGGAATCCTCATTTACCGGTCTAGGGGTCTAAGTGGCTTAGGGTTCGAGTCCCCTTGCTTATGATTGAGTGGTTTGAGTTGCCTTTATTACATGATTAAGAGGTTCGAGTCCCCTATATTACATTACATGATCAGGTGCTTAAGTCACCTTTAGCATATGATTTGGAGGTTTGAGTCCCCCATGCATATACATAAGATTATTCTCTAGTTCGTGTGACTATACACACTGGAGCCCAACCAGAGGATGAGAGCTGTGGCCCATATAGCTCGTTGGTACTATTATATGATAGGTGATCTACACAAGCTAGGCTAAAGTTGTAAAATGCATGTTAAGCCTTGTTTTTATTCCGATATGCGATATATATATATGTATGTATGTATATATGTATGTGTGTGTATGCATTTATTATGTACGTTGGATTTGAATGATTTTGAACTATTGATCATGGCATTATGTTATCCTTTATTCCTGAGTTACATGCTAGCTCTCAACCTGCTAACCATCTCCAGATGCTATATCCCCATGTGATGTAGGCACCAAAAATACTTCTAATTTTCTTTCATAGTGACAAGTGATCATTAGATAAGTTCATGAGTCAGCTTGAAGTGTTGAGCTTCCATATTTTGGAAGACCTCATTTTATGATTTGGTTTCCTTATGTCATGTACTTTTCTTTGGTTTAGTTTTGGCTATTGTTGAGGGAATGCCCCGACATAGATTGAATTTGGTTCTGTCTAGAGGCTTGTGGATTATTATGCATTGGGATTGTGTTGGATTCCTATTTTCATTTGATCTATTTACTTATCTGACTTATATTATTGACTTACTTCTGCTATTATATAGCCCATAGGTACTATTATATAACGGTTAATCTATGCAATCCAAGCTGAAGTTTCAAAGTGCATGTTAAGCCTTATTTCTTATCTCGTCATGTGATATATATATATATATATGCATTGATTATGTGCGTTGGATTTGAATGATTTTGAACTGTTGATCATGGCATTATATTGTCCTCTATTCTCGATTTACCTCTATGCGATGCAGACGCCAAAAATACTTCCATTTTTCTTGCATAGTGACAGGTGATCATTGATAAGTTTATGAGTCAAATTGAAGTGGTGAGCTTTCGTATTTCGGAAGACCTCATTTCATGATTTGGTTTCCTTATGTCATATACTTTTCTTTGCTTTAGTTTGGGATATCGTCAGGGGCATGTCCTAATATAGATTGAATTTGGTTTTGTTTAGAGGCTTGTGGATTACTGTGGATTGAGATTGTGTTGGATTCTTATTTTCATTTGAGCTATTTACTCATCTCACTTATGTTATTGACTTGTTTTTGTTGTTTTTAGAATATAGTGTGTTCTGGTTGACTAGGCAAAGGGGGTAGTCTTTGGTCCTTTGTGGACTTGGGATACTTGTCACGGCCAGACCCTGGTTTGGATCGTGTCCTTTGCACTCTTGGGATACCCATCACGGACAGACCCTGGTTTGCATCGTGACATAACTGTGAGGTCTGTTATTTCTCTTGCTACTGCTTTTGTCTGGTATATCTTTCTAATGGATGTTCACAATGGTATTTACAAGGTGACCTTACTGAAGATGTCTACATGGTTATTCTTGAAGGCTTCTAAGGTGTGCAAGCTAAATAAATTTCTGTATGTCTTAAAACAAGAACCTAGGCAATGGAATTTGAAGCTTACAGAAGCTTTGACTAGTATGGAATTTATTCAATCCCTGTATGATTACTCATTGTCCACTCAAGTTATGGATGGAGCTCTAATAGTGGTAGTGTATTTTAATAATCTTTTGGTAACAGGTAGCAGTCATGGTCCTATCCAAAAGACCAAAAAAGATTTAAAGTCTAAGTTCAAGATGAAGGACTTAGGGGAGCTCAAATATTTCCTTGGCATAAAATTCACTAGAAGTGAGAAAAGGATTAATATGTGCTAAAGAAAATATCTTTATAGCTGGTTTCAGAAATGGGATTATCTAGGAGAAAACCAGCATGAACTCCTTTAGAGTTTAACCACAAACATACTTCTTTGGAATTTGACAAAGAAACCAAGCTAGAAAATCTTGCTTATGATAAGCCACCGGAAGATAAAGGTGATTATCAAAGACTTGTTGGAAGATTATTATACCTAACCATGACCAGAACAAATCTTTCTTTTGTGGTACAAGTACTCAGTCAATATATGCATGCTCCCAAACAGTCTCACTTGTATGTTGCAGCCAGGGTAGTTAGATACATTTATGGAACAATAAGTCTTGGTCTTCTCATGCTTACAAATAGTAAAGTGAATCTTGTTACATATTATGATTCAGATTGGGGCTCTTGTGTTGAAACCAGAAAGTCAGTAACTGGATATATTGTGAAATTCGGAGGAGCTTTAATATCATGGAAGTCAAAGAAACAACCAACTATGTTTAGATCCTCTCTAGAAGTAGAGTTCAGAAGTATGACAACTACAGTGGCTGAGGTTACCTAGTTAACTGGTATCTTCAAAGGGTTGGGAGTTGATATTGAAAAACATGTCACCTTTCTCTGTGATAGCAAGGCAGCTATCCAAATTGTTTCTCATCATATATTCCATGAGAGAACCAAACATATTGACATTGACTGTTACTTTGTTTGAGAAAAGGTTCAAGAAAAACTTATTCAATCACAAACATTAGCAACAAAAATCAGCTGGCATATTTTTTAACCAATTGACTTTGCAAGCCTCAACACGACTATCTGATCAATAAGCTAGGAATGAAGAACCTGTTTTCAACTAGTAGCTTGAGGGGGAGTGTAGAAGAAAGTAAAGTTGTAGGTGTTGTAACTTAATGATGTAATTAGTGAGTGTTAGTTAGTCAGTTATAATAGATTTAGTAGCTAAGAGATTTTCGATATTTGGAGAGTAGAAGTCCGTTGTCAGTCTATAAATAGTGTAGGTAGTTATCTTTTCTGCACTTGTACTATTTTATTGAGCTTCCATAGTAAAGCATTTTCCTTTCTCTTCTTCCTTCTTCCTTCTTCCTTGATTCTGCATTTAATTTTCAATGACTGAGCTTCTTAACACTTTATAAGCTTGTCGCCAACTGAATAATTTCCTTTGATCCTCCATTGTCCCATCACCTTTAAAATTATCAAATTCTATATAACTACATAAAATTATGTTAGTTTTTCAATGACCAAATTTTAGCTAAACCTTAATATTGAAGTCTATCTAAACTCAGATCTAATGTTTTTTTTAGTGTTGTAGAGCGGGTGTTCTTAGGAATCAAAGGAAGTACCACAATGTTGAGGAAGATAACAAGTGATCTAACTAAGTTGGATTTAAATTTCATATGTGAAATTAACTTGGAAAAAACAATCTCAATAATGTATATCACATTTGAATCGTATATCATGCCCAAATTTTCATGGATATCTGCAGATATAAATGGAAGATATTCTAACAATGTTATTTATAATTGTGAGATTTTGTCTATAGTATTTCTATCTGAGATATGATATCAAACTCTTCAAAAGCTCAATCAGTCGGAAGAAATACAATAGATCATTTGCTCATACAAAAATATATGAAAGAATTTTTTCTTCAGGTCTATGACAGAGAGAGTACCCGCAACTAATTGGACATATAAAGGTCAACAACCTAAGATCGAGCATACTTCATTTAGTATTCATCCACAATATTTTGGGCGATCTTGAGATGACTTGAGGTGTGATGTCGCGCAAAACTATTACCTTATAGAAGTATAAAAGAGTCTATATCAAAATATAGTAACCCAACTAGGTTGGGGTCGAACACATAAGGAATATGCTAGAAATATCTCATGATCTTGTTGGAATCACCGATTAGTGTAGAAAAGTAAATGTGGGGGGGGGGGGTCTTTTGCAGCAATCAGTAAAAGTAACAAGATTTGAATGCTTTTGGTTGTAAATAATTTGAAATGAACACTAGGCTTGTGTTCCTCATAGCTTCTAACTCTGTAGGTTTATCGTGCTCAAAACAACTAACTCACTGCTTTGCATGTAGAATCTGACAAGTTATGTATCACCAATATTTTCTCGATACCCTTTGGTGAAACTCACTCATCTCCTCTCGGTCTTAGAGTGTCGCATTACTAACCCTTTTCTTGGATCTAAGATTAACTATCATCTCTCAGTTTCAGCTAATTAGATGAGGGTTGATAGCCCCAAATCACTATTGTGATCTTCTTTTCCCTATCTCTACCTTTCTCTCAAGTTAGTATCAAATATAGGAGGGTTCCAAATGTTTTCAACTGCTAAGAAAACAATCAAAGCAAATAAAATCATAATCAATAACAATGATCTATAAGCAATCTCACCCTTCCCCTATTTCATTAATCCTGCTTGGGTTCCTAAAACCCTATCTAAGGGAATTAGCTGCTCATAGTTGCGAAACAATCCATGGAATTTGTCTCGACCCGTTTTACAAGTCATGATGACACCTACCAATTTCCACCAGTAGATAAGCCAATACCATAACCCTGAGCTAATGCAATGTGTTAATTAGGCAAAAAAGTCCCAACATAGGCTAAATCCAAGGACATCAAGTGTAAACATAAGGGTTCTAGATAGAATAAACAGTCAAATAAGATACGAATCCCAAAACCTGGTAGAGCTAGTACAAGAACAACTAATAGTATAAATACAATTCTAAATATAGACTAGTTAATACATCTATCTTGAATACTAAAGGCTAAATACAAGAGATGGAAGGAAATTGGGTTACTCAAACTCCAAGAGCTTACCTTATCTCTAAAAATCAATCACTGCACGAACCACAATCAACGGTGACAACTAATACTCGAATCTACACCAAAAAGGAACAGAAGTGTAGTATGAGTACTAAAACAACAGGTTCTCAGTAGGCATCATCGACTGATTAAGCTAAATCATGATATATGAATGATAAAGTGCAAGATAATCATAACTATGTCAAGGTATAGAATCAAACTTGAATCACCTCCATCATCACTGTATAAATAAGTAAACAATTCAAAATAACAATATAACTTAAGGCATCAATACATGCCAATATTGTTGTATATAACAAGCATGAAATATCGAAATAACAATATAACATAAGCAATCAATGCATGACAATATCGTCGAGCATAAGGAATAAATAATTCAAAATCACATGGCAACACAAGTGCAAACACAAGTAAAAGATTGGAGACTATACACCAACTATTTCAAAAATTAAAGAACCCATCACGATGTTCCATACCACTGGAGAGTACAACCATGAGAGCATAAATTAAAGAACCTATCATGACGTCCCATACCACCAGAGAGTATACCTAAGAGGGCATAACGTAAAGAACCCATCACGACATCCCATAATATCGAAAAGCATATCCAAGAGAGCATAAAAGAATCAATTCATATATATATATATATAACCAACTTTCTCATTATCCATAGTTTTCCATAATTTCCATCAAACGTTTATTTTCCAACATTCATAATCATCACCAATTATCATAATTCAGTAACCTATAAAATTATACTCATAGCCTTAACCCTATCACTAAGGACGCATCCATCTTATCTATACACCCTACTTACTCATTATTAGCTAGCCAACGCTTATTACTAAACAAACTACTTACTTGTCATCATATAGCCCCTATTTATTTTCTATCTATTATTCATCATATAATCACTATTCAAGGGTCAACGACTAAGCATTATTCTTTAACTAGCCAATATCAAACGTCTGTTCAAGATACATCACTAGACTATATTCGACAATTAACCTACATTCATTTCTAGTCAACATAATCTCACTAGTCACCATCTAAGAAAAGACCACTAATTATTCTTTATACACTTATTCATCTCTCAACTAACATCTTTTATTAACTAGCATCATTAGTCCATAAATCCTCATTAACCTACATTCATTTCTAGCCAACATAATCTCACTAGTCACCATCGAAGAAAAGACCACTAATTATTCTTTATACACTTATTCATCTCTCAACTAACATCTTTTATTAACTAGCATCATTAGTCCATAAATCCTCATTAAATGGTTCATCAATATCATAAACTTAGTCATTAATAACAGCTAATTATCACCATCCCTAAACCCATAATCACTAACCCCCATAATTAAATAATTGTCCTTATTAATAGCCATAATTGCCATTAGTCCTCTATATCACTAAGGTTCATGAATCCACTAGTCATTATTAGCAACTTAAGTAATATCCACCACTAAGCATCTTTCATATTTAAGTCAACAATTATACCACTTTATACATTAATTCATTACAAGACTATAACTGACACCTCTAAAATCAATACTACACAAAAACATAAATAAACATATAATGGCCATACATATGGCTAGCCGTATTCGAATTGGGTATCATCATAACATTGACTTATCCTCTGTACGAATCGGGCATCATATTATCATTAACAAATCCTCCGGCCAAAATGGGTATCAATATATCATCATAGTATAATCCAACCACACCGGGTATCAACATATCATTATTATATCCTCCAGCCCAATCAGGTATCATGATATTCTCCGACCTTGCTGGGTACTATCACATCATCATAATATCCTCCGGCCTTACCGGGTATCATCATATCATTATAATATCCCCCGACCTTGCTGGGTATCATAATCAATCAATATATTCTTTGGATTTGTCGGGTATCATCATCACATCAATATATCCTCCGGCCTTGCCGGGCATAATCATCACATTAATATATCCTCCTGCCTTGCCGAGCATCATCATCACTCAATGTATTAATAATAAAGAATAAGCCCTATAAGGGCTAAAGTAAATGATGACTAAGTAAATTACAAGCCCCACGAGTACTAAAGTAAATGACAAGCCCCACGAGGACTAAAATAAAAAAGAAGTAAGGAGAGCCGTACCTTTATATCTCATCATTAGTCCTCAAGAAATATTTATCCATAAATATATAAATATATATAGCATGAATATCACAAAGCATTAATGGGTTCAACATGGCTAGTAGCATAGCTTCTCACGTAGTCAATAAAAAACCTTCTAGAACCCTTAGTATCACGACTCATAATATTAGCAACAAGAAGGCTTTCTAGAATAATCACTACTTTGGTTACTATACAAAAGCATAACATGAGTCCAAACATAATCTATATAGCATTTTTATGTATAGTCAATAAGCGTGCCTTCTAGCACCAATTACATCATCAATTCTATTATCGACAATAATAAAAATTTCCAATATGATTTATTAGCATAATTATTAAACATGATCATAACTTTGGCAATAGTATAGTTAATGGCGCAAACACTATCCTAAATAATGGCTTAATCAACATATGATCAATGGCTCATCTTGCATAATCCATAAACTAGTCGTTTAGACCTTGGGCATAACCGTAAGCGGTATCATGAACAATGGTCCATTAGTAGAGTATTTTTTGGCCTACAGATACTTTATCATTAGTATGAATGATATCTAAAGAACGACATAATATATATATAGATATCTTATTCAGAGCGTGGTTAATAACATCATTTATGGATTAGGCCATATTATAGTCAAGGGCTCATTTAATAACACATTCATTAGCCCAAACAATAGTTAATCACAATAATATAATTAGTAGCTTGACATAAGCTTTACCCAACAAGGCATACAATCGCATAATCTCTTAGGAATTTTTCTTAATGTCATTCTACATAACCAACAAGTACCAAGAATCATCAATATTGCCTCAAAAGGGTACTCTTTAGTCAATTACCAAGTGTAAGGGTTCAATAGAACTAAACATAAGTCTTGTATTAGGTAGGTTAACAAGACCACATCTAAATCTCCGAATCGCATTCTAAGTCAATTTCTACCCCAGACTAGGCTTTGGTATATAAATCAACTCTTAGATGTATAAAAGCCACCATAACCCTAAGGTATATACTCTACTCAAGCACCTTTACTAAGTCTAATGGAACTAAGATAACCTTTACTAGTGTTAGCAACTAAGGCCAACTTACTCTAAGTATGAGAAACTAGAGAAATTTACCTAATATTGAGTATTCTAATGTATTTCCATGCTAAACATGAGTAATGAAATCTATTATAGCTAAGTCAAAGTGAAACAAATCAAGCTTTTCAACCTCTAAGATTCATATAGCAATAATTGGTCCAACTAACCCATGTCTTGCATTTATTCAATGCAATACTTAAAACCCATCACAATCTAACAAATTTCAGAATTATGTCAAAACATATCTCAATCTAACAAGGAGTAAGCCTAGCCAACCTCCAACATGAAGAATGCTCAACAATCCGCTAGATCTTTGCTTTTTAATTTCGAAAAGCTTCGTAAAGGTGGCAAGATATCAAAAATACATTCTACACATAATTACAAGAAATCGATACCCATATTGCACTATTGTGCTTCGATCTAAAAATGACACCAAAAACCCCCAATGGGTTCCACATATGAAAAACACGTGTCCGAGAACAACCCAATGTTCCTATACCATTAGGGAATCATAACCCTCAAGAATTAGGTGAATTTAAGCACATTTGGGATAAAATCATGCCCTCAATATAATTGGGTTTTTGGTCAAATAATCTAGAAATTAATTCTTGAAAATGATGGATTCATACCTTAAATCAGTTGTTAATCACAAATATATGTGTTAATAAAGCTTCTAACTTACCCCTAAGAATTAATTTGAAGTTACCAAATCACTCTAGGGCTTCTAGGGCTTAAAGGCAAGTGGAAAATGGCCAAAATTTGATCAAGGGGGATTTTTATAACCTCTACAGGTACAGATACCGCGATCACTCTCATACGGACCATGATCGTGCTCATACGAGGTCAACAAGGTCAAAAATTATTTTTGACCTCCCAGGCTCATCCAAACTCTGATTTGTGCAAATGAACTATGTAACCCCACTAATTTCGATATTCCTGATGCATTGGTGAAGTGAAATTTTCCATTGGAGGTTGTTTAGGCCACTTATGGGTCCCACACCTATATCTTCCAATTTTTAACTTTTCGACTTGCATCCAAGATTGTTTTACTGAGGTTTTCGCTTGATGACCATTTGGAACCAGCGATGACTTCTAAATGGGGAATTAATTCTAAAACCCACACGAACTACCCGGTAGCCGAACTATCAGTTCCATAAAGTCATAAGTGACTTTGAGAGGTTATGGATAAACTCTAATGGTGAATATAAGAGGGATTACAAAAATGACCAGAAGGGTCATTATAACATCCACTATTAAGGAACTTTCATACCCGAAAGTTAAAGAAGAGGATGTACTTAAAGTTTCAAATAGGTGAGGATATTAGGCCTGCATCTCAATCTCGATCTCCCAAGTGGCCTTCTCCATTGGTAGTGCCTCCATTGAACCTTAACTATAGGAATCTCTCTGGTCCACAACTGTCTCACATCACTAGCCAAAATTAGCACGGACTCCTCAACAAAGGTCAAGTGCGTATATAACTGGACTGAGTCCCATCTAAGCACATGAGAAGGATCATGATGAAATTGCTACAACATAGATATATAGAAAACTAGATGAACTACAACAAAATTAGGAGGTAAAGCTAACTTATATGCTACCTCACCAACAACGTAAAAAATCTCAAAGGGTCTAACATACTCTAACTGAGCTTACCCTTTCTCCCGATCCTCATCATACCCGTCATGGGCAAAACATGGAAGAATACATGATCACCAGCTCCAAATCTCAAGGTACAAATCCTACATTTTGCGTAGGCCTTCTGCCTACTATGAGCTGCTCTCAGCCTATCCTGAATTACCCTAACTCTATCCAATGAGTCCTAAAGAAAATTTGCATCACGGGGGTCTAACCCCCAGAGTCTTAATATATCCAATTGGAGAACGATATCTCCTACCATAAAAATCCTTCAATCAAACTTAGAAAACATGGATGAACTCTGAAGCTGGTCAAAAAAATCATCCATATGAGGAATAGGATAACGGTTCTTCACTGTTACCTTACGAAGAAACCTATAATCTATATACATATACAAAAGGGTCATTCTTATTCTTCATGAACAATATTGGGGCATCCTAAGAGGGCACACTCGGTCTAATGAATCCCTTACCAAGAAGATCCTAAAGCTGAGAGTTCAGATCCTTAAGCTCGGCAGGAGCCATATGATAAGGTGCCATAAAAATAGGTTGGGTATTAGGATAAAGGTCAATAGAAAACTCAATCACATGGATAGGGGAACTACCAAGCAGGTCAGTAGGGAACACTCCAGGAAATTCATAACAAAAAGAATAGAGTCTAGCGACAGACTCTCAACACTAGCATCACAACCTAAGTATGATAAGACTCACAATACCTAGATATAAGTCTCCTAGCAAAAACATACGATATAATCCCTGCTGGCTCATAGCTAACAGCTCTCTACCACACGACTGTGGGTACATCAGGCATGGCTAAGGTAACGATCTAGGAAAAATAGTTCATGACTGCATTATAGTGGGATAATTAGTCTATGCCCAAAATCACATCAAGATCTACCACAATTAGAATAATAGGTCAGCATAAGTATCAATATCATTAACAGTCATAACACCAGATTAGAATACATTAATTCACTAATAAAGAATCACCCACAAGAGTAGATACACACAACGACATAGATAATAAATGAACAGACAACCCAAACCATAGTGCATAATAAGCAAATATATATAAAAATATATGGATCACAGATAAAACAAAGTAAGGGCCGACTAGTGACATATCAAAGTCACACCTGTAACTATAATATCTGAAGTGCAAGCCTCGAGTCTAACAGGTGTTGTATATAACCGACCATACCCGCCACATGGCTGGGCACCTAATTAAACTCCTATTCAGCCTGTCTGATAACCTCCTCAAGTACCTTGTAAACCATCCCTATGACCCCAAGAACTACTTTTAACTGAAGGGTGAACAACTCTAATAGAGGAGTACTCTAAGATGAACCAACCATCACCCTACGACTAGGGAAATTCTACAAATATTGACCAGAATGTACATAAGTAACTCAAGAAATCTGAGCAGAACCATAACCAATAGATTTGGATGATCCAGAATGATAACCACATCTAGAAAGACTAGAAAATGAACCCCTCCAAGGTTGACCACTGTTTTTAGTAGGGATATCACTAGCTAAACTAACCTCCATAAGTAATCTAAGGAGCTTCCAGAATAGGTCGACTCAACTAAATCTGAGGCTGCAAGGATGAATGCTCAGGATATATACTCTGAGAAGACATGCTAATGAAAAAACATCAACTTCTCTAACAAAGTAGCAAATATTTCTATACTCCGCAACTATCGTGGAGCCTTTCTTTAATCTAGGAAACTGATGTCTCAATCGATCTCTAAGGTTGCGAGGCATATTCTTCTCCAAGAACATCTCAAAGAACTGTGTCCTGGACAAATAATAAGATCCAACTGTTCTAAAGTCCATAAAATCTCTCCACTAATGATGAGCAGACAAGTCCAATTGAAATATGGCATAATCCTCACCACGAGTCTCTATAAGGCCAAACCACAAAGCCTATCCTTAAAGACAATCATGAAATCATGTGCATCCTCTATAAAAGTACAAAAAAATCTCAGCAGAGCTAATCTCAGGAATCTGTCCAACATCTTCTGCTTCTTAGAATAAATAATAGGCTGGGTCACCACTAGCCGGGTGACTATCGGCTAAACAACTATTGGTGTAGAAGAAATCTCAACCCTAGGAGCTGTAGCTACTGGCTGCGCCCCCGCCTTAGTGCTACTTTGATCCACAGACTGTGCACCATCTAATGGTACACCACCAACAATACCCAACAACTCTAATGATTTTTTAGCACTGCTAAAGAAATAAACCCTAGTTGAGCCTGAGTTGATCCCTAGTCCACGCAGGCTGTGGCAGAAGAATCTCTTGCTCAGGTACAGGAATAGGGTTTAGGAAGGGTAGCCTATCTTGGCCTCTAGATGAGGACACGTCTCTAGGATATCCATAACCTCTAGGTTGCCTATGTTTAGTAACAGCAGTAGGATCCCTAGGATCGATCTCTAGATCCTCGTCTTGTGTAGCGGTAGCACGTGTCCTGGCCTTCTGCAGAAAAGTAAAGTCAAGAGAATATTTTATGAACCAATTTAAACTCTTGGCATGATATGAGTGAAAGAAGCAAGAACTCCTAAGAATGTCCCATAGCCGATTGAAGATAGGAAACAAATGTCAACGTTCTGATCCATTGAACTCTACTAGACACTTTCTCTTGTACCAATAATACTGGAGAAACCTATGCTCTGAGAATAATTTATCACGAACCAATTTATGAGTCATGATGGAACCTACCAATTTCCACCAGTAGGTAAGCCAATAACATAACCTAGAGCTAACACAATGGGTTAATTAGGCAAGAAAGGTGCAACATAGGCTAAATCCAAGGACATCAAGTGTAAAAATAAGGGTTCTAGATAGAATAAATAGTAAAACGAGATACCAATCCCAAAACCTTGTAGAGCTAGTACAAGAGCAACTAATAGTATCAATACAATTCTAAATCTAGAATAGTTAATATATCTATCTCGAATGCTAATGACTGAATACAAGAGATGGAAGGAAATTGAGTGACTCAAATCCTAAGAGTTCACCCTATCTCTAGAAATCAATCACTACACGAACCACGATCAATGCTGATATCTAATACTTGAATCTGCACGAAAAAGGTATAGAAGTGTAGTATAAATAACAAAAAAATGAGTACTTACTCATCTACCGACGGAGCTAAATCATGATATAAGAATGATAAAGTGCAATATAATCAAAACTAAATCAAGGTATAGAATCAAACCTAAATCATCTCTATCATCACTGTTTACAATAAGTAAACAATTCCAAATAACAGTATAACATAAGTCATAACACTTGCCAATATTGTTGTATATAAAAAGTATGAAATATAATAATAATATTATAACATAAGGCATTAATGCATGATAATATCATCGTGCAGAAGGAATAAATGAGTCAAAATTACAAGGCAACACAAGTGCAATCACAAACAAAAAAAAGTAAAAAGTTGGCGCCCATACAACAACTTGTGCATAAAGTAAAGAACCCATCACGGCATCTCATACCACCGGAAAGCACATCTAAGAGAGCATAAAGAATCAATTCATCAATATATATATATATATATATATATATAACCAACTTTCTCATTATCCATAGTTTCCCACAATTCCATTAAATGGATATTTGCCAACATTCATAATTATCACCAATAATCATAATTGAATAATATATACCATTATACTCATTACCGTAACGCTACCACTAAGTAGGCATACATCTTATCAATACACCCTATTCACTCATTATTAACTAGAAAACACTTTATTACTTAACCAATTACTCACTAGTCATCATATAACCCAGAATTATTTTTATCCATTATTTATCACATAATCACTATTCAAGGGTCAATGACTAACCATTATTAACTAACTAGCCAATATCAAGCATCGAGTAAAGATTCATTACTAGACCATATTCAAAAATTAACCAATATTTATTTCTAGC
>JAPEIP010000010.1:58931040-58959535 GCA_026120095.1 Capsicum chinense
ACTCACTAGTCATCATATAACCCAGAATTATTTTTATCCATTATTTATCACATAATCACTATTCAAGGGTCAATGACTAACCATTATTAACTAACTAGCCAATATCAAGCATCGAGTAAAGATTCATTACTAGACCATATTCAAAAATTAACCAATATTTATTTCTAGCCAACATAATCCCACTAGTCACCATCTATTAAAAGACCACTAATCACCCTTTATACACTTATTCATCTCTTAAGTAACATTTTATTATTAAACTAGCATTATTAGTTCACAAATCCTCATTAAACTATTCATCAACATCATAAACTTGGCCATCTATAGCAACTAACCATCATCATCGCTAAACCCAATATCACTAACCACCATAATGAAATAATCATCTGTATTAATAGCCATTAATGACACTAGTCCTCTTTATCACTAAGGTTTACGAATCTACTAGTCACTATTAGCCACTTAAGTAGTATCTACCACTAAGCATCTTTCATTCTTAGGTCAACAACTATACTATTTTATACCTTAACTTATTACAAGACTATAACTAACACCTCTAAAATTAATATTATAGCCAACTACATAAGAACATAAATAAACATATAACTGTCATACATATGGCTAGCCGTATTCGAATTGGGTATCATCATAATATCAACATATCCTCTGGATGAATCAGGTATCATAATATCATTAACATATCCTCCGGCCAAACCGGGTATCAATATATCATTATAGTATTATCCGGCCGCATCAGATATTATCATATCATCATTATATCTTCTGGTCATACCAGGTATCATAATATCCTTCGACCTTGTAGGTATGATCTTATCATCATAATATTCTTCAGCCTTGCTGGGTATATCAATATATCCTCAGACCTTGTTGAGTATCATCATCACATCACTATATCTTTCGGCCTTGTCAAGCATCATCATCACATCAATATATCAATAATAAAGAACAAACCCCACAAAGGCTAAAGTGAATGATGAGTATGTAAATGACAAGCCCCACATGGGCTAAAGTAAAAAAGAAGTAAGGAGAAACATACCTTTATATCTCATCATTAGTCATCAAGGAAAATTTATCTATAAATATATGAATATATATAGCATGAATATTACAAAGCATTAACAGGTTCAACATGGTTAGTAGTATATCTTCTCACGTAGTCATTAAATATACCTTTTAGAACCCTTAGTATCATGACTCATAATATTAGCAACACGAAGGCTTTCTAGCAAAATCACTAGTTTGGTTACTAGACAAAAGCTTAACATAAGTCTAATTATAATCTGTATAGAATTCTTGTATATATTCAATAAGCCTGCCTTCTAGAACCATTTACATCATTGTTTATATTATCAACAATAAAAAAGATTTCTAATATAATTTATTAGCATAATTATTAAGCATGATCATAACTTGGGCAATAGTAAGTTAATGGCCCGAACAATAGCCTAAACAATGGCTAAATCAAAGTATGATTAATGGCTCATCTTACATAATTCATAATCTAGTCGTTTAGAACTTGGGCATACACTTAAGCGATATTATGAATAATGGCCCATTATTAGCATATTATTTAGCCTACTGTAAGACCCCATAAAATCCTAAGCTTGACTCAGTCCTTTAAAACTTGTTAAGGGGTCCCAGACTTAGAAAATTTTAGCTAAGTACTCAGACTTAGTGTCATTTTAGCCTTCATAAGTTTGCAACTCTATTTTACGACCTCTATGACCTTAAAATATCAATCTTTAGGTTGAATAATGATCAGGAGTGCCAGTAGGTGTCCTCAGGTAAGTTTTAGATTTTTCAAACTTTGTTTGAGGCACGTTTAGAAGTTCAAACTAGTGGATCAACGCGATCTTGATGCACCGTGTCATCTATCGCATTGATGAATATTTTCCTCCAGCTCCCTGGTGCAAATTCCAATGAATCGATGTAGACTCGACGCGACACATTAGCTATAGTGTCGACCCCATTGATGAGATGCATCGGTCTGCGAATCACTAATTCAATTTTCAGTAATTAAAAAATGCATTCCTCAGGGGTATTTGGGTCTTTTACCTACAGTTATCAGCCCAAAACATGAAATTAAGCCCTTTTAGAGGCAAAATTCATTCTCTATTTATAAATTACTCAAGAAAAAAAACCCTAGAAATTTCAAACTTAAGGCTTAAGATTTCACCATATTTCTTCAAGAATTTAGCAACTAAGGTATGTCAAGTGTTCATCCAAAGGTTTCCTTCCACCTTTAGAGTTCAAGCACTTTTTTTTAACTACAAGTTAATGAGTTTGATAAATTTCATGGTTGAATTTGAATGTGTTCATGACTACCATGTTAATAGGGTTTTTAGTTCATGATTCAATTGTGAGATGCATACAAAATTATTTGTTATATGTGTTGTACTATGTTAATTCATTCTAATACCCTCCAAATTGTGAATTTGGTATTTAAAATTATGATGTTCGCATGTTGTTTAGTATTGTGTGCATATACTATGTCCTCCAAGTGTTTGTTGAATTGCTCATGTAAGTTGAATAGTGAAATTATATCATGTTAGCATGTATTCAAGTTCATGTTATGCAAGTGCGGTGATCAAGTAATTAGTTATCATATTTCTGGTGATCAAGTAATTAGTTATCATATTTCAAGATTATGCTATGTCATATAATTTATGCTATCGAGTCCTGGGGGTATTCAATACCCAAAATTTAGCTGTTTACCTAGACCCATGGTCAGTCATGAAATAGTATCAATTATGTCACGATCAGTAGAATTCAGTCAGTTACAAAACTCAAAAAAGCTCAGTAGTACTCAGTTAGTTAACAAAATTCAGTAGTATTCCATCAGTCCATGGAACCCAGTGAACTCAGTTCAGTTCAGTTATACAGCACGATTAGTTACAGTTCATTCCAGCCTAGAACGATTTAGAATTCAGTTTATTTCTATTTAGTTGGGAGTAGGATTCAGCCCCGAGTGAACCCAAGGATGGAGACCCACCTTCCAGTAGAGGGTATGATCCTTAGAAGTAGTCTTTGTATTTTAGAACTACATAGCCAGTGTAGGTTGAGACATCAACCTGCCAGTTGAGGGTTAATGAGGTGTTTTAGCCTGCCAGTTGAGGGTACCACCATTCTCGCTTAGAGCACCTGCCAGATGAGGGTGACTCAGTTTGTCTTTCCTATGGCATGGTACTGACACTCTTCCAGCTGGAGTTATAGGTTAGACCCCAATAAGTTTAGAGAGGGGCATATCAGTTAGATAATTACCTCCCACTATCTCAGTTTCAGTCTTCAGAGTGGAACTCAGTTCAGTTCTACAAAATCAGTATTGTCAGATACAGTCACTGAGTTCGGTACGGAACTCAACACAGTTCCACAAAATCAGTACTGTCAGATATAGTCATTCAGTTATCAGTAATACAATATCAGTAAACTCAGATATCAGTTAATCAGTATTCAGAACTCTGTATCCAGTTCTATCACAATCTCAGTCACAGTTTAGGTGTTCATGCATGTACTCTCATTCAGTTATACTCATGTCATTCAGTCAGTATTGTTCATGCATATGAACCCATGTATTTCAGCCTACCTCACTTTACATACTAGTACATTCAAAGTACTGACGCATATTTTTACTTTACGTTATGATGTCTTATATTATAGGTTCAGACATCTGAGCTCCCAACCATATTTAACAGTTCAGGTATTCAGCAGCCAGAGTTAGTGGTGACTCCTCATAGTCTGAGGACGTGGTTATTACTTTAGTATTGTAGTTTATTTTAGTAGTTCGGAGTTAGTTGAGGACTTGTCCTATCAACTCCTTATTCAAACAGTTAGAGGCTTATTCAGACTAGAGTATTTTTCAGACAAATATTTAGTTTACAATATTGATTTCAATAGTTAGAAATTGATTTTTTAGTTTTTAACCTTGTGTCTATTTCTGCCAAATTTCTGCATTTTTACAGTATTATTATTTAGTTATTACAGCAGGTACCATTCATGGGTTAGCCTATGGTCCTTCGGGATCAGAGCACTGTGTAGCATTCGGGGTACAGAGTCGGGGCATTACACCTACAATTGACCTAAAGATAATTTATCATTACTATGAACGACGGATAAAGCATGACATATATATATATATATATATTGGTCAATAACATCAATTATCTCTTAGGCCATATTATAGTCAAGGTCTTATTTAATTGCACGTTTATTAGCCTAAATAATAGTTGATCACAATAACATAATTAGTAGATTTGCACAAAGTTTAGCCAACAAGGCATACAAGGGCATAATCACTTGGAATTATTCTTAATGCTATTCCACATAACCAACAAGTACCGAGAATTATCAATTTTTCCTCAAAAGGGCACTCTCTAGTCAATTACTTAGCAAAAGGGCTCAAGAGAACTAATCCTAAATCTTGCCTTAAGGTGGATCAACAAGCCCACATCTAAATCTCTGATTTGCATTCTAAGTCAATTTCTAACCCAGAATAGGTTGTGGTATCTAAATCAACTCTTAGATGTATAACAAGCAACCATAAGCCCTAAGGTAGATACTCTACTCAAGCACCTTCACTAAGTCCAATAGAACTAAGGCAACCTTCACTAGTGTTAGCAACTAAGGCCAACTTACTCTAAGTATGAGAAACTAGAGAAATTTACCTAACATTGAGTATCTAAGGCGTTCCCAAGATAAACATAAGTAATGATGTCTATTCCACATAAGTATAAGGAAAACAAGCCAAGCCTTTCAACCTCTAAGAGTCATATAGTTTAATTGGTACAACTAACCCATGTCTTGTATTTAATCAACGCAATACTTAAACCCCATACCAATCTAACAAGATGTCAGAATTATATCAAAACATATCTCAATCTAACAAAAAGTAAGACTAGCCTACCTCTAACATGAAGAATGCTCAACAATCCACTAAATCTTCGTTTTTCCCTTCTGAGAAGATTGTAAAAGGTGTCAAGCTATCATAAATACATTCTAAACATAATTACAAAAACATCGATACCCATATTGTACCATTGTGCTTCGGGTTTTAAAATGACACCAAAATCCCAAGTGGGTTCCATATACGGATAACATATGTTTGAGATTAACCCAATGTTCATACACCATTAGGGGATCATAACTCTCAGGAATTAGGTAAAATCTAAGAACATTTGGGATAAAATCATTCCCTCAAGCTAATTAGGGGTTTGGTCAAATAATCAAGAAATTAATTATTGAAAATGAAGAATTCATACCTTAAATCAGCTATTAATCACGAATATATATGTTAATCAAGCTTCTAACTTACCCCCAAGAATCAATTTAAAGTTACCAAGTCATTCTAGGGCTTCTAGGGTTCAAAGAAAGATGGAAAATGACCAAAATTTGACCAAGGAGATTTTTATAACCACTCCAGGTGTAGAGGTACTGCGATTATGCTCATATGGGTAGCCATCGCACTCATACGACGTCAACAAGGTCAAAACCTAATTTTAACCTCCTGAGCTCATTCGGACTTTAATTTTTAAAATCAAACTATGTACCACCAATAATTTTGATGTTTTGGATGCATTTGTAAAGTTGGATTTTTCATTAGGGTTTGTTTAGGCCACTTGTGGGTCCCACATCCATATCTTTTGATTTTTAACTTTCCGACTAATGGGTCAAAATGAGCTCGTGTGTAGTAGGACCCAAATCAAGGGTCTACCTTGCCTAAGATATATTATTCTGGAGCTGATAGAACAGTCAAAATTTGAATCCAAGATTGTTTTACTGAGGTGACCATTTGGAACTAGCAAAGACTTCTAAATGGGGAATTGGTTCTAAAAACCAAACAAATTGCTGTTAATCGAACTATCAGTTCCACCAAGTCATAAATGACTTGGGGAAGCTATGGAAAACCTATAACGGCAAATATAAGAGTGATTACAGAAAATGGGCAAAAGGGTCATTACAAAATTCAATAAATAAAGCATAGAATTAATCTTACAATAATAGACGAAGAAAACCTAAAGTCTCAAATCAATTAATCAACCAAGAACTAAGAACACAAGAATCCCAAGATAAATAGTCAATCTTGGAATCAAAAATATATTTGTGAATAGTATGAGTGCATAAACTAATACAAAAACATAAGAAGGGCATTTATAGATTACATAGAAATCCTGGGAATCCTTTTCAAAATAAAAAGGGAAAACTGAGTCGGTTGCCACCTACGGTTCCACTTATAGGCTGTAGATGTCACCTATGCCATGTAGGTGATCCTACATTTGTGAAAACAAAATCTTATTCTATAGCTTATTTGAACTTTTTTCCCTCTGACATTTGCACTAGCACCTACGACGCTTAGGTGGCACCTACGGGCCATAGGTGGCCCTTCTAGGTAGCAATGCCAAATTCTTAACTTTTGATTCATTGAAATTCAACCTTCTGACACCTACTCTAATGCCTACACCACGTTCCCAAATACAACATTTAACTTCCTTTCTTCTGCTTAGCTCCCAAAACCTAGTTTTCTTTAAAACACAACACAAAAACAAATCATATCTAACAAAATAGGCCTAAGTACTTGCATTTTTCTCGATTGTAAGAATTGAAAGTGCCATAAAACCATGGCACATCAACACATTTAACTTATATATTTGTATTTTCTCAAGCAATGAAACACAACTAAACAACACAACGATGCTTAACCAAGATAAAAATAAGACACCTACAATAGTCAGTTTCAATTTAAGCTCAAGAACATACATCACCCCTCCAATTTTTACACTTCAAAACCAACTGTGTGTATATATGTAGCATAATAAAGTGAAATATGGAAATCAAGCTATGGAATTATATTAGCAACAAACAATCATGCATATGTACAAATTACCCTACCCGAACAAATAAGTAGTTAGCAATACAACCCATGTACCCCCATGCCAAAGAAGTCCCTCTCACTCAGATAAATCATGCATGTTAATACTGTGATGATCACGAGACACTCACACTCATAAAGAAGTTCCAATAATGTGCACATAATACCATAGGCTTGCCCTTATTTTCTTTACCTTAGTTTTCAGACTGCTGGGTTAGGATCACTATAGGAATTTACTCGACTTATAATGTAGGATTGGGGGTTGGTATGGTATATTTGAGAGTTTAGTGACTATGCCTCCTTAGCACTACAATTATGTAAGTGGTCCACTTACCAACCAGTTTTCTTTCATTCCACCCTTATTTCTCCCTATTTGTTCTTTTATTGTTTATTTAGGTTGGGTGTGGTTTCTCTTATTCTTTTTTCATTTATATTTTATTTTTCTCTCTCTTTTTTTTTTACCACACCCAACCCTATTTTCTTTTCTTCTATTTACACCCTTCTTCATACCCACTTCTAATCATGCACCCTATGATAGCCACCTTCAACTTAGGTGATTTTCCTGAGTTGAGATGCATAGTTTCCAATGAGGACCAAGTCCAAAACAAGTTCATTGTAACTAAAATAGAATGGGAAAGTTGAAAAAAATAAAAATCACCTATCAGGATCAAAATTGGGATCAAGGGATACATATTCATATTTGAAAAGTTGTTTAGGCTAACAATGGACTAATTTCAAGAACAGACTATGATCCTTTCCTAATGGATTATCCTATAACCTAGGCTAACCAGGTAATTTTTGGATTCAACACACAATGGGAACAAAGTAAGTATCTCACACACACATGGCACAGGGTTCCATTATAAACTACCACTATTTCGATTCGTACAAATATTAGCAATGATTATTATGTCCATAATCGTAATGCCATAATAGATTCATAATGGTCATATTTATATACACGTAACACAGTTCAAAAAAATAAAATTTTTTGGACGGGTATCATTTATCCCAAAAACACTTTAATCAAAAACAAAAAAAATACCTCAACTGCCTTAGGTACTCATTTTTCTCCTTGTTAAACAAAATCAACACAATATGAAATGAAACACAATATGACATAATATTTCCTAGACATGCCAGCTCTACTAAGAGAAGATTTTGGGAAAAAAGACACGTCAACAAAACCCCCAAGAGGACATCTAGACCCACAAGGAGACCCATCTCCATCAAATAGTCATGCATTATCCCCAATGCATTAAACCGCTACAAAATAAGAGAGTTAGGAACATACCTGTGGCACCTTAGGTGTGGAGTTCCGACATCAATCATACTAATACAAATTAATATAGGTGTAAAAATAATAAGATACGTAGGGTTGCCTCCCAAGCAACGCCTGATTTACCGTCGCGACATAACATGACTATGTTGGCTACTTAGACTTCCATGTTGTGCCTTATTTAACATTGCGGCAGATCGCGGGTACCTTGATTATTTAGAATTCATCAAGATAGATAAAGAAGTGGCCTCCATGGTTATCAACACAGTTTATTATTGAGACAACCCTCTTGTCAGTTGGTTGCTTCATGGTTCTACAAACGTTGAATGTGATCCTCATTATTTAGTCTAAACTTAAGCTCCTCTTTCTCTATATCCACCAATGCTATACCTGTAGACAAAATGATCTCGCTAAGATTATGCACATCTTAAAGTCAACATCACAATCCAAGACAACCAAGTCAGCTAAAAAGATAAAGTTGTCCACCTTAACCAAAACATCAAATGATATGCCCATGGGCTTTTTCACCATATGATCTGCTATCAATAATCATATCAACGTTGTCTCAGGAGGTCTCTAGCCTAATTATATAAACACTACCAGTGGTATCAAGTTAATGTTGGCACCCACGTCACGCAGTGCTCTGGTAAACCCAGATGTCCTAATAGTGTAAGGAATCATGATTTATGCCTTAGATCGTAATATGATTGCACTATAATGATAAAACCTACCAACATCCTCATAACTGATAGCTCTCTTATTTTTTATCAAATCCTTCATAAATTTGGCATACCCAGGCATCTGCTCGAGAACTTTAAGAAGAGGGATATTCAAACTCAACTCTTTCAGCATATCAATAAAATTTTTGTACTTCCCTTATTCTTTTTTTGACTTCAACCTATGACGAAAAGGTGGGGAAGGTCGTGGAATAGTCTTTAAAATAAACTCAACTACCTTCCCCTTTTATTTATCCTTCTTAACACTTTTATTAACACTTGACAATTTTTGTGATGACTCATCATTAGTCACTAACTTTTCTATCTCCACTTTAGGTGTCTCATTGATATCAACACTATCATTACTCAGATTATAAACCTTAGACATAGGGGGGTCAATAGTGGCCTTAGTACTTTGAGTGGTGATGGATAAATAGTGACCATCATTTTTAGGATTCTATACTATATTACTTAGAAGGGTATCCTACTATCGCTAATTTAAGGTTGCTGACATCTGGGTAAATTACTGCTCCAATTGCTTGATTGCAATAGTATGCGATTCTACCTTCTAGGTCAACCCTAAAATGTCTGCACTCATTTTCTTGAGGAAATTTTCTTGACTTTCCTGACCCTTCACCAGATTTGTCAACATAGTCTCCATCCTTGATTTAGTGTTGCAGCTGGCTGGTGAAACATATGCACCACCTTTCTCCTTATAATAATTCTTACATCTCTAGTCACTGCCTCTCTCAATGCTTCGATCTCTGTACCTATCCTATAGTAGTTCCAACCTTGGTACCCTTGCCTAGAGTTTTAATTGTCTTGAGCAGATGATTGACCCTTGTCTTAGAAACCTACCAACTCTCTATCTAGATATTTTTCCTCTTCATCCACATCGGAATCACATGATATAGAGAAAATACCTTATGTATCCATTACATTCACCTCCTTAGAATTTATCATCGCAAATTGCTTTGTCAGTAACCCAACCTCTATCCTTAGCTGAGTAACCTCTTGTGCTACTGTGTCATCTCAACTCTGTGCTCTTTTGAAGCCCTAATAGCATAAGTTAAAATTCTTACTTTTGCCTCTCGAGTATACCACCTTTGATGTGAGACAGATCTGATCTAATATCTCTGATAATACCTCCCAATACAGGTACATAAATACTCTACTAGTAATAATGTCTGCCATAGATTTCAAATAGGCATTAAGGTCTCGATAGAATATTTCATGTAAGTTGCTTCTTGTAATTCTGTGATTCGGCACCATCATTAACTTCTTCTTAAACAAAAACCATGCCTCATACATTAATTTAGAATGCAACTGCCTAAAATTATATATCGCATCCTTTAATTGTAGAATTCTGGACGGAAGGAAAAAATGGTCTAAAAACTAATTTTGCAACTCTTTCCAAGTAGTTATGGACCCATGAGAAAGTTTCCCTAACTATGATATAGCATCATCAATTAGAAAGAAAGGGAAATATGTAACACCCCAAACTTTCACCTAGCTTAAATTCATCCTAAAAATGTCAAAGTCTTTCTTTAAAGATGAATACACTTTTATACATATGTAATTTTCAATATTTTTACTTTTTATTGTGTGGTAAATTGAATAAGCTTTCCAACGGTATAAAATTTGCCTAAATCCGATAACCGGGTGAGAAGTTATGACTATTTTAAGTTTCAGTCATTAAACATCGTTATTCAGGCCAGTAGCGCATCACGGAGCATGTAAAAATGGAAATTGTCATTTTTCAGTGAGGTACCATAATACTGATGCAATACGTCATAGTTTATTTTCACATTTGTCAATTTTTTGTACACCAATGTGATCCCACCGCATCGCGGTGAGCTTTCAGGTTGCATCCAAGGGGTAATGCGATTTAGCCGTGTTGCGTTGATGGTCCAATTCCCAGTTGTCCACTTTTCAGTGACACAATGCGATAGCACCGCATTGTGCCAAGGTCCCTGATCGGGATTTTTTAGTTTATTTTGAGTTTTAAAATCATTCCAGGGGTATTTGAGTCTTTTTCCATCGCGTTAGTCAGACTTTAGCATGAAATTCAACCCTAATAAACCTAGTTATACCATTATTCATTCATTTTTTCACCAAATTAAATCATTTTCTCTCAAGAGGCAAAAACCTTAGTTCAAGAATCAAGGTCAATCCTCAAGAATCTCTCTGAGAACCTTCAAGAACTTTTTTTCTTAAGTATATTAGGTGTTCATCTATGGGTTCCTTTTACCCATAGAGTCCAAAAATCTCTTTTTAAATATACAAGATCCAGATTTATGATTTCCGTATTTGAATTAGATTGAATTCATGTTCATGATAGTAGTTGGGCTTTAATCCATGATTTAAGTGCAATTTTTATGAAATTGAACAGCATGTGTGATGAATATGTGATTATCTTGATAAACCCTTAAATCTACAGAGTGATTAATGTGTCTATGATATTAATTGGGTTTTAATCCATGATTATTATATGATTCATGAAATTAGATTAGTATTTTATGGGGAATTATATGAATTTCATGCTAAACCTATGGAATTGTAAGTTGGGCATTGTAGTTTCCATGTTTATATGTTATCCATGCTTATGTGCATGAAGTTGTGCTCCCCAAGTGTTTGACAGAATGTCCATGTGAATAAAGTGATGAAATAATGACATGTTAGTATATGAACAAGCTTATGTTCTAAAAGTGTTTGATAAAATGTCTATATAGATAAAATATGAACATGTATACATTTTTATGATTTGCCAGATCATGTGATGCTTTGCTTTTCATGCTATCGAGTCCTTGGGGTATTTAATGTCCGATAATTTGGCTATTTATTTAGAGCCAGTGTTATTTACAGAATATTATCAGTC
Organism: Capsicum chinense; assembly: GCA_026120095.1. Taxonomy (NCBI): domain Eukaryota; kingdom Viridiplantae; phylum Streptophyta; class Magnoliopsida; order Solanales; family Solanaceae; genus Capsicum; species Capsicum chinense. The sequence continues at coordinate 58,942,797 of JAPEIP010000010.1, forward strand.
TTGTCACCATCAATAGTACTCTCTGTTAGATACAGAACTCAGTAGAACTCAGTCAGTTATAGCACTCAGGAAACTCAGTGAACTTAGTCCAGTTCAGTCCATTATAACAATTTAGTGTCTATTTAGTTGGGAGTAGGATTTAGCACCAAGCAAGTACAGTAATGACAGCTTCCCCATTAGATAGGCTAAGTCGTTAGCAGTAGTCACTGTACTCTAGAACTACATAGCCAGCATAGGATGAGGAGTTACCCATCATACTAGGCTTGACTACCACCCAGGGGCCACCCATCAGATTAGGATTGGCTCCGCCAGGTGTCACCCGTCAGTTAGGCTTGGCATCCTAGTTTTCTATTGATAGTACCCATGGCATGGTATTATTACCCTTCCAGCTGGGGTTACAGGTTAGACCCTAATTAATCCAGAGAGGGGTATGTCGGTTAGATAATTACCTCCTACAGTTTCAATTTCAGACTTCAGTTTAGAACTCAGTTTAGTTTTATAGAATCAAGACTATCAGACAGAGTCAATTAGTATCAGTAATTCAGTTATTAGTAACTATATATATAAGTTACTCAACCATCAAAACTCAGTATTAGCTTAAAAAAAGTACAAATACAATACATATCTATGTATGTCCACAATATTGTGTATTAGTATTTACAGTAGTTTTAGTTATCCATGTACTCTCATATTTAGTTACCCTATTTTATTTAGTTAGTTATTGTTCATGCATATGAGCCCATGCATTTAGCCTTACCTCATATCATAGGTTCGACGCTTAGGTTTCCTAACCACTCATAGACAGATCTAGTCAGTAGTCGTAGATTTAGTAGTAAGTCCTCATCTATCGAGGATATGCTTTTATTCAGTATTTTAGTAGTTTCAGTATTGTAGTAGTTGGAGTTAGTTGGGGGCTTGTCCCATTAACTCCATATTCAGACAGTTTAATTAGAGGCTTTCATACTAGACTAGTTTAAACAATATTTCAGATTCAGGTGTTTTATCAGATGTTGTTATTTATCATTATTAAAAATTTTGAACATTATGACATTTCAGCCTATTTTTCCTCATTTATTTAGCATTATTATTTAGTGCTCACAGTAGATATTAGTCATGGGTTAGCTTGTGGTCCTTCGAGATCGTATGCACTGTGTGACGACTAGGGGGTAGCCTTGGGTCATTATAAACTTGGTATCAGAGCCTAAGGTTCAACAGAGTCCTAGGGAGTCTGAAATCGGCATCAAGTAGAGTTTTATGCATGGGTGTGTAGTGCGCCACACTTATAGATAGGAGGCAATAAGATGTTTTAGGAAAAGTTTCCCTTCTTTCATGTCTTAGATCATTCTATAGAAAGGTCCTCTAAAAAAGTTATACAGATTCTCATCTTGCTCTATTCTTGCCCTTCCTTGTTTTCAAGGTAACAGAAACAATCAAGATTGATCAATCCTTACAAATAGAGATTTCTTAGGTAGTTTCTTACAGAAAGTTATGGGATTTTATGCAGGCTTAAAAACCATGCATTAATTCATGATTCATGAAAAATCATGCATCTAGCCAAACTCAGGTGTTCTTTTAGATCCCTCCTTAGAATCCTATGATAGCATATGACCTAGAGTTAAAAGAAAGGACCCAGAGGTTTAGCAGCAGTTAAATGGGGATAGTATTATCTGAATTTGAGCAGATTATATTTCATGGGGATAGTTGTATGAAAAGTGAATTAGTAGGATTAAAGTAGTGTATGCAAGAACTTAAGTTTGTTTATTTAAAATAAATGTTGTGGATGTGATATTTGCAGACTATGATGAAAGTAGTATGGTTATTAAAAATTTGCAGATATCCATATTATGTGTTAGAATCTACGTTTGAATCTTTGAAGATTGAGCTAGTAGGAAAAGAAGTTGAGGATTCTAAGTTAGTCAATGTTGAGGTTGCTATATGATGATTGTTGGGGAAATAGAAAGCTAAGAATCATGTATCAGAAGGAAGTACTAGCAGTGGACCATACATTATCAGGAGTAGTCCTTCAAAATAAGTTTAGTATTTATGAGCATTGTGATATCTCAGGCTCTAAAGTAAAGTGGTCTCAGCTCGATTTAGAGTTTATTAAGTAGTTCACAGACTTATAATAATGGCTTTAAGGTAAGAGGGATATTGTAGAACAAGTAACTAAGTCAGACTTTCAGATTTTAGTAGTAATGTTAGTATGTAGAGAGAAACAGTGGGAGAGATTGATTCCCAAATCGTCCTTACCTTAGTACAAAGTTTTGAACTTCAGCTATCACAATATCTACTCATGCCTTACACATCAACTCTGTAATCGTAGTTCCTATTTGTGCACATTATCAAATCTCATGTACGTTTACAGTTTTTAGTATTAGGAGTTCTAGTTTCCACAGTATTATGAATCATGATCCATGAATACAGAAACTCCAAACTCAGGTCATCCAGCTCATGACTCATGTACTCATGTCTTACAGTGTGCTTAGTTTCCATGACTTATGCTATATTCCTAATGATCAGCTAAATCAAATTTATCATGTATATCCTTAGTTTAAAACTCTTGCTAAAGTCCAGGATGTTGATGTTCTATTCCTTATGCCTCAGTTAAGTATCAAGTTCAGTATAGTGACCATTCATGCTTCAGGTCCCCATGTTTTAACTTTCAATGAACTCTCCTTATGAAATAATGTAGTGATGAGAAGTTACTTAGAAGGGAGAGAATAAATGCTTTATGTTAAGAAAAGATTATTGCATGGTAGTTTTACGCGAGGCTGTAGTTATGAAGATAGGCTTGAATATCATGTTAGTATGTGGGTGAATAGAAAGAAAGAGGTTGTACTTAGTTATTGGAGGAAAAAAATTAGAATTCTTCCTGAGATAAGAAGTTGAGAGAATGCAGAATGTGAGTGTACATTTAGATCCTCAATTTGTGTCAATCCCCATCATGTAGCTATCAGAACTTAGTCATAGTCTCAGTTCAGCATTCATTATAAAACTCAGTCCAGTTTCAAGTTTGCTTGACTAAAGCGTACTGTTACCAGTTATTCAGTTGTCAGTATTTTAGTATTTCAGAATCATGTTATGTGCTTAGTCGTTCATTCCTAGATAATACTATTCCACGAATTCATGCTCAGTTACCTCACGCTCCTTAGTCAGTCCTTACCTCATAGGCATAGTACTTTATAGTTTCAGTCCAGTTATTCAGGTTAAGTACAGTTTAATCTTACATGACCAGTATTCATCTATTAATCATCCAGTTAATCAAATAGGTTAGTATGTTTACGTATTCGTGCTAAGTTCCTATGTGAATATTTTCAGTAGTCTCAGGTGAAGAATTATGTTAAGGTGGAGGGTATAGTTGAGATAGTGTACGAGAAATATATTTAAGCTTGAACATTTGTAGCGGAAGTACATAAGGCTTAGTCATTCTATTTTAGGTGATGTTTCATATTCCTCACCTCATATTATAGAATTTTAGCCATGTTGTGATTTATTATGTCTCATTTAGGCCATGCCAGGATTTCCTTTCTCCCTAAAGTCGGTAAAAATTTATAGTATTAGTTATCATTGCATATCCAGTCACACATTCATAATCAATTCAGTCATGTATTGCATGCATCAGATATTTATGTACAACATATAAACTCAGTCTATCAGTAGTCCTCAGCTTAATCAGTCTTATTCGAGGAGAATGTTCCCAAGAGGGAGATATTGTAACACCCCATACTTTCACCTAGCTAAAATTCATCCCAAAAATGTCAAAGACTTTATTTAAAGATGAATACACATTTATACACGTGTAATTTTTAATATTTTGACTTTTCATTATGTAGAAAATTGAATAAGCTTTCCAACGATATAAAATTTTCCTAAATCCAATAACAGAGTGAGAAGTTATGGCAATTTTATGTTTCAGTCATTAAATACTATCATTCAGGCCAGTAGCGCATCGCAGAGCATGTCAAAATGGCAATTGTCAGTTTCCAGTGAGGTAATATGATACCAACGCATCGCATCACAGTTTATTTTAACATTTGTCAATTTCCAGCACACCAACGTGATCCCACCGCGTTGCAGTGAACTTCCAGGTCGCATCCAAGGGGTAACACGATTCCACCGCATTGTATTGATGGTCCAATTGGCAGTTGTCCACTTTTCAGTGACACGGAGCAATAGCACCATGTCACGCCAAGGGTCTAAATCGGGATTTTTTAGTTAATTTCTAGATTTAAATTTTGAGATTTTAAACCATTCCAAGGGTATTTAAAACTTTTTACACAGCCCTAGTCAGCCTTTAACATGAAATTCAACCCTAATAAACCTAGTTACACCATTATTCATTCAGTTTTTCCCCAAATTAAATCATTCTCTCTCAAGAGGCAAAAACCCTAGTTTAAGAATCAAGGTTAATCCTCAAGAATCTCTCGAAGAACCTTCAAGAACTCTTCTTCTTAGGTATGTTAGGTGTTCATCTATGGGTTCCTTTCACCCATAGAGTCCAAGAATCCCTTTTTAAATCACAAGATCTTAGATTTATGATTTCCATGTTTGAATTAGATTGAATTCAAGTTCATGATAGTATTTGGGCTTCGATCCATGATTTAAGTGCAAGTTTCATGAAATTGAATAACATGTGTGATAAATATGTGATTATCATGATAAACCCTTGAATTTACAAAGTGATTAATGTGTCTATGGTGTTAATTGGGTTTTAATCCATGATCATTATATGATTCATGAAATTAGATTAGTATTTTATGGGGAATTATATGAATTGCATGCAAAATCCATGGAATTGTAAGTTGGGCATTGTAGTTGCCACGTTTATATGTTATCCATGCTTATGTGGATGAAGTTGTGCCCCCTAACTATTTGATTGAATGTCCCTGTGAATAAAGTGATGAAATCATAACATGTTAGTATATGAACAAGCTTATGCCCTACAAGTGTTTGATAAAATATCTCTATAGATGATATAAGAACATGTATACATTGTTATGGTTTGCAAGATCATGTGATGCTTTACTTTTAATGCTATAGAGTCCTGGGGGCATCTAATGCTCGACAATTTAGCTATTTATTTAGAGCTAATGTCAGTTACAAAATAGTGTCAGTCTTGTCATGATCAATAGTGCTCTCAGTTAGATACAGAACTCAGTCAGTTATAGCACTTAGGAAACTCAGTGAATTCAGTCCAGTATAACAGTTTAGTGTCTATTTAGTTGGGAGGAGGATTTAGCACCAAACGAGTGCAGGGATGATGACTTCCCCATTAGATAGGCAGAGTTGTTAGCAATAGTCCCTTCACTTCAAAAATGCATAGCCAGCGCAGGATGCGGATTCACCCATCAGATTAGGCTTGGCTACGCCCAGGTTTCATCCATTAGTTAGGCTTGGTATCTTGGTTTTCTTTTGTTAATAACCATGGCACGGTATTAGCACCCTTCCAGCTGGAATTATAGGTTGGACCCCATTCTATTCAGATAGGGGCATGTTCATTAGATGATTAGCTCTCATAGTTTCAGTTTTAGTCTTCATTTTAGAACACAGTTTAGTTTTGTAGAATTAAAACTGTTAGACACGGTCAATCAGTACTAGTAATTCAGTTATCAATAACTTCAGATATCAGTTACTCAGTCATCAGGACTCAGTACTTAGCTTCAAAAAAGTTCAAATACAGTATACATCTATGTATGTCCACAGTATTGCGTACTCAGTATTTACAGTAGTTTTAGTTATCCATGTACTCTCATATTCAGTTACTCTATATCATTCAGTCAGTTACTGTTCATGCATATGAGCCCTTGCATTCAGCCTTACCTTATCTAGCATATCAGTACATTCCATGTACTAACGCATACTCCTTGTTTGAGATAGATATCTCATATCATAGGTTTGGACGCTTAGGTTTCCTGACCACGCATAGACAGATCTAGTCAGCAGTCGCAGATTTAGTAGTGAGTCCTCATCTATCGAGGATATGCTTTTATTTCAGTATTTTAGTAGTTTTAATATTATAGTAGTTGGAGTTATTTAGGGGATTGTCCCATCAACTCCATATTTATACAGTTCAGTTAGAGGCTTTCAGACTAGACTAGTTCAGACAGTATTTCATATTCAGGTGTTTTATCAGATGTTGTTATTTATCATTATTTCAAAATTTTGAACCTTACGGCATTTCAGCCTATTTTTTTGCATTTATTCAGCATTATTTTTCAGCGCAGACATCAGATATCAGTGATGGGTTAGCTTGTGGTCCTTCGGAATCATAAGTATCGTGTGACGACTAGGGGGTAGTTTCGGGTCGTTACAAAAGACATGAGTCTTAGAGATTTTTGATCTACCCCAGACATAGTGTATAAAGTGCAAATTTCAATAAAATAAATGAGGTGTATGTTTGCATCATCAACCGACAAGCCAGAAAACACACCTTTCAAATTCAACTGGATCATTGCACTAATAATGTCAAACTTTACACCCAGTGGAAATGCATGAGGAATGATAGTTCCTGTATCGATAGGCTCAATGTATCTCAAGTCCTCCTATGGATCATCATATGGTGGCAAGTACTGATAGGCTGGGAGTACTTGAGCTCTACCGCTTCTAACTCAATATCAGTTTCCATCGAGTTCTGCTCGATGATCTGCTCTTTGGCACTAGCTCGCCAACTCTGCATCCCGAGCTATGCGATGGGCATCCATATCACTCCTCGCAATATTTGATTTTACTAATAATTGAGTAGTAGTTCAATCAATTATCTCCTGAATTGCACCAGAAGTAGGAGGCAAGCTAGTAGGATTATCCCAAATCCCCTTAAGATGACCTTCATGTTCGTATTCTATCATCCTATGATTTGGTTATAGGATTCTCTCTAGCTCAGGATCATGTCGGAGTGCGGGATTTCCATGACTCATAGTGCTAGTCATACACCTATGCGTGCCCAAAAAGAACAAAAAAATAAAAGCCAAAAACCTCAACAAGTTTAATCAATAACTCCGTAACCGTAATTCCCCAGTAATGGGGCCAAAATTTTGGTGTCGCCCAAAAATACAACTCCAAGAAGTATAAAACGATTGATGTCAAAATATAGTAACCCAAATAGGTTGGGGTCAAACCCAAAGGGAATAGGCCAGAAATATCTTGTGAACTTGTTGAATCATAGGGCAGTGTAGAAAAGCAGGGGGATTTACAGTAATCAGTAGAAGTAACAAGATTTAAATAATTTTGGTTGTAAACAATCTTAAACAAACACTAGGTTTATGTTCCCCTGGGCTTCTAACTGCGTAGGTTTTTCATGCTCAATCTAACTATCTTACAACTTTGCATGTAGAATCTAACTAGTTATATATCACCAACAGTCTCTCAACACCATTTGGTGAATCTCACTTATTTCCTCTCGATCTCAAAGGTTGCATTACTAATCCTAGTCTTGGATCCCAAATTAACAAGGGTTGATATCCTCGAATCACTAATATGATCTTCTTTTCCCAATCTCTGTCTCTCTTTTGAGTTGTTATCCAATACAGGAAGGTTCCTACTATTTACAACCATTAAAAAAGCAATCAAAGTAAAGAAAATCACAATACATGCAACAACTATGATCTAGAAGGAATATCACACTTTCTCTACTTTGTTAATCCCGCCAGGGTTTCCACAACACTAGCTAAAGGAATTAGCCGCTCATAGTTGCAAAAAAAATCCATGGAATTCAATAAAGAAAGCATAGAATCAATCTCACAATTATAAATGAAGAAAATCCAAAGTCTCAAACCAATTAATCAACCAAAAACCAAGAACACAAGAATCCCAAGATCAAAAGTCAACCTTGGAATCAAAAAAATGTTTGTGAATAACATGGATGCATAAACTAATACAAAAATGTAAAAAAGGTATATACAGATTACGTAGAAACCCCGAGAATTCTTTCCAGAAAAAAATGTGAAAACTCAATCGGTGGCCAGCTATGATGCCACTTATGACCCGTAGGTGACACCTACACCCCGTAAGTGGTCCTACTAGGTGACAGAAAAATCTTCTTTTGTGGATTCTTTGAACTTTTGGACCTCTAAAACTTGCACTGGCACCTACAATGCTGTAGGTGGCACATATGGGCAGTAGGTAGCCCTTAGTAGGTGGTAATACCAAATTCTCAACTGATGATTCTCTGAATGTCAACCTTTTGACATCAACTCTGATACCTATGCCACGTAGGTGGCACCTAAGTTATGTAGGTGCCATCGTAGGTTGTCCCAAATCCATCTTTCAACTTCTTTTCTCCTATTTATCTCCCAAAACCTAATTTTCTACAAAACATAACATAAAATCACATCATATCTAACAAAATACACCTAAGTACTTGCATATTTCTCGATTTTAAGCATTAAAAGTTCAGTGAAACTATGACACATAAAGGTATAATTTATCCATATGTTAACTAAAAGTTGAAGATTAAAAAGTTGTTAACTAGAAAATACACATTAACCCAATATTAAGATGGGCAGAAGGCATATAACAATGTGAAGAATAGAAGAAAGGAGAAATAATTAAGGATTTATAGTGGGTTGAATATAGAAAGGGGGACAACTAGTAGCAGATTACACGTAGAAGAAATCCTACCAATTAAAGACGCATTGGAGCATGTGATTTGTCACGACCCAATTTATGAGTCATGATGGTACCTATTCTATCCCGCTAGTAGGTAAGCCAAATCGTAGCTCGGACTTAAACACAATGGGTTAACTTGGTGGAAGTACCCTAAACGGGCCTAATAGGCAATCCAACATAATAAATAAGCAAGACAATTGAAATAGTTTAAAGGTAGTCACTACATAAATACCAACCCAGGACCTGGTAGAGCCAGTATAAGAGCATCTAGAAATAAAATTACAACCTAATTATCTAGAATAGTCAATACATCTGTCTTAAAACAAAAGACTGAACATAGAAATATATAAGAAAATAGGTGACTACGACTCCAAGAGCTTACTCTATCTCCAGATATCACAATATAACCATCAATCAATGATTGCAACTAGTACTCGTATCTACACCAAAAAGATATAAAAGTGTAGCATGAGTACTAAAACAATGGGTACTCAATAGGAAACATCAGCCAACTGAGCTAAATCATGATATAAGTATGATAGAATGCAAGATAACATAACTAAGTCAAGGTAAGGAAGCAAACCTGCATCAACTCTAACATCGTTGTGCATACATAAATAAATAAATTGAAACAATAGCATAACATAACATAAAGCATCAATGCATGCAAACATAACTACAAAATTGGCTCCCATACGCCAATTGGTGTAGAAAAGTACAAAATTAGCTCCCATACGCCAATTGGTGTAGAAAAGTAAATAACCCATTGCCTCATAATCCCGAAAGCTACAACCAAGATAGAATAACCCACTACCATTATTTATAATCTGTCATAATATAATTTGAATTAATTCAAGTCATGCAACACTATAGCTATTACTTTTCCATATCCATCACTTGCCAATTAATCAACTAATCATTATTTCACTAGAATCCATATATATCATACCACATTATAACTATTTCCTTATTTTTGACTTAGCTAAATTATCAATCTCACCCCTCAAGTCATCATATTATAATAAGTATATCATCATAGTATAATATGTATATGCAGACTCAAAGCAGTATATAAATATATATACAATCAATAGACGGACTTGAACCAGTAAATATATCATCAATAGCTAGACTTGAATCGGTAAATATATCATCAACAACTAAACTTGAACTGGTAAATGTACCATCAATAGCCAGACCTGAACTGATCAATATATTATCAAAATCCAAACTTAAATCGGTAAATATATCATCCATAGCCGAACTTAAATCGATAAATATATCATCAGTGTAATCAATAGTATTAGTAATAGGATAAATAATAGCATAATCAATAGGCATCAGCTCTTACATCAACTAACATAACCATCAAGTGTCAAGGTTTCTCAATATTACCTTAATAAGCATTACCAAGAGTCTAACAAGCGTGATAAGGTCTACAAAAGCTAACATGTGTCTTAGCCTAAGGTGGGTCAAGGGACCGCTTATAATCCCTCTTAGTTTTTTTTTAGACAGATTCTACCTGAGCTAGGTTTAAGGTATTTAATCCACTTTAAGATGTTAAGTAAGCCTTAATTAGTCCTAATATAGGAAATTCACTTAAAAATATGAGCAACAACGTCAATTATGCCTAATTTATGGATTTTGAATAGCCTAAGTGGTCCAACTCCCAAAGAATTTTAATTCATTATACCAACACCTAAAACCCATCCTAAATCTAACATAATATCATAACAATACTATGAACTATCTCAATGTAACAAAGGAGAAAACCTAGCCTACCTTGATGCCTAAAAAATCTCAAAAAGCCCACTAACTCACAACTTTTCCCTTCTGAGAAGCTTCCGCAAGATGCCAAGCTATCAAAATCACATTCTACTCATCAATATGAGAATAATGATACCCATATTGTACTATTGTGCTTTGGGTTCAAAAATCACCCAAAAATCCCATATGGGTTCCATTTATGCAAAAATCATATTTTAAAAACCAACCCAATGTTCCTACACGCTCAACGAATCATTACGCTAAGAAATGGGTGAAACCCTAGCTAATTTGGGGCTAAAATTAAGCCCCCAAGTTTTGGGGATTTTGAACAAGAAATGGGAAAATCCACCATGAAATTAGAGGAATCTTAACTCAAATCCAAAGTAGAATTAAGGAATAATTATTAACCAAGCTCCCCGAATAACCTATAAGCTTTAATTTTAAGCTATCTCTCTAATTAGGGTTTTAGATCTCAAGAAAATGGGTGAAGAATGGAAAAGGGGATGAAAATGGTGTATTGATGCCTATCCCAGGTCTCTAGGTCTTGCGATCGTGACTTGATATTTGTGATCACCATATCTTGTTTGCACTAGTGGATTGCCATCACAACAAGCCACCATAATTACGACACTTAGGGCCTACCAAGGGTATCGCGAAAGAGACCCTTGGCTCACGATTGCGGTGTATTAGATAACAACAGTAGACTTGGAATTTTCCAAGTCTCCGCCAAGACCTTGGGATTCACTTGGAATACCGTATATGCAAATGGTCTATGTAACCACACCAAATTTGATGTTCCAAACTCAATGGCGCAGTTGAAATATCCATTTAGGTCATTTTTATAAAATGTAGGTCCCACACCTAATTTTCATTTTCTTAACTTTCCAATCAATAGGTTGAAATGAGCTCGAGTACCTTGAGACCTGAACCAAGTGTCCACCTAGCCTTAAATCAATATTCCGGTGCTGCTGGAAATGTCAAAATTTGTATTCAACATTGTTTGACTAAAGTTTTTACCCGATGGCCATTTAGAAACAACAAAGACTTCAAAATAGGGAAATAACACTAAAAACAAACAAAATGCCCGATAACTAAATTGTCAATTCCAGCAAGTCATAAATGCCTTGTGACAGCTATAAAGAAGCTCTAGTGGCAAAAATATGTAGAAATATGAAAAATGACTTGAAGGGTTATTATACGAGTACCTTAATTAGATGAAGTGGATCACTCATACGTAATGAGATATAGCAGTCCTAATTAGTCTAGCAGTTATAAAAGACGTTATATCAAAACCAGTTGGAAAGAAGAAGTCAACTTTGGAAAATCCTAATCCTCTTCCTAAAAATTCACTCTTTCTCTCTTCTCTTCATCAACTTAATTTCTCTATCATTTAAGGTGATTTTACCATTAAAAACTGTCTCTAAGCTTCCACCCCAAGTGATTTTTCTTAGTTTTATCATTGTAATAGTACAATACATGTAATCACTTTCCAAACTATCACTAAATCCAAAATTCTTTTTTAAAAATTAGAGGTTGATAAGTTCATAACAAGTGGGTATTAGAGAAAATGTTGGCCCTCAATGACTATCGTAGAACCTCTATCCAAATCAATGGAAGAATTCATGATAAAGTTGGTAACCCAACTTCAAGGTCGCATAGCTAAATCTAGAAATAAGTTTGAGTTTCATGACTCGATGTTAGATGAATTAAGAAGGAATCAGGTATTTTGATGAAGAAAGGGTTCTTGCCCAACAGGATGGTGTCTTGGGAAGTTCTCCATGAAAAGGAAACCAGCTAGAGGATTCATGAAGCAAACCAATAATGTGTGAGAAAAATCACAACGGAAGGGTTTGAACCTTAGTAATATCCATCATCCTAAGTTTGAATTTTCTTTTTTGAGGGTGTTGATCATTGTTCCTTGTTGAGGAAGGGTGAAGGATACTTCCAATATCATCACATGAAAGACCTTGGCTAAAAATTCAAAATATCATCCTTTTAACTTAATGTGAAAGCTGAGTTATGGACTTTTTGCTATCACATAAGAATAGGAAATGTTAGGTAGAAACACTTTACTGATGAAATATGCAAGAGGTTTGAAGAGATTGAAAATATTAATACTAATTTAATGGGGGAGTTCAAAAAGACAGACAAAAATCACTGTGGATGAATTCCTGGATAAGATTTAAGAGCTCAATATTTTAGTCCTGAAAAGAAACCCATATTTCTTGAAAATTTATTGATGGAGTTCTTTATAGAAGGCTTAAATGATGACATAAGATACACTGTAAAAATGAACCTTGATTCAATAAGCTATGACGTGGACAAATCTAGACATCAAGAAAGATTACTGAATTCTTAGTAAAGGAAAGAGAGAGGCCAATTGTGTAGACAGATACCTAGTGGAGGAGGACTAGGGGGATATGTGGCAGGCAGAGAAACCAACAATTTCACTTGGAATCTAGTCAATAAACTATTTGAACAAAGGATGGAATGTGGTTTGTGCTAAAAGTGTAGGGAAAAGTTCTACATAGGACATCAATGCAAACAAAAACATCTTAATGCCATATCTACTTCAGCAGACCCAAATAAGGTTGAAACACTGGACCACACTAAACTAGTTGAATAAATCTATGAGGAGGTGTCAATAGAAGAAGTTTTTTAGTAGCCATTAGCTTCAATGCTTTGTTTAGAACTGAAGTGCCTAATACTATTAGGATACAAGGGGAACAAAAATAGAACATGGCCACTTTTCTATTGGATTTAAGAAGTTCTCACAGTTTTTTAGACATTGAGATCACTAAGAAGATAACATATAGTATTTGTAAAGCTGCTCCTATGAAAGTGAAATTAGCAAATGGAAGTCATGTAATGAGTAGAACTTTCTTTCCCAGTTTTAAATGAAGGATACAAAGGGAAAAATTCATTGGTTCAATCAGGTTGGTCAGTATAGAAAGAGATGATATAATACTTGGAGGGTATTGATGAAGGATCATTACCTAGTATTCTTAGACTTTGTAAAGTATAAGGTGAAAGTGACTTACATGGGAAAGAGAGTATAATTGAGAGGTATGTACAACTAAGTAGAGCTTAAGAGCATGTTTACTAGTGGGTTAAGCAATTGCTTAGAAAGGATAGACTATTTGGGCACACTTATACACAGTTAATTCCACCAACATAAAAGAGAAATAATTTATACCATAGGAGATACAAGTAGTTCTAAAGGAGTTTCCAGATGTTTTTACTGAATCTAAAACACTTCTACCAAATAGGATCCATGATCATTACATCCTCCTGCAAAGTGATGCATCACAACTCAACATCAGATCATATAGATACAATAATTTTCAAGAGAATGAAATTAAAAAATGTGTTCTAGAAATTCTTGATAATGGTACAATACAAACTAGTCACTATTATTTTTCTTCCCCAATGCTATTAGTAAAGAATAAGGATGGGAGATAGAGATTTTTCATAGGCTATATCAAGATTAACAAGTTGTATGTTAAAGATAAATTCCCTATTCCCCTAGTGGAGGATTTTATGAATGAATTTCACGTGTCTAATATTTTCTAAAAAGTTAATTTAAGGGAATGTTATCATCAGGTCAGGATGGGGCATGAGATATTCCAATAAAAGTCTTTGTCACTCATTTAGGGCATTACAAGTTTAGGGTTATTCCCTTTGGGCTAAAAATGCTTCATCTACTTTTCAAAATCTTGTAAACCACGTGTTCAAAGCAAAGGAAGTTAGTAGTGATATTCTTTGATGGCATTCTACTGTACAACATTTCCCTACTTGAATATGTAGGAAAAAAGTATTATCACTATTGAGAAGAGATCAATTTTTTCTAAATGGTTTAAGTGTTCTTTTGGGCAGTCGCAAGTTGAATATTCTTGGACACATCATTACTAGTCTAAAATTATACACATTTCGTACTTAGGTTGAGGCCATTAACAATAGGCCTAAACCCAATACCATTAAAGCTTCAATAGGTTTTCTTGGATAAACTAGGTATTACAAGAGGTTTGATCAATCTTACAGTATCACAAGCAGGCCATCTCTCAATATGATCAAGAAAAATACCTTCTAATGAGAAGAAAAGGTTGAAGCTACCTTTACCAAATTCAAGGAAGCCATGACTACAGCATCAATGTTGGCTTTGGTAACTTTACCAAAAACCTTTGTTATAGAGACAAATATATGTTTGAAATGGACTGGGGTAGTCTTAATGCAAGGCAGATACCATTGACTTTTTCCAACAAAACCTTATTTTCTAGGAACTTGGGCCTATCTACATATAAAAAAGTGTATATAGTTGTAGTTGCAGCTAAAAATAAATGGAAACACTAATTACAAGGAGGTCATTTCGTAATCAGGACAAACTATTAGAGCTTAAAGTATCTCCTAGAGCAAAGGGTGACCACTACTTTACAATAAAAAAGGCTGACTAAAGTGATGAGATTGGATTGGGAGATCCAATATAAGAAAAGGACTATTAATAGAGTGGCTAATACCCTCTTTAGAAAACTAGAGAAGGGTATAAATTAAAGGCTATTAATGATATACAACCCACTTGGATGATGAAATCTAGTGCTAGAAATAAGCATGATTCCTTATCCCAACAATTGATTTCTAAGCTAATTATAGACCTATAGGTAAACCTAATTATATATTCAATCAAGGTATTATTAAATACGAAATAAATGTGTTTATGGGTAAAGATTTTTCCTTGAGAATGAATACTATTAAAGCTCTAAATCAATCTTCCTTTGAATAATACTCATATCGATAGGGTACTTACATGAAGGTGAAGATGGCTTCAATAGCATGGGAGTAGATATCATCAAATGAATTTTTGAGTGTGATCTACGCCAGAGGAAAAAAATTGACTATGTATAGTACCTAGGTCTATTACAACCTTTACCTATCCTAGAGGATCCCTAGAAGATATTTTTCATACATTTTATTGAGGGGCTACCTTCTTCGGGGCACAAGAACTCAATCTTAGTTTCGGTGAATTGATTAACTAAGTATGGGAATTTATTTGTACTTAAACACTCCTACTATGCCTAAGATGTAGTTCAAGTGTTCTTAAGGGAAAATTTGTAAGTTGCATGGGTTACCAAGGACCATTGTACCAGATAGAGATAGAATCTTTACTAGTTAGTTTTGGTAATACTTGCTTAGTTTTTTTAATTCAAAGTCAGGCATGAATTTAATTTATAAATAAAAAATACCAAATTCAATAATATGTACATTAATGGGATAGGTTCAAAAGTGACCCGACTGAAAGAAAAATATAAAAATCTAAATATAAGATGAATAAAAATCAGGAAATGTAAAGTCTATTAGGAAATATCTAATAGAAGCAAATGTAAGATTCTTCTCCAAATAAGTGGCTCCTATGTCTTCATCAATATCAAATTTCTCTCCACTGATCTATGAGACACTTTGATTGAATTTCTTCAAGTTTACAATTAAACTAATCTTTGGATAATGTTCAGTTACATGGAATTTTAAGCTAGAGATTCATGTCTTTATTTTCAGCATCTAAACTCACTTGCAAGCTCTCTACAGGTAAACACAACTTTGAATTAATGAAGCTTGAACGTGTATATGTTATTAGTTTCTAGATCAAAAGTAGGATCTACGTAGTTAATTCAACCCCCTCATAACTCAGATAAGTATCTTCCTTTTCAATCTCATTTAAACATAATCATCTCCTCTTTTTTACCTGATCACTGGAATAAACGTCTATTGAGATTAATACAACCACCAGATCTGAAATTAGTACGAAAACAAAAATGAATATAGAGATTCATGTGTTTGTTCTTATTTTTGTAGGTTAAATTAAACTTCCATTTTTTGTTATTAATAGTAAAGACCCTAGATACATGCTTGGTTGGATTTAGTATCTAATGAACACCCCAAAATTCTCACATGTGTGGATACTTAAATCTCTTGAAATGACTAGAGAAACAGGTAGCTATGTAGGTACTTATACTCTGATCAAATCCAAAACCAAAAAAAAGTTGTGAAATCCTGCTCAAATATGATTTCTAATTATACGTATGCTCAATTACTCATGATGTGTGTACAATAAACCTTCTTATGTTGGGTAATTGCTTTCTCTAAATTGAGTAGCCTCTTACCTGTACTAGGAATATCATAAAATTGATTTATCTGAAAATCATATGCAAAATATAATACAACAACAACAAACCCAGTGTATTCCCACCTAGTGGGGTCTGGGGGGGTAAGATGTACGCAGTCCATACCTCTACCTCTAAAGAAGTAGAAAGACTATTTCCGATAGACCCCCGGCTCAAGGCACGAGATACCACACAAACACATAGTAAAGCACAGAA
>JAPEIP010000010.1:58987802-59003679 GCA_026120095.1 Capsicum chinense
TGAAAACTTGACTTGGTTACCCATTTTATCATCCCCCCCTTAGATTTAAGTCATTACTCTAAGTCTGTGAACCACTATATACACTCTGGTATAAACTGAAATCACTTTACTTTAGATTCGGGGATATAGCAATACACATAAAACTAAACTTACCCTGTAAGACAGTATCTTCATGTATAGCAACCAATGCTAATACCTCCTTCTAAGATTCAACCCCTTAGGTTTCTATAGAACTAAAAGTCATCATATAACATCTTAAACATTTACCAACTCGGATTCTTCTAACACTAATCATGGATATCTCCAAACCTTTGACGGACCATACTACTTCTGTCATAGTCTACCAACATCACGAATCCAAACTTATATTTCGAAACCATGAGAATTAAGATTATGCAAAAAGGCTCAACATCATTAATCATAACTCCATGACTTAGCTATCAAGAACATTGCATATTACCTAACTAGTCTTTCTCCACCTAGCAACTCAACGGTACTACTAACCACACAACATGCAATAATCCTTGAAAATAATGCAATCCCATAGCACCTTGGGCATACTTCTTTATCATACTTACAACATCAGACTTGATTATGAATCAAATAAACTTAAGCCCTTGTATACAATGTTCAAGCCTACTAGATCACTTTCTCACAACTAACACCCACCACATCAATTCATTATATCCACCTTGATGACAATCTACTATTCTAACTTAGTGTCTAGTTCTAGTATGATAAACCACCACTTCATGCACTATTCTTATATGCCAAAACATCGAGAAACATTAATTTGCAAAACTTTATAACAGTAAGGATCAATCACAATCCTATGATCTATCTTATTTAAAATCCATTAACACATCTTCCTTCTACACATCATTACTATCTACCCTTTTAATACAGCTAAACTTAGTTCATGGCTCCAGAAGTCCCAACTAAACTTCTTTTTATACACATGAACTGTGATTTGATACTTCTTTTCTACCTTACCTTCTACTAAACTAACATACAAGGAGGTATCACTTTATTACCAACTCAATCATATGCAAAAATATTCAGCCATACATATATTCAATAAATTGCCCTTACCACTTTTCTTGCCATTACGCCACTAAACCCCAGTTCCAACCAACACAAGAACAACAAGTTGCTAGTGAATCGAAATAGGCCCCACACGGCTCCACTAGACTTTCATTTTGTGTTTTGAACAAGAAATGAGATGAATGACAAGGCAACTATACTAGTGAATCAAAAGAGCATCACACGGCTTCACTAAACTTTCAGTTTCAACGACATAATGATAATAAGATTACAAAAGATAGAAACTTGGCACACATCATTCCATGATCTAAGAATACACATCTTACTCTGTATATAAAAAAAATCTGAGTCAAACACTCCCCCCACTGACTACCATACAATCCAAACATGCTACTAGTTACCATATTAGTCTATCACTATAAATGGTAAATCATTCTCAAACATCAATTATTCAACTAAACACATTTATCTATGCAAAAGTCACCCTCACTCTAACTTCTAGCCTTGCGACTTCACATTACCAACTTCTTGGTCCAATATCACTTCCAATAGGTCATGACTCTATCACTTTAACTTATACTACTACTCGGGTGAAAATACAGTTCCAATATTCTGCTACACACCATTCCCCCTGAAGCATGACGTCTGTAACATAAATTTTGAAAAGGACTGAATACACTTAATACTACAGGATGAAAAACACAGTTTCATCATAATCAAAGTTCATACTAGAATCAATACACCTTGGAGTACTAACGGGCTCTTCTCAAGTCCTTTTACAAATTTTAAACTCTTATATGACTTAATCAGAAAGGACCATACCATTTAGACTTTAAACTTCTGCACTTGAATCACCCTAATAATAAGATATATCGAAGCACATCAAAGTAAGAAAAGAATTAGGATGACTTTACTTCCGTATGGGCGACACTATAGCACGATTTAGAGTATGTAAGAGGGACATTCTGACTCCAAAGCTCGAACTAGAACATGAAGAAAAAGAGACATTCATAAACGTCTAGTAGCCTCCTGCCTATAAGTGTGGCGCGTTACACACCCATAAATAAGAATCTACCTGACATGATTTCATAGACACCCTGGGATCATGAATCATGCTTTGATACCAAGTTTGTCACGACTCAAATTGGGGCCCTAGTTGTGATGAGCATCCCAAACCATGAATGCCCAGACACTTTTCTCTCTCTGGTAATCATGCATAATATTCATAAGTTATAATAGCAGATGCGAAATTTTAAATTATTACGGAAACATGGTCATACTCTAAGTTCAATTAAACTATGAAAAGTGAAATCCAATATCAACTACATAACATTTGAACTAGTTTGCGACATCTCTACTACATCTAAAAATAACAACTGTCTGAAACTGGGACAAGGCCCCAGTGGACCTAAATCAAAATAAATAACATAATCTAAAAGAAATAGGCCTTCTGTAATTGTACACATCATTGCTATCTGGAAACTCTATGGCCTAGCAGGACCTCTAAATTGAGCTTTAGACCCTGGGAGAAAGGGGGGTCAATACAAATGTACTGGTATACAAAGTAATCCAAAATAAAGCTTTTAGATAAATATAATAATGGAGAGAAATTTTTCCAAACATCACGCATAAAATAGTTTTCAAAACACATAAGCATCGTTTTGATAATTATAAAAACCTTTCTATCAATGCAATTTCTGATCTTTGTATTACTTCTGAGTTAGTTGGTATGCCCCTAAAAGTCTAAAATCCCACGGGCTATATGGAGTCCGCCATTGACTCGGCGGGGAAGCCCCCAACCCAAGTATACCACAAAGGTTGGAATTTCTGAGTCTAATACGCCACAAGGCACTAGGCCAGCGTAATATAATATACCCGAATCGGTAAATTACAGTTTAGGACAATGAGTTATCTAAAGCCGTGCCTTCTTCAGGGGACTACCTAACATCTCGTTAAGCCTAATTTTATGCATTTCTAAACATATATCATCCTAAAATTTTAAGTCATGAAAATCTAGTTTCTATGTTGAATCTTTTATGGCATTGTCTATTTTGGTATCATCATACCAAGACTTGTAATTCATAATTCTGAGCCATAATGCATTAAGTATAATTCTTTCATTAAAACTCAATTCAAACCACCCAATATTTGTAATATTATGAGTGATTTCATGTTCCAAAACATAAGTCAAAACTATGCAAGAATTCTTCAAACATATGGTGGTCATGTGCTTTTGGCAAAACCATGCACTCTTTTATTATATGTATATTCAACATTTATCAACATGCATAACCCTCTTTTTTTATTTCAAAATCATATTCAAGTCATAGTATAAATTAAGATATTTCATATCATGCTCTTCAAGATGCATTTCAAAACAATCCATAGTATATCATGAGTAAAGAAAAATCATAACAAGAGAGGGATTTTTCATAAGTCATGCTCTCAATTCAATCATCAATCTTTAAAATGCGTGCTTACATAAATATACAATTTCCAATCAATTTTGGGGAAGTTCTAAAGACCAAAACAATACCCTTAAAATTTCTAAAACATGATTATATTCATAAATCTAAATCCCTTTGCTTAAAATCATGATTTCTAAACCCTTTGCATAATTAAAAGAATATTTCTATGCCCATGAGATTTTAGGAAAACCCCACGTACCTTAATTTATGACTCTTGAATGAACTCATATTTTAGGAATGCTATTCAAACAATTGATGGATGCTTCTTGTGGCCCTCATAATGGGGATTTTGAATTTTGAAGAATTATTGAAAACACACAGTGAAATCTTAGGATATTTGGGTTTTTAGTTTGAAACCCTAGAGAGAGTTTCTTGTAAATTTTTGAAGAAAAATAAATAATGTGGTAACTTGGGAGAAAAATCCCATGTTTAAGCTGATAATGAGGGTGGAAATTACCCAACATACCCTTAATGAGATGGAATAAAATATAACTAGTACCCCAATTTTATGGGCCACTGAAATACACCACTATCGCGGTGACTCACTGGAAAATGACGAATGGGATTCTTGGGGTCACCGCGATGTGGAGCCATCACATTATCCAACTGGTTGGAACCTGGAACTTCAGTGCGACGTGCCACAATCACGCTAGGCTACTGGAATTTGACAATTGTTAAATAGACAACCTCCGCGATACGCCAAGTACAAAAAATAATGGTGTTTTACAACTAGGACTAAAATTATCCATAACATCTTGCCCAGGTATCGAATTTGGGTGAATCTTATATCGACGAAAAGCTCATTCAATTTTACGCATTACATAATTGATTATCATGAAAAATTTACAGTGGATTTATGGCTTTTAGATCATCTACGCATAGAAATGATGGTTTCTATTCTAGCCCAAAATACGGGGTGTTACAGGCTCCTCATGCTCATCTTTATAATAAACATAAAAAATAGAGAACACACTCATCTCTTTGGGTTGTTTCATGGATTAGAACACATCAAAATGAACCACCTCATCATTAAGCTTGAACATTAACTCGTTAGCCCTCAACTTAATAAGGACACTCCTAGTTGTGAGGAAAGGTCTACCCAAGATTATGGGTACCTCAAAATCCACCTCATAGTCTAAATAAATTAAATCTATAGGAAATATAAAGCTGACCACCTTTACTAGCTCATCATGTAATATCCCCACTAGTTACTTCATTGACCTGTCTGCCATCATCAATCGAATATTTATAGGCTTAAGATCCCCTAAAACCAACCTTTTATAAATATAAAAAGGCATCAAATTAATACTTGCTTCAAGATTGCACAAGGCCTCAACAAAATCAAGCGACCCAATAGTGCAAAGGATGGTGAATGCTCCTGGGTCCGCTTTCTTTTGTACCAAAGATCTTGTTGAAATTGTAATATAATAGTAAAGATTATCCACCGGTTTGTAGATGACTATTTTGTTCTTCATCACAAGATCCTTCATAAACTTGGCGTATCCGAGCATCTGCTCTAGTGCCTCCACTAAAGGCATATTTACTGCCACTTGCTTCAGCATTGCTATGAATTTACTGAACTTGGTGTAACCTTCTTTTTCAATTGATGGGGGAAAGGCAGTAGTGGCTTCGAGAGAGTAGTAACCACTTCTTCCTTCTCCATTCCTTTTTGTTTCTCTAACTCATCAACCTGCTGATGATTAGATATCCTTTCTTTGCCATCTAGCTTTACAAACTTCACTGGATATTTTTTCTCATCTTCTGTATCTTTCTCAATCATATCATTAATCACAACTTTGCCTATAGAAGGGCTATATAATACTTTACCACTCCGAGTGGTAACTGCCATGCAAGAGCTATTATTTTAAGGATTTTACACTATATCACTTAGTAATATACCGCTCTTCCTCGGGTTAAATACTACTGAGAGTTGGCTCATATGCTGCTCTAACTTTTTGATAGAAGTTGAATGTGAATTTCCTAGCTAACTCATGGAAGATAAGTCACTCTTCATCGTTGCCTCCCCAACATTGGTCGCCTCCACTGCTTTTAATAATTTTTCTATCATGTCCTCCATGGATATTTTGCATGAACTAGTAACAACATTATCCCAATTTCTAGGAGGTACATATAATCCACTCTTGTCATTCTTGTTCTTCTAACTTCCTTTCTCCCTATCCTTGTAACCAACTTTGTCATGATAGTTCCGACCTTGATTCCCTTGGCTATTATCTCGGAAACCCCCTAATTATTTAGATAGTTGGCCTCCTCTTTAGAATTTGAATCAGCTCTTCTCTGTGACCCAACAACTTTCACCTTCTCAGTCTTCCCATATAATAAATATTTTATAAGTAGGTCCATCTGGATTTTCATATGTGCTATGTCTTGGTTACGTTCTTCCTCCCTCCTATGTTGTTCCGCAATTATTACGCTACACACGGTATAGCTTTCTATCTCAGAATCCCTATTATGCCAAGATCTACTTTGTTTGGTCATACTATCAAGCATTTCAAAAGATTCTGGAAAGGTAAGATCCATAAATACTCCTCTTGTAGCATTATCGACAACTAGTTTTATAATAGAATTCAAGGCTCTATGCAGGGTCTCCATAAAATGCTCTTCAGTTATTTTATAATTGGGACACTGCATCAACTTTTTCTTGAACTTCTTCCAAGTCTCGTGAAGAGCCTCAGTCGGGAGCTGCCTAAAATTACTAATCTCGTCCCTCAACTATAACATCCTGGACGGCGAAAAGAACATTTTTAGAAAAGCTCCTTTCAACTGCCTCCAGTTTGTTATAGAATCAGGAGTCAACCCATTAATCTATAGTGTTACCTCCCATATAGAGACAAAGAAATAGGCATAGAAAAATAGCATTCTGCCTTACTCCTGAGTTATCAAAAGACTTGAAAATAGTGACAAAATTCACTAAATACATATTTAGATTATCACCTGGAAGTCCACCAAATAGCCCTTTCAAATGAAGTACTTAAATCATGGTACTCGTGATGTTGAACTTAGGTTTGGGTGCCATAGGTGGAGGAATAATAGTTTTGGTTGCACCTGCTCCATCCATTTTGCCCTCATCCTCCTCAAGATCAAATTACACAGGCTGTTAATCTTGTTTTGCTATGAAAGGACGATTTCTATTCACATTACAATTCATAGGTGCAGCCAAATTCTCTGCACGCCTTTGTTTAGCAGGATCTAACAAATCATAATCTCCTAAGTCCTCATCATCTAGATTAAGATGACGCACTGGTTGACCATTATTTTGTTGGTTTAGTTAGGCTCTAGCTAGAGCGGTTAGTCAATCTACTTCTTATTGATCTATCATTCTACCAATTAACTACGGTTCTAAATGTATTGGTAGCAACGGTTCACCCGAGCTCCTTCTGCTTGGCATACACAATACTTACCCTGAAAGAACAAAAACAACAAATTAAGGTAAAATTTGAGAAACTTAACCAAAGGTCAATTAACAATCACAAACTTAATTGACAACCGTATTCCCTGGCAACAACACCCAAATTTTATATACCCAAATTATAGCTCTTGTTAGAAAGTGTAAGCGATGGCTGTCAAATATAGAACCCAACTAGGTTGGGGTTAAATCCCATAAGGAATAGTATGTAAACTAAGTGTTATGTTTATTAATAGACTGTTAATCGAAGGCTCCAGAGAAAAGGGGGTTTTAAATTGTTAATAGTATTTAAATGGTTGTAAGGAGTAGCGTTCCAGCTAGCGTATTTTATTGCAAGTATTAATTCAATGACAATAAACCAAATAGATTTATGTTCACCAAGATGTTCAAACAAATAGAGTTGTGAATTATCTTAAATTCCCAATTTATACTAAAGCTATTGAATTAAGCATTTTTACTACCCCAATCAGCTATTCATATCAAGGATCCCATAACCCTAGTTATGGGAGTTTAGCAACACATCTTAGGAGAAGAAGACGAAATCATTGTTTTCTTCATAAATGGATTCAGAGAATTACTTACTTAAATTACAAGAGTTGTTCTTCAATCTTCAATAAGAATATGGATAAAGATAACTAGATCCATAATTGTAGCTTTAATAACGGTGAATAATATGTACAATAAGGTTTCTAGATGGAAAACTATGATAAAAGATACCTAAATAAAACCTAAACTGGGTATTTATATGTTCCCAGGTACTGAGGATTTAAAATTTGAATTCATTAAAGCCGCATCAAGATTGACGGTCACGTTAACTGCCCGTTAGTGGCCTGATGGTCCATCACTGATGGTCCCAAAGTGCTACGTTCTGGTTAAGGGATGATGGTCATATTGGCAGAACGTCGCTGGCCTGATGGCTCGTCGAGAAGACCATCACATGTACAGTTGAGGGGTCCTTCTCTATTTTAGCTTGATGATAATATTGACCGTCTATTATAAGTCCAACAGTCCATCACTTAGATCGTCGTAGTCCATTTTTTCCTTTCTGTTTAACCTTGATGGTTACCTAGATGGCCCGTCACTTGGCTGAAGATCTGCCAGTTTGACCGTCTGTGACCTTTTTCTACCATTTCTCTAAGTTTCTTCTCCAACTACATTCTTAACCTGAAAACACTAAAACCTAGTATTAAATACAATATCAGTTGCTTGAAAATGTATATTTATCCCTTGAAAAAGATGTAAAATATTTTTTCAAAAGCCAAATCATCAACAGAGCGAATCCCATTGGGAATATGGCGATAATAAAGTCATATGTAGTTCAATTGACTATTAGTCAATGATTTCCGTGAAATGGAGGGTTTTGTTATTGGGTGATTTGATCATATTTATAAGTCTAATCACCAATATTAACCCACGTTTGTACTTGTTTTGAGATCTAAAATGTGCTATTCTAATATTAATTGAGCTTTAATTACATTCCTTATCTAATGGACATGATTAGTGTATGTAGGACTAAATTATGATGGATTTGGATGTGATTTGATGCGTAAAAAAGATGCATTATTAAAAGGAGTCATTATGGTATTAGAACATGACTGGGAAGGATTAAAGAACAAAGAAATGTCAAATACAAGGCCTCCACATTGTGGTGAGGGCTAAAATAGCATTTATCGAATTCCAGAATGTCAATGTGAAACTACCGTGTTGTGGTGAGGAGCTGATTTACAATGGTCATCAAATAGTAGCTTACCACGATTATACACATCTCGGTGAGTATAGCGGTGAGCATTATACCGCATCATGGTGAAAGTTAAAATCGAGAATTTGAGATCCAGCTATAAAAGAAATAAATTTAGTCAACACAAAACACTTGGGAAAGCATAGCAGTGGTGGAAAAATAAAAAAATCTCTCTTTTAGAGTTCTTAGAATTGCTTTTGAACTTATTTACTTCAAGATTAATTCTTGGTATGTTTAATTACATATTTTTGATGTTAAATTCAGACATGAGTGGTTACACACCCTTTTTCTGGGGTTGGGGCCACGGACATGATTACACTTTGATATTTTTTATCGTAATTTCTTGTTGTATTATCATCTAGATTGTTCTTAATTTCTTGAGATTATTATTTTAATGAGTAGCCACCATTAGAATACATATATATTTTTATATGAATCTGGAAGGAGAATCATAGAATAGAATGAAAAAATTAAGGATCAAGGTTCTTATCCTTTTATAAAATAATGGGTTTGAATTAGCATCTAGGATGGGGATATGCCTAGAAGCCTTGTTTAGTTCAATTCCAAGAAGATAGCTATATATATCTAGATGGATTGTTGTATCTCTTTTAGTCAATGTAGTTACAATATTCAAATAGGTAAAATATTTGAGGTCGGGTGACCAAGATCATACTATAAGCCTTACAAATCAATAACCAGACAACCAACTAGATTGCGATAAGGATAGAAATTTGTAAGATTGTTATAAGTGCCTCAACCCTGGAATTCTCATCACTACTATTTACAACCTTTGATTTCTTTGCCATTGTCACAAATTGTTACTTCTTATTTATTTTCATTTTCACTCAAAACTTCTTAATCATCATGATACTTTCAACACATAATCCTTTCTTGTCTAAAACTAAAGTTGGTTAAATTGCTAGTTGCTTAGTCCTCGTGGGAATGATATCCAACTGTTTAAGTCACTATATTACTTGTACCATCACATACAATTGCATGTGTGTTTGACTGCAACAAGTTTTTGGTGCCATTTCTGGGGACTAGTACAATTAGTAATTTATTAAATTTTTGGTTTTTGATAGTAAGTTTAAGTGTTAATGACTTGATCTTAGTGGCTGACATTTTGCAGGTTTAGTTGAATATAGGAATGGCGAGAGATAAAAGTTGGTAGAGCCTTTTTTAGAACTAGAACTGGTATTTCAACTGAGGTGAAGAGCTCATTATCCAAAACAACAAGTTTAAATGGATGAACAAAGAAATGATCTAGTTGATCAAAATACCATACATGTCCCAGCTCCAGTTATTCCAGTTTCTCCTGCTCAAGAAACTGCTAAACCTATTCGTGACGCTGCAATCCCAATAACGAACCATGCAACTAACAGTATTCACAAGCCTGAGCCAAGTGGTCGATTTGAATTAAAGCAGAATATGGTGTAGTTGCTAATTTGGCTGGGCAATTTATTGGATTTTCACTTGAAGACCCACATCAGCACATACAGAACTTTCTAGAAATAAACGATACCTATATTTCTGTAGGGCTAAATATTGATTATGTCAGACTGACTCTCTTCCCCTTTTCTTTAATTGGGAAAGCAAATAGGTGGTTACATGCTGAAATACCACTCTCTATTACTTCTTGGAAAGATCTAGCTCAAAAGTTCTATATTTAATTCTTTTCATGAGGGAAAACTGCACGTTTGAGAAGCAAGATTCTAAGTTTTAGATAGAAGGAAGGAGAGAATCTCTACCAAGCTTGGGAGAGATTTAAAAGTATAATTAGAAATTGCCCTCACCATCATCAGTCTAATGATGTTCATGTTCATACTTTCATTGAGGGGCTAAAGCCAAATACTAAGATTCTCTTAGATTCAGCAGTAGGCGGACAAACTCTTAAGAAGACTTATGATGAATTGGACACACTGCTGAATTGAATTTCACAAGGGAACCCTGAATGGCATGCTGACTCGAAGAGTGCTCCTTATAAGGTTGCAAGTGTATTGGAAGTACATCAGTTCACTACCTTAATAGCTCAACCTACAACATTCCAGAATCAAATTACTAATCAGTTCAGCAGTATGAAGTTGGGGGTTGCATAGCCGACAACAATAATAAATACAGTCCAACAGGTAAATTCTTGGTGTAAGGTTTGTGTAAGTAATGAGTAAACAGCAAATGCTTGTGCTGTTAATGTAGATTCTGTTAATTATATAGGGAATACAAATCATTTGGGACAACAGAACTTTGGTAATACCTATAATCCCAACTGGAAAAATCATCCTAATTTCTTATGGGGTGGAAATCAGACACAGAACAATAATCAGTGTAAGGGGCCAATATAGCAGAATTAACATTTGGTTCAGAATAATCAAACCACAACGTAAATGAGCAGTATAGAGGAAATGTTGAAGCAACTTCTAGCTTCTTAAGCACAGATAATGGTGGATATGAAAAGTCAACATGTATATATGAAGACTCAATAGTTGATTACTAGGAATTTAGAGATGCAACATAGTCAGATTGTAGGAGCACAAAATACTAAACCTCAAAGAGGCTTACCTAGCGATACAAGGTAAAATCTAAACTAGGTAAATGCAGTTATAATGAGGAGTGGGTTGTAGTTAAAGGGGGTTGTACCTGAGTAGGTTAGTCCCATAACTACTGATGATGATTCTAAGAAGAATAGGAGAAAGGGGTCAAAGAAAGAGCTGTAGGTTATGAAATTCAAGTGGACAAGAATACTATACCTTTACCTTTTCCTTAAAGGCAGAGAAAGCACCAAGAGAAGACAAGTTACAAGAAGTTCTTGGTTCTTCTAAAGAAGGTTCATGTTAATCTTCCTCTTATTGATATTCAGCAGAGTGTTCCAAAATATGTAAAATATATTAAGGACATAGTGGCAAGCAATAACCGATTGACAGATTATGCTACAGTTGTACTTACGAAGGAGTGCACATCTAAGATACAAAATAAGTTGCCCATGAATCTTAAAGACCCAGGTAGTTTTACTTTTTAGATCACTATTAGATAGGATATCAGTGCTCGGGGATTATGTGACTTAGGGGAAAACATCAATCTTATGCCCACATCTTATACAAGGCACTGAAACTGCCAGCTATATATGAGGAGTTATCTGCTATATCCGTTATAGACCATGAGTCTGATCTTAGGCTGTTATTGTCAGATGATCCATTAGAGCAAGCTTTGGTGGGTCATGATCTTTATGGATATATGGAGGTACTTACATTGATTCAAGTCATGAATTTGGCAGTTGTTGAAACGAGAAAGCTACTTTTTGAGCCATTAAATAGGCTAATTGGCCCATCGCTCAAAGTTTTAATTAATGAAGCTCCAAAATTAGAGATTAAGGTTCTTTCTCCTTACTTAAAATATGTTTACCTTGGTGACAATGATACCTTGCCTATTACTTTGTCTATAAGATTATTTGATGTGCAGGTAAGGAAAGCAATGGTAGTCTTGAAAAGAAGCAAAAAGGTGATTGGGTGGTAGATGTCTGACATTACCAGGATAAATCTAGCATTTTTATTCATAACATATACATGGAAGAAGTTTACAAACCAAGGGTGCATCAGCAACGAAGATTAAATTCGTTAATGAAGAAAGTGGTACAAAAAGAAGTCATCAAGTATCTTAATAGTGGGATTGTTTACCCAATTTTTTATAGCAAGTGGGTAAGCCCAATACATTGCATCCCAAAGAAAGGTGGGATGACTGTGGTGACTAATGAAGCTAATGATTTAATTTCTACTCGCATGGTAACTGGTTGGAGAATCTGTATAAATTGCCAAATACTGAATGAAGCCACCAGGAAGGATCATTATCCCATACCATTCATTGATTAAATACTGGATAGGTTGGTAGGGCAGGAATACTACTATTTTCTTAACAGTTATTCGGGATATAATTAGATCACCATTGCACTAGAGGACTAAGAAAAGACCATTTTTACATATCTATATGGCACATTTGCATTCAGATACATGACTTTTGGCCTCTGCAATGCACCTGCAATATTTCAAAGATGAATGATGTCAATTTTCTATGACATGGTCAAATAATTTGTCGATGTATTCATGGATGACTTCTCTGTTTATGGTAATTCTTTTGGTGTATGCTTGCAGAATCTAGATCGAGTCCTAGCTCATCGTGAATAGATAAATCTGGTGCTGAATTGGAAAAAATGCCACTTTTTGGTCAAGGAAGGAATAGTACTAGTCCATAAGGTGTCATGTAGAGGACTTGAAGTAGATAGAATCAAAGTTAAAGTGATTAAAAAGCTGCCATATTCAACAACAGTGAAGGAAGCGAGGAGTTTTCTAGGGCATACAGGATTTTATAGGAGGTTTATCCAAGACTTTTCAAAGATTGAAGTGTAAACGTCTAGAAAAAAAAGGCTAAATTTGATTTTGGGGTTGCTTGTAAGAAGCTTTTAAGAAGTTGAAGAAGAAACTGACAGAAACACCCATCTTAATTTCTCCAGATTAGGCATTATCGTTCGAGCTAATGTGTGATACAAGTGATGTAGCTATGGGAGCAATTTTGGGGCAAATAAAAGACAAATTTATTCTATTTATTATGCAAGTAAAGTCTTGAATAATGCCTAAATAAATTACACAATCACAGAAAAAGAGATGTTAGCACTAGTTTTTGCATTCGACAAATTTAGATCATACTTGGTAGGCACCGAGGTAATTTTGCACACAGACCATTCTACCATCAGGTACTTATTAAAAAATGTAAAACCAAGGTTGATCAGATGAATTTTATTGCTTTAAGAATTTGTCTTGAAAGTGCGTGATTGAAAAGAAGTAGAGAATCAAGTTGCAAATCATTTATCCAGACTGGAGAATTATGATCACATTGTTAATGACACTCTATGAATTCAGGAAGAGTTTTTGAATGAGAAATTGTTGGCTATAGATGTGTTCAAAGTTTCTTGGTATACAAACATCATGAATTTATTAGTGTGTAGAGTGTACCCTCTAGTAGCCACTATTCAACAAAGAAAGAAGATGCTATATGATTCACATACATACGTATGGGATGGGCCCTTTCTGTTCAAATTGGGTCGTAATGGGATTGTACGTAGATGTGTATCTGAATAAGAATCCCAGCAAGTGCTGCTAAAATGTCATTCATCTCTCTATGGTGGCCATTATGGGGGTGAATGAACAACTAGAAAAGTGTTACAATCAGGATTCTTTTGGCCAACATTGTTCAGAGATGCAGTGGCTTTTGTGAAGGGTTGTGATCAGTGCCAGCTGTTAGGTACAATTTGAAGGTATCATGAGATGCCCCTGAACAATATTCTTAAACTTGAGGTATTTGATATTTGGGGGATAGATATTATGGGACCACTCCCATTATCCCATGGCAACTTATATATCCTTATGGTAGTTGATTAAGTATCTAATTGGGTAAAAGCTATAACTTTTTCAACTAATGATGCTAGACTAGTATTGAAATTTGTAAAGAAGCACATATTCTCTCGATTTGGCACTCCTAGAGCTATAATCAGTGATGGAGGTACACATTTTATTAAACTTGGTTTTAAAATATTTTGCCTAAATATGGTGTTAGGAACAAGGTGTCCACTGCATACCATCCACAAACAAGTGGTCAAGTAGAGGTATCCAATCGGGAGATAAAGTAGATATCGTAGAAGATTTTCAATGATCAGCGGAAGGATTGGGCTGAAAAGCTAGATGATATACTATGGTCTTATAGGATAGATTATAAGACACCCATAAGTACCTCTCCATATTATTTGGTTTATGGGAAAGCCTGTCATATTCCTGTAGAGCTGGAACATCAAGCTTATTGGGCAGTTAAAAAGTTAAATCTTGATATGAAGGTCATGGTTAAGAAGAGATTGTTGAAGCATGTTTAACTTAATGCGTTTCATCTCCATGCTTATGAGAATGCCAAACCGTACAAAGAAAAGACTAAGAAATGGCATGACAAGCATATCCTTGACAAAGTTTTTGAACCTAGACATCTTGTTTTGCTGTTCAATGCAAGGTTGAAATTGTTTCCGGATAAGTTACGGTCTAAGTGGTCTGGGCCTTTTGAGGTAGTACGTATGACATCTATGATGTAGTGGAGCTGTGAAATAAGGAAAAGACTGAGAAGTTCCTGGTGAATAGACAACGTGTAAAATATTATTGGGCAAATCATAAAGATAAGCACAATGTGTCCATCACCTTTGCGGATGAGTGAGACTAAGTTGAGTCGTGCCACAATGTAAAATAAGGCATTGTGTGGGAGGTAAGCCACGAATGTAATGTAATAGGACTGTTTCTTTCTATTTTTAATTTTTAGAAAAAAGAAAGTTAAAATACAAGAAGATGAGTCATGCCACGACCAAAACTAAGGCGTTGAGTGGGAGGCAACCCACTTTTTCTTATGATGTTTTATTATTTTTGTTTAGTATGTAGAGTTAAGAGACTTTGTGGTGAACATATGTGGATTGAAATGAGGTTAATATCATGTCTAAGGAAGAAATCAAGTTTACAAATGATGGGTATGAGTTAGGTACAATATCAGGTAAGTGAAGGGGGTTAAAAAATACACTAAAATTAACGTTAATTTTAGTGCCACCGCATCGCGGTGGGTCATGAATTCACAGTTGTCAATGTACACTAAATTATCGTGATACAACTGCTTTGCGGTATGGAGTTAAAACACAAAAATATTTTGAGTTTTATGGTCATCGCATCGTGGTGGGTGGTGAAATCACAATTGTCAAAAAGCAGTAAGTTACCGCAATACCACCACTTCGCGGTAAGGGCTTTTTTTGCAAAAAAAATTAATTATTTTTGTCGGGCTTAACCGACCCGACCCAATTACCCTTCCCTCTATAAATACCCTAAGCCCTCTAATTCCCTTATTCTCTAACCCTAAGTGATACCTAACCTCACTAAAAATAAGAGCATTGTCCTCAATTCATAAAAGTAAAGTATAGAGGAGAGAAATACTTGTAAAACCTCTTATTCAGATAAGTTATCAGTCAAATCTGGTGAGGCATCTTAAGCCTCACCTGCGCAACGTTGACCCCTATAGTGGTAGGGGTACTCATAATATCATCCTCCAGAATAAGAGATATCTCAACTCGAGCCGGGTTTGAACTGGGCCCCCTAGCTAGGGAAGAACTGGTGGAAACTCCTACAGCTTTATTTGTCTCTT
>JAPEIP010000010.1:59012718-59025966 GCA_026120095.1 Capsicum chinense
AGCCAGGACCTTCTCATCCGGGAATGTATCATCAATTTTGAACTCATCCTCGACTGCTTGATCACCCTCAAGTCTGGACAGGTGATCCACATCTTTATTTTTACATCCTTTTTGATCTTTGACTTCAAAGTCAAACTCTTGCAGAAGCAGCACCCATCTTATTAGCCTTGGTTTAGCATCCTTCTTTGCTATCAAATAACTCATAGTGGTGTGGTCTGTGTGCACCATCAACTTTGTCCCCAATAATTAAGTACGAAACTTTTCAAACGCATAGACCAACGCAAGAAGTTCCTGCTCAGTCATTATGTAATTCTTCTTGGCCCCATTTAATGCATTGCTCGCATAATGGATGGGATGAAATAACTCTTATTTCTTTTGGCCAAGCACAGCTCCAAGTGCTACTCCACTTGCATCACATGTAATTTTGAATGGCTTTGACCAATCTGGTGCAATAAGGATTGGTACATCAACTAATTTCTCCTTGAGGCATTCAAATGCCTTCTTGCAATAATCATCAAATATGAACTTGGCCTTATTCTCTAAAAGTTTACAAAGTGGGTTAGCAATTTTGGAGAAGTCCTTTATTAATCGACGGTAGAATCCCACATGACCAAGGAAATTAGGAACTCCCTTTACTGAGATGAGAGGAGGTAGTCCATCAATAACCTTGAACTTTTCCCAGTTGACTTCAATTCCCTTGGCCAAAATTTTGTGACCAAGAACAATTCCTTCTTCACTATGAAGTAGCATTTCTCCTAATTCAGCAGTAAGTTGAACTCCTCATATATTTGCAATGTTCTACTCAGATTTACCAGGCATAGCTCAAAAGAATCACCCACCACTGAAAAGTCATACATAAACACCTCTAAGGTGTTCTCCACCATGTCGGAGAATATAGCATCATGAACCATTGGAATGTGGCGGGTACATTACATAAGCCAAATGGCATCTGCCTGAAAGAGAAAGT
This sequence comes from Capsicum chinense, assembly GCA_026120095.1. Classification (NCBI taxonomy): domain Eukaryota; kingdom Viridiplantae; phylum Streptophyta; class Magnoliopsida; order Solanales; family Solanaceae; genus Capsicum; species Capsicum chinense. Next base: position 59,013,686 of record JAPEIP010000010.1, read on the forward strand.
ACCATATGGGTAAGTAAACCTCATTTTCTCCTGATCCTCTAGAGAAATAGAAATCTGGTTGTAGACCAAATAACCATCCAAGAAATAATACCAACCTCTTCCAGCCAGCCGATCAAACATTTGATCCATGAAAGGCATCGAAAAGTGGTCCTTTAGAGTCCATGAGTTGAGCTCATGATAATCCATGCAAACTCACCACCCAGTTACAAGCTTGAGGGGAATCAAATCATTTTTCTCATTTGCCATAATAGTCATGCCCCCTTTTTTGGGCACCAATTGGATAGGGCTTTCCCACTTACTATCGAAAATGGGGTATACAACTCCTGCGCCTAATTATTTAATGATTTTCTTCTTAACCATCTCTTGTATTAGTAGATTTAAATAGTTTTGATACTCAATAGTTGGTGTGCAATCCTCCTCAAGATGAATCTTGTGAGTGTAAATACCCGGAGAAATACCAATAATATCAGCAATAGTCCAGCTTATCACATTTTTGTACCTCTGAAGCACAAAGATAAGAACCTCCACATGCTCACCTAAATCAGCTGCAATAATCACAGGTAAAGTGTTTCCATTTCCTAGAAACACATACCATAGATGGCCTGGCAGCTCCTTCAACTCTAACACTGGTGGCTATTTAATAGATAGCTAAGCCGGTGGTGTTGGGCAATATTTTAGATCTAGATCCAGCTTCTTAGGAGCATATAAATTTGATCCCATTCCCATTAGGGCACATACTATATCCTCATATTCCTTAATACCTTCACTATCAAATTCATCAAGACTTCAACAAGAGTTTCCATAGGAAACTTCTATTCAATCGGCACTATCACTACCCGAGCTGGGGCATCATGATACAACTTCTTTGCGTTATGGAGTTAAAACACAAAAATATTTCGAGTTTTATGGTCACCGCATCGTGGTGGGTGGTGAAATCACAATTGTCAAAAATCAGTAAGTTACCGCAATACCACCACTTCGCGATAAGGGCTTTTTTTGCAAAAAAAATTAATTATTTTTGTTGGGCTTAACCGACCCGACCCAATTACCCTTCCCTCTATAAATACCCTAAGCCCTCTAATTCCCTTATTCTCTAACCCTAAGTGTTGCCCACCCTTCCCCAAATAAGCTTTTGCTCTCTATTTTCTTTAAACTTTCACTTCTATTTCAAGTCTTTAACTCAAGACTACTCGGGTAAGTTTTAATTTTAATTTCTCTCCTTAATTTGATGGGAAATTCATCACTATGGGCATGTGAAAATTGTAACTGTGTGGTTCTATGATTCTTTTTAAGCAATAATGCCATACGATAAAATTCTCCTTATTGATAGTGTTGAATTCTTAGTCAATGAGCCAAGTATGCATTTTCTTATATTAATAAGGTGTGAATTAAACTGTTGAGTTGGAGTTAGGGTGAGTAATTATGTTGTGAACGAATGTGGAAGTGAATGATGATATGAAAAGTGTGTGTGCATATGTAATTCGACTCATGGGGGTATTGTCGTTCAATTAAATATGAAGGTTGTGACTGTGTTGCCTAAAGGATGTATGCCATGCCATCACATAGGATATTTTCTAGCCTACTTTTAATGCTTAATTGACTATACTACCTAGTTGGTGATGATGCATACCTTACTAAAGTGATTAAGTATGGGGTGAACCCAAATTTTCTTATGTTGGTGCGATGTGGTTGCTGATTTCAAATTAAAATAATGATTGTGAAGTTACAATTAGGCATAAAATGATGTTAAACTTGCATAATTGGGTTATTGCCCACGAAGATCGTACACTATGCTTGTTGAGTCCCCTCTGTCATTACGAGTAATATTTATGTATGTGCTATTTGGGGAGCTTCTTGTAATTGTTGCCAAAATTCTTTCACTTGATTAAGCTCGACCTACATTTTATGTAGGGACATAATTGTTGATAGGATTGGGCTATTTTGACTAGTCGCTGCAAATTATGATGTGTCTGCAATTAAATCGTATTCATGTAATGATGTTAAGTTGGGCATTTGTAAGAGCTACTATAGTTTGGTTTGACTAAAATTAGGGGAAGTCTGAGTACCCTAGTCCCATGCTTATATATCATAGCTAGCGACTAGGTGTGGGGTGTCCTTCGCACCTAGTCCAACTTAGTTTAGGCTAGCGTATTAACGGACTCAAATATCATTTGTTAGTTGCATGTTTTGAATGACAGGTACCATGGATCATAGACAACTGAAAGGCAAGGGATGGGTTGGTACTTCTAAGCCAGCTAGGAAACAAAGCAGGAGGCCTGAAAGGAAAATGATAGGGTGCCACATACCCCACCAGTCCCGCGTGGTCAAAGATGGAGATTTGGGTTTAAGGTAGTCAGACAAGCAGGCAAGCAGTGGTATACCAAACACACCAATGTAAAATATATTCCTGAGGTGTTCATTGATAGGGAGAGCTTACAACAGGAATATCTAATCATGGTTTGGCGACTTAAGTAGCTGAACATGACCTTGGGATTTCATCAGCCCACCGAGTGCATTTTCAACTTGGTTCATGAATTTTACGCCAACTGGGATCCAAGAGACCCACTTTATGAATTAAAGGTTCGTGGCAAGGTATTTTGATTTACAGCTGCTAACATAAATAACTTGTTGGGGGTTCCCAAGGCTGATGCATCACAATTGAGGCAGTTGATAGTTACTCCACCATATGCTCACATCCGCCACCTCTTGTGCGGTATAGACTCGGCTGCTAGGTGGACTAGGCATTGAGTAACCGGTCTACATTCTTCCTTTCCCTATGGACAATTGAATAAAGAGGCATGCATGTGGGATAAAATTATTTGTCACTGCCTTATTTAAGGCACACATATGTTTGAACTCACCCGTGATCGGGTTTGCTTAATTTATGCTCTTATGTGTGATGATGTTGATCTTAATGTAGGTGCGGTGATCTTCTATGCCATTAAAAAGGAACAGTACCATGAGGGACACAGGTACGGGTTTGGAGACTTAATAACAAGATTATTGAGGAGGCACCAGGTGGATGAAGAAGAGATGGATTACAAGCCAGTGGTTGCTACTGCCAGGATCATAGCAGGAGCTCATGGCCCTATCTTGACTATGTCTGAGCCTTAAACTCGGACTGATGAGATTTCTGCCAGAATGTATGGCTTATAGATGTTGCAGTTGCGGGTTGGAGAAAGACCATCAATGAACGAAGAAATTTATGTGGATGAGATGGACTACCACCTTAGCAATTATGCTAGGACTTTGCTGAGGATAGGGCCAGAGTTTGTAGAACCTGTTAATGATGATGTGCCCATAAATATGGAGAGGCAATGGCGGGACCCGAATATTAAGTCAGATGATGATGAACATTTTGATGAATGCGATGCATATGATGAAGATGTTTATGATGTTTCTGATGATGATGACATGGTTGATGCCTAAATAAAGAGTATTACGTCATCTCTCCATGAGCTTATTTGATCGTACTGGGACAATGCTTTATTTAAGTGTGGGGTGGTTGTATATCACATCTTATTCTCTCTATCTCTATTTTTGGAATTTTAATTTGGTTGGACAATTTTTTTTCCTTATGCTTTGTTGTATTTATTATTTCTAACTATTCAGAACACTATGTCTGTAATAGTTAGTAAGTTCAAAGTATGGATTGTTGCAATTTGCCCTCAAGGCAATTTTCGCATATTGTTTTTATTTTAAAGTGTGTGCTCTTTTGACCTCAAGGAAAATTTTTGTTTTTTGGTGTAGCCCTCAAGGTACTTCAAAATAAACAGTCATAACTGGTTGCCCTCCGCTATGATGGATGGATGACGACTGTCTTAAGGGGAGTTAGCCTTTAGAAGAGGAGAATTGTTGAGAATTGAATCATGACCTTTAGAGAAGTGCTTTGTGTTGGGCTATTTTTGTAGTGACTTGGAACACATTTACTTTAAAACAAATGTCTCAGACTAAAAAGTTGACAATTTTGGATGCTTAATCTCGATAGGTGTAATACGATTTATTGGCTTAATGTTGAATTTGACAAAGAACAAGATCGAGACCTTAATTTTGAATTTGACAAAGAATAAGATTGGGACCCTTGAGGATCCGATTTGATTCCTATCATGCACCAAGAGTGTGAGTGGTTGCTTGTATTCTACATGTATAGAAATATCTAGAACTTGCCCTGTGTGTTTACAAAGCGAAATAAAGGGTGTTGGATGTAGAAAGTGATGTAGGCATTTCTTTGATAGCCGAATTGTTAGACTTTATCTACCTACCCTTGTGTATATCCCTAGTTAGCCTCTTTGAGCCAATAGCCTAATTATTTTTAGTAGCCTCGTACTTAGCCTAATCCCTTCTTTGACAGACCCTAATTTGATCCAAAGCCCCTAAGCGCTTTAGAATCAAAAAGTAATTAAGTAAGGAGTGTGAAATTGAAGTTGGAAGAAGGTGAAAGTAAAGCCCCAGAAGAGTAAGTATTGGTGTACAATTGTTGTGGTTGGGAGTTAGAGAAATTTGTTTTAAAGAAATTTCAGTTTTTTTTATTTGCCTAGTTAGGTTACAATAAACCTGTTTTTGGCCCTGGTTCGTTTTGGACACTGTGTACCTCAACTGATGAAAATAAATTTAGTTGAGGGTGGCTATTATAGGGGTGCATAATAGTAAATGGGTGAGAAGAAAAGTTGGAAATCGAATCATGATGTAAAAGAAAAATACTTCTACCATAGTTTATGTTAATGTGCTTGATGAGACTGGGGTGAAACAAATGATGTGTGAAGGTAACAAAGTGGAGATTGGGTTGATAGAGTGTGATTTTAATTATAGATTGAGATGTATTAAAGTGCTTAGGGAGATTAGTCACTATTTCCTAAATAGTTTCTACCCATCCCTAAGCTTACATTGCAACCATGAAAGACCTAGTTGATCCTTCGTCCCAACATCCGACTATTAGTGGAGTAGTATACTATGGGAAAGTTTATGGTTCAATATCTATCATGTATGAATTCTTTGTTGAGAGTGAGTGATTTAATTCTGATATTCCCTTTATATGATACATTGAAAATTGAGTGAATATAGGGAAACTTTCTTGTTGTAAGGGTTCATGCTGATGAAAGTCCGGTTACTTTTTGTGTTTTTAGATTAAGTAATTTGATTGAATTTGCCAACAAGTCGTAGGTTCACTGTTGATCTAAAGATATTTGAAACAAATTGGCCCATGTGCTAAAACTAGTCTGACATATTTGAGCTAAAAAGTCATAGCTAGAGCCGTAAGTGCCCAACGCAAGCATAACTCTTAGGTTGTGTTGTGAACTTGAGTGATTACGTTGTTGATTTAAATTGTTCGAGGATGAACAAGGTTTTAAGTATGGGGTGGTGATTTTGGGAGTATTTATATGTCCAATCACTAATATTCAGGTATGTTTGGTATTGTTTTGAGAGCTAAAATATGTTGTTCTGATATTAACTGAGCTTTAATTGCGTTCCTTATCTAATGGACATGATTAGTGTATGTAGGAAAAAATTGTGATGCATTTGATGTGATTTTATGCATAAACGAGATGCATTGTTGAAAGGAGCAATTATGGTGTTCGAACATCGCTGGAAAGGTTAAAGAACGAAGAAATGTCAAATACTAGGCCACCACATCACGGTGAGGGATAAAATGGCATTTTTTGAATTCTAGAATGTCAATACAAAACTACCGTGTTGAAGTGAGGAGCTGATTTACAATGGTCATCAAACAAAAGCTTACCGTAATTACACCACGTCGTGGTGAGTATAGTAATGAGTATCATGCTGCGTCGCAGTGAAAGTCAAAATCGGGAATTTCAGATTCATCTATAAAAGGAACAAATTTAGTCAACACAAAACACTTGGGAAAGCATAGAAACGGTGGAAAAATAGCAAAATCTGTCTTTTAGGGTTCTTCGAATTGCTTTTGAACTTCTTTACTTTAAGATTAATTCTTGGTATTTTTAATTACTTATTTTTGATGTTGAATTTAGACATGAGTGGCTAAACACCTTTGTTCTGGTGTGGAGGACAGGAACATGATTACTCTTTGATATTCTTTATTGTAATTTCTTATTGGATTATTATCTGGGTTGTTCTTAATTTTTGAGCTTACTATTTTAATTAGTGGCCACCATTATAATACATCTATATTCTATGTGAATTCGGGAGGAGAATCATGGGATAGAATGAAGAAATTAAAGAGCAAAGTTCTTATCCTTTTATGAAATAAGGAGTTTGAATTAGCATCTAGGATAGGGATATACCTAAAAGCCTTGTTTGGTTCAATTGCAAGAAGATAGTTGTATGTATCTAGATAGATTGTTGCATCTCTTTTAGTCAATGTAGTTGCAATATTCAGATAGGAAGAAGATTTGAGTTCGGGAGGCCAAGATCGTACTATAAACCTTGTGAATCAATAACCCGATAACCAACTAGATTGCGATAACAATAGAAATTTGTAAGATTGTTAAAAGTTCCTTAACCCTGGTATTCTCATTACTACTATTTACAACCTTTTCCATTGTCACAAATTGTTACTTCTTATTTATTTACATTTTCACTCAAAACTTCTTAATCGTTGTGATACTTTTAACACTTAATACCTTCTTGTCTAAAACTAAAGTTGGTTAAATTGCTAGTTGCTTAGTCCTTATGAGAACGATATTCGACCGTTTAAGTCATTATATTACTTGTAGGATCACGTACATTTGCGTGTGTGTGTTTGAACGTAACATGATTTATAATCAGTATCTAATTTGTGACCAATAAATAATGTTAAGTTATTGATATATAAATCAGTAGAGAAAATGAATAAGGTTTGTATTCACCATGGATATTATCGAAGATATTTGTTGATCAGTACATAGTAGTCTCATGATATTAGAAAAAAATAAAGTTATCAATTTATATTATTCACCCAAATATTTCCCAACCTAAGTGAGTGTTAGCACTTCAATCCTCTCAAACTTAATTATGATATTTGATTCCACTTTGAGTTGGTCAATCTTGTTAAAGCATTATCCATTAGACAGAGGTTGAAAGCTCTGAATCCTTAATGTTAATCCTTTATTAATTACTTGTTTCAAGAAAATTATCACTAAAATATTTTCTAATGTTTGCAACCATTAGAAATCTATTAAGACGAAAGGATTCTCAATATAATCTCAATTAACAATAAAATCCCAACAACAATCAACTTTAGAATAACGAATTCACCATGGATTGTGGGAGCTTAGTTGCTCATATGTCAAAATAAATAAAAAATAAATAATTTATAGATTAGAGGGTTACCCTTTGCAAAATATGGATTCTCACTTTAGTTGTCTTCTAAGATAAACAAAATTGCCAAAACCCCTAGAAAAAATTCAAAACCTCGTAATGTTTCTAAGTGTATAACATCAAAAGTGAGATACTGAGGAAAACCCTAAAAGATGTTATTTATAGTAGAAGGAATCTTGAATTGAAAATAAATTCTGGAACTAGCCTGCTCAAAGGTGACGATGAGGTTGATGGCTTGTTAACAAGTAGACAACTCGTCAAAACAAGTCATTGATTAGCTCCTTTTTGCATTTGTATTCTGCTTAAGGTTGATGACACAGGATGATGGTTTGTCGCTTGGTTAACTGCTTATCAATTTAGGTCGTCTACTAAATTCTGTTTGACCTAGGATCTGATTAAGGTTGATGACTAGACTTACATCTCATCAGCTCATTCTACTTGAATTCCATTCTAATTAAGGTTTACGAGTTAGTTGGCAGCTCATCAGCCAATTGACAACTCGTCAATTAGACCTTGTAGCCAGTTTCTCCTATTTTTCCACATGTTAACTTATCCTGCATAAAGAAGTAAAATATGATTTAAAAAACAAAGTTTTCTTAAAAACTCACAACTATTCCTAGTTGAGAGCCTCATATATGACGTCAAAATGTCTCTACATCAACACCGTCAACTTAGAATATTTACTTGTCCTCAAACAACTAACAACAATATATTATGTAAACATCAAGATTTCTAAGGAACACAACAATAGTTGTGACATCAATGCTGACCTCATCATTTTAGTTAGCTTAATATACATGGACTATTTATCAACCAACCTATAGGAATCCATGCTTGGCCTTATGATACAAAATGGGAAACATTACATACGCTCTATGTAATGAATCTAACAACTAGCAGCTTAAAGTGATATCCATATGCCCTCAGTACAAAAAAGTCCCTCGAACAATATATCAACTTTACATAGGGACTGAAAATCAATTCTCTCACTCTCACAACGAATTTCAAACAATGCACATGTGATACCATAGGATTTCCCTTATCATTCCATATCAGTTTTTCAATAGATTTACTAGGACCACTATAGGACTTTACTAGTCTTGTAATTAAGGCTTGGGTGTAGGTAGGACACATTTGGGAATTAGTTAATTAGCCTTTCTTGTCATCTACGGACTTCTATTTCCACCTATTCTTGCTAATTCCTCCCTTATTCACCCTTTTCCCTCAATTGATTTACATTCACAAGTGTGCAACTCTTTTGACTTGATTTCTTCTTTTTTTCTTTTTCACTCTTTTCATTTTTTCAATTGTTTCTTATTCTTTCTTTTTGTTTTGCAGGCTCATACCCCCTAGTTCTCTTTTCCTTTTAATATCAACACTGAATCTTTTTCATACCCAATTTCACTTATTGTAGCCTCTATAATATCCATCCTCAACTTAGGTAATTTTCCTGAGTTGAGGTACACCATTTCCACGGAAGGACTAGGGCCAAAACAGAGTCTCAATGGTAAAAAGATGGGAAGGTGAATGGTTATTGAACAAAAAAAGTTTGGTTAGCTTAAATATGGATCAAAGGGATTACTATATCATTTGGGTTGTTTATTTGGTCTAAATGGATGAAATTTAAACAAGGCATATGATCCTTTTCTAAGAAACCAACTTATCACCTAATAGAATGAATCGAGCAAGCTCTAACTGTATGCACAAAGTAATAAAGATATTCAATAGACTCACACACTCTTGACATGGAATAACAACATTACAACCAACTATCAAATTTATCCTCAAGAATATGAAATATCACCAAATTCATATACTAATAATGACAAGCACAGATCCGCCAATATTCAATTTAATAAATGGCACCACATATATACAATAAAAAGTAATTTTTTGTGGGTCCTCATTTTTCAAAACTTTGAAATAGCAACTGCTATCCATTCCTTATCCTTTTTTACATACAAAATACAAAAACAATAATAAATAAGTCAAACTAATCACAAACTCAAAGTATTCTAAATATGCCGATTCTAATAGATAGAACACGAGGGAAAAGATCTCAGGCAATAAAACCCCTCATGGATGTAGGTACCCCACCCTCATCAAAATGGACTAAATTATCCCTAATGCATTATTTAAAAATGAAAAGAGCTGGAATGAGGAAGTACCTGTGGCACCCTAGGTGCTTATGTCATTGATACAAAGTGGGCATCATCATCAGTGTTCGCACCAGGAATGACTGGAGTGTAGTAACAAAAAGTAGAAGACTACACACTCAGCTTAGCAACAATAGATGCCTTTGGTGGGCCACTAGTAGAGGCTCCCACATCTCGAACCCTCTGGGCTTCTTCTAGTGGTTCATTATCCTCTTTTTCATTCTTCATTAATTCCTTCAACTCTTTTTTCTATTTCTTCTTTCTTATTTTCTCAATCTTCTTTATTTTTTCTTTTTCTCTTACTCTTACCTTTGGCAATAGTAGGCTTACCTTTTAAATCATATAATATCTCTTCCTCCTGTTTTGACTCCTCATCATCCTAAGTCATAAATGCTATGTTGGGTTTGTTTTGTAGCATTGTGATATCTACTATAGCTTTCTCCAATTCTGTTTCAAACTTCGCAATATTGGTCATAGTTATTGCCTTCATCTTGTCATAAATTTGGCTCTCAGTATTATTAATGCACCTTGGAGACTAGCATAAAATGCCAATACCTCTTTTATTTTTCTATCTATAAATGGTTTAAATTGTTCTACTAATAGTTTTATTTACACATCATATCTCTTTCCTTGCTTATTTACCGTTTTGAAATTATTGGTGATAATAGAAAACTATGATGTATGAGTTGTAGTCATGGCCGTATATGTGGTATCAATAATCATGGTAGTATCTGTAGTGGAAGTAGTAAGTGGGACTGTAGAAGTAACCAGTTGCATACCTAGAATTGAGCATGAAGCTTTCATAGTCATAATAAAGATCTTTATAGTCGGAGTATTAACCCCTAAATCAATATTCTTACTTAGTCGTAGTGTGTCCTTTCCCTCATCCTTTGATCTCTCAAAATTATGAGTCTTGGTGGTATTTATTTCAATATTAATCACAGTTAATAAGGGAATATGAGCAGCTTCACAAAGCTAAGTGATAAGATATGGAAATGGGTATGAAGTATCAGACTTCATAGCTCTTATTTTAATCTTGTCTACTATGATTTTTCTAAAATTTAGATTGCACCCAGACATCAAGATCACCACTAAAACAACCCAATATTCACCCAAATTTTTTCCACCTGCAATTAATATTAACCTGAATATCATGACTCTCTACCATAATTTTTCCACTTGAGGTAAGAAAACCTTGGTGATTTTAGCATTTTGATTTGTCAACCATTCTGGATCTCCTTTGCATAATACTTAAGCTAACTATATATGTTGTTTTGCATGAGATTCATCTAGGGGTAGAAATCAAGTGTGCTAGTTGTTGGTAGAAAGTTCTCCCCATGTAAGAATTGATTGATTGTCTGATCTGAAAGATCCATAGACACATGCCGAATTGGAAATTCTATTCATGTTGGGTTGGTCCATAGCACTTTTCCCCTTTTTTCCATGAATTATCCAAGATAGTTGTATAATTTGCATAAAATTCATACACTATCGCCAGATAATATGTTCTCAAGTTCTTGCTAGCTCAATCTAAGTCATAGTGGTTGAGCCATTGCTCATTTTCAAGTTATTTTCCAATTCCTGAGGTGAGTAATTTTACTTCTTTAGCATAGGTCTCTTAGTGTTACACTTCTCGATTAAGAAGATACCCTTTAGATAAATGTTGTCTGCTTCTTCCACTTTTCATCGGACACTTTCTTGAAAGCTAGTTTTTTTACGATTAATCACATCAGCCCAAATTGATTTATGTGCTTCTTATGGGTTACTGTTTATAGTAATCAACTTCTTGTTCATACCTCTCACTCTCAAAGCTAGATTCACTTTTGTTTGACTCAGCTCTCTCTTATCAGACTAAGAAGCTAATGCTTCCTATAGAATACTTTGCCTTGTCATATAGCCTTGGGCCTCAGCCTCCTCAACCTCATGATTTGATTAATCAACTAGATTTAGGGGGAAACTTTAGAGATATTATTACATGTAAAAAAAGAGTATGAATTAGGGTAAAAATACAAAAGAAAAAGAAACAAAATATGACATTGTATTGACATGCTAGACGACTTGAAGTGATAGTTTGTCAATAGATTATCAGTTTATTTGCTTTTTCATCAGTCTTAGATAGTTTATTACTTATGGTTAACAACTTGGGTTGGCGTCTCATCAACTAGTTGGAAGCTCATCAACCTTCATCGTCAACCTAAAATAGAATAACCACAAGAATTATTTTAGTTGATTACTTAGGTTGACCACTCATCAACTTGTTGGTAGCTCGTCAACTTTCATCATCAGCCTTAAGTAGTTTGATTAACAATTATTCTCATGTTGATGACTTGTGTTGACATCTTTTCAATAGAGTGACACCTTATCACTTACTTCGTCAACTCATTCATCTATGAAAGTACATAAGAGTGAGCCTAAAAAATAGGTTACTCAAACTTTAATCATATTTTTCCAAGAATTTTTCAATTAGATAAAGAATATTCACCCTCCAATTTTTATGAGTTGTTCACTTGGCCAAACTAAATCAATACAAATTACTCATGCTATGAAAGAAATAAAAATTACAGGAAATCACATACCTTGTTACAAATGTAAAGATGCAACAACAAAATTGAAGAAATTTTAGTTGATTCTCTTTTTTCCCTATGTGCACAAGTATGGGAAAAGTGGGTGAATTGTTGATGTTGATATTTTGGTATGGGTGATTTATAGATTGAAAGAAAAAAGATTAAATGGTGGGAGAGTGATGGGTGTATGATGAACTTGGGTAGAGTGGAGTATAAAAGTCAACAATTAAGAGGAAGAGTGGAAGAGTTTGAAGTTCCTCCTTATTAGAGAGAGGCAAATCAA
>JAPEIP010000010.1:59032290-59044716 GCA_026120095.1 Capsicum chinense
CATATAGTTATTTACTTGGTTTTAAATATTGGCATTATTTTATCCTTATCTTGAGTGTATGCTAGTATTCACCCGCTAACCCATTTTAGAGCATTGTATCCCCACGTAATGCAGGAACTGACCATACTACTCTTTCTGCTCAGTGATTAGATTTGGGAATAGCTTAGAGTTAGATTAAAATGGTGAGCTTCCATACTCTTTAAGGCTCTATTTTATGTTATGGTATTGCCATCATACTTTGGTTATTTATTAGACTTTGGTTTTCTCTGTGGTTGGGGGCATGTCCCAATCGGATTTTGTTTTTCTCCCAGATAGAGGGTTTGTGAGCCTACTATGGGTTGGTATAAGCGATGTCAACATTAGTGTCAGCCTTAGCATTTGCATTGGTATTAAGGTTGATACCTGTCGACTATTTTCATTTGTAATGGTTCCATCTTATTATGTTATGGAATAGTTATAGATTGGTTTACGTTATGGTTGTTGGTTTGGTATTGGATGGTTTGACTTGTTTGGGTTAGTCATGGTCATGGACCTATCCCAAAGTCTTATTTGGTACTTAACTCCATCTTGTTATATGTTTTGAATTCATTTGACTCAAGGTATGTGTGTTGATATTGGGTTGGGTATCGAGGGTGGTCCCTGGTCCTTGTTGGACTTGGGATGCCCATTACGATAAGGCCCTAGTTTGGGTCGTGTAAAGCTGGTATCAGAGCACTAGGTTCATGATCACTTGGGAGTCCATAAAGCCATGTTGATTAGTGTCTTTTTTAAGGGTGTGTAGCACGCCGCACTCATAAAGGATAAGCTATAAGGCATTTAGAATATTTCTCTTTCTTGTGTTCTATTTTTAAGCTTTAGATTGTATGTCCTAGGATCTTCTCTAATTCCCATTTGTTCACTTTTTAGATCATGCCTCAACGATTTGAAGTTCATGGAAACTTCTCTATCCCAACTAGGGACAATGTTGATGGAATATGTTTTACTCATGGGGTCCATACTCGGTCTAAGGTTCCAGTTCCATATTTTTCTGGAGTTTCTCTAGTCCTGTTTAGGTCTCTCATGTTGATGTGGAAAACATTGAGTTTCTTTAGTCTATTCATATATAGGCACAGTTGGTTGCTACTTTGTCTAAGTGTGGTGTTCCTGCCACTCCATCTTCTGAGGCTACGAGGGTTGGCTAGTTCTTGAGGTTGAACCCTCCGACCACTACGGGTGCTAAGGTGAAGAAGGATCCTCAGGGTTTTCTAGATGATATGGAAAAGATTTTTAGGGTTATGCATGCCACAAATGTGGAAAGGGTGGAGTTTGTGGCCTACCAGCTAAAAGATGTGGCGTACCAATGGTACAAGGAATAGGATCAAGTAAAGGAAGACACTGATGAGTCATCACTATAGGAGGATTTCACTAATGCATTTCTAGATCTCTTCTTTCCTCAGGAGTTAAGGGAAGTGAAAGTGGAGGAATTTTTTAATCTAAGGCTAGGAAAGATGTCGGTCAAGGAGTGTGCCTTGAATTTTCACCAGTTGTCTCGGTATGCTCTAGAGATAGTGTCTGATATGAAGGTCTGGATGATAAATTTTAATTCGGGACTATCTTATGAGTTGATCCTTGAAAGTAAGGTTACCTTGCTGATCAAGGACATGGATTTCTCTAGGTCAGTTGTCTACATGCAACAAGTTGAAGAAGCAGGATGAAATAAAAGAAAGGTAGGGAGAAAAGTTTAGGTTCTCTAAGTTGGGTGGTGGCCAAAAGCAAAGTGGCAGGGATGCTGGTAAGTGGCCCAAAAAGAAGTGGCGCAACTCTGGGTCTTATTCAACGCCTAGTGCTCCCAACCCAAAGCCATCAGGTAATAGGTGTTTCTATAATGGTGACAACTTAGGGAACAGGGTGCCCAATCTCAAGCTAGTGGGGCTCAGTAGCTCCATCAGGTCCTCCTTATTGGTATTGTGGTCGTCTGCATAGGGGTTTCTGTGATGAGGGAAGGGACAAGCACTTTGACTGTGGTCATCTAAGCCATATTCTTAGAAACTATCTTGTTGGTGTAATGCCCTGAATCTGTACCCCGGATTCTACACGGTGCTCATAATCCCAAAGGACCACAAGCTAACCCATGGATAGTACCTGCTGCAATAACTATATAATAGTAATGCAATAATCATAACATAACTGAGATAAATGTAGAAAACTGCCTTAAGGTCCAAATCTAGAAACAATACTGAGTGTGGTATCATAATACCAAAACTGATAATAAGTACTGAAGTCTAAACAACTTTCTGAAAAGACTCTAAACTGTCTGAACTATGGATTTGATGGGACAAGCCCCCAACTAACTCCGACTACTGACAATGAATTGAAATATTGTAAAATAAGTATGTCTTTGAACTATGAGGACTCACCACCACTCTAACTGCTGAAAGTCAGATCTGCTAAGGATGCTTGGGAACCCGTACATCGGAACCTATGATATAAGACATCATAGAATAAAAAAATAGCATGCGTCAGTACTTTGAATATACTGGTATGCTCAGTGAGGTAGGCTGAAATACATGGGTTCATATGCATGAACAATACTAATTGAATAACATAAGTATGACCGAGTAAGAGTACATGCATAACTATGTATACTGTAACTGAGATCATGATACACTGAAGACTAAGTCTAAATATTGATTAACTGATTATTAAGTCTACTAATACTGATTACTGATATCTAAATGATTTTATCTAACAATCCTGAACTTTGTGGAACTGTACTAAGTTCCATACAGATCTGAGTGACTATATCTAATAGTCCTGAATCTGTAGAACTGAACTGAGTTCTATTCTGATACTGAATATGAATCTGAGACTGTGGGAGATAATAATCTAACCGACATGCCCCTCTCTAAACTGATAGGGGTCTAACCTATAACCCCAGCTGGAAGGGTGTCAATACCGTGACACGGGTAAATATAAGCTGTAAGTTAACCCTCTCTGATAAAAAGCTCTTCTGTCAACCCTTGCTGCTAGAAAAAAACTCAAACGAGATATTTCAACCCTAATAATATCTTTAGGAAGTTATCTCAACGTAAGCTGGCTACATATTTCGGGAAAACAAGGATTGTTTCTAAGGATCACACCCTCTCCTAGCAGGTGAGTCTCCATCCTTGGGTTCACTCGATGCTGAATCCTACTCCTAAATAAATAGACACTAGACTGAGTTCTAAACTATACTAGGCTGGACTGAGCTGTTACTGATATTACTATTTGACTAAACTGAACTGATTTCAACAGATTTTGTGGACTGACGAAAACTGCTGAATTCTGTTAACTGACTGAGTACTACTGAGTACTAATAAGGTCTGAACTGAGTGTTGTGACTGAATTATGATCACTACTGAGATTTCATGAGTTTCTATAAATAATTGAGAGCACTACTGATCGTGATGTGACTGATACTATTCTATAACTGACCATGCACTAGGTAAGCAGCTAAATTATCAGGGACAAGTACCACTAGGGCTCGATAGTATAAATTAAATGACATGGCACAAACTTGAAACATGTAAACTAAGTATTCGATCATTCTTCATTCATTGGGGCATTTTAACAACCATTTGCATGACATGAACTTGCATACATGTGCTAACATGACATAATTTTCACTATTCAACTCACATGCTTAATTCATCAATCACTTGAAAGGTATAAAATATGCACATACTACTAATCAACATGTAAGTATATAAATCCATATACCCAATTCATAATTTGAAAGCTTTAGCATGATTTTCACATGATAGGGCATATAACTCAACTAACCCCATATGAACTTATCATAAAACATGGATTGAAAACCCAATTAATCATTTTAAACATGGATATTATCAAACCCAACATGGAATTTATAAAAACCATACAATTATAGTTTAAAATAGATTCTTAGACTCCAAGGGTAGAAGGGACCCTTGGATGAACACTTCAAATACCTTGATGCTTGATTTTTCAGAATATTGATGGTAGAATTCTTGAGATTTGAATATTGAATTGAAAACCCTAAGGCTTGTTCTTAAGAGATTTTGAGAGAACGTGAGAATACTTTTGTGAATTAGGGCTGAATTTCATGTTTTTGGGGGCTGAAGGTTTAGTAAAAAAGACCCAAATACCCCCAAGGACGCGGTCTTTTAATGATTGAAAGCTATACCATCGATGCACAGACCGATGCACCACATCATTGGCATCGATGGATAGCCAATGCGTTATGTCGAGTCTGCGTTAACTCACTGGAAAAATGATGTTGGGAGCTTTGGAAAACATTTATCAATGAGATAGTCGATGCAGCGTGCTAAGATCATGCTGATTCATTGTTTTAGGTTTCCAAAGGAGCTTCAAACAAAGTCCAAAAAATCTAAAACTTGTTTGAAAATACCTACGAGCATTTCTAATCATGAATTAACTCAAATATCAATATTTGGAGGACGTGAAAGTCCTGAAATAAGATTGCCAACTTTCGTAGGCTAAAATGGCACCAAGTCTGAATACTTAGCTAAAATATTCTAAGTCTGGGACCCCTAGACAAGCTTAAAGAACTAAATTAAGCCAAGGATTTTGTGGGGTCTTACATTATCTCCCTCTTGGGAACATTCATCGTCGAATGAGACTGCTGAGTCTAAGAATACTAAGAGATTGTACCTAGACACTGGGCATGCATAAATATAGCATGATTTCATGTCTGAGATTACTGATAAGCTGAGTTTCTCACACTGGATATGCATATCCGATGTATGAATGCATAACTGAACTGACTCATGAACATATGACTTATTATGCAATGGTTACTGAAATTTGAACATAAAACTGAATGAGTTCAAGGAAACCTATTACTTAAACTGGAAAATACTGATAAACTCAGGATCATTTTTGGAGTACACATGAATAGGAACGCGAGAACATAACTGAGACTGGAACGTGGTACATGAACTAAATATCGTGCACTAAACTGAGCCCCTTGAATACGTGGCATACAGCTGAGATTGGAACTTGAGGGTCTACTTATGAGCACCCACTACGCCAAACTGGACTTGTTACATAAAGAGAACTGGGAGGTTTAGGACATGAAAGCATAGGGTTATAGTGCATCTCCCCCTTGGGACATTATGTCCCTAGAAGAATGCTGACTTTGCTGAAATACTGAGAAAAACTAGGGTGATGTACAAGACACCTACAAACTGAATTGTGACTGAATATTTGGGATCTAAAACTGAGACATGATACATGAACTGAGATAAACACGCACTACCTGATTTCTCCATTTTTGAATAATTTAATTCATGAGATATTTGGATAGAGCGACTAGATGGAAAGGTGGAAACCATACCACACGAACTTGTCTGTCTAACTGCTAATACTGAATTACTGGCTTTATGAACTAACTCATATTGAAAACTTACTCTCAACTATACTCTCCACCTTAGTATGACACTTCACCTGGGATTACTAAAAAATATTCACATGGGCACTGCGCATGAATGCATAAGCAAACTAAACTTATCTGATTAACTGAATGACTGATGGTTGAATACTGGGCATGTGAGACTGAACTATACTTAGTCTAAATAACAGGACTAAAACTGTATAGTGTCATGTACACGAGGTAAGGATTGACTGCGTAACATGAGATAACTGAGCATGAATTTGTGAAAAAAAATTGTATTATTTGAGAATGCAAGACCAGGCGTATAATATGATTCTAAAATATTTTATAAACTGAGGTACTAAAATACTGATAACTATACGTTATAGTCAAGCAAACCTAAAACTGAACTGAGTTTCTGATCTGATTGCTCGATTGAGATTGGGACTAAGACTGACACTATAACTAAGACTATAACTGAGACTACAATTGATACGATAACTGGGACTAAACACACCGTAAGGCATAAGTGCAGAAGTCATGAGCTACATGACCTGATTTTAGAGTTTATGATTTCACGAAATATAATTTGTCCTACTGAGTGAATTAGAGCTCTTCATGCTAGGAACAAGAAAAGCACACAACTCTGTGGAAAGTGTGTGAATATAAGTTATGTTCATGGAGCTGAGATGTAAAACATGCATAGGTATCGTGATGATTGAAGTACAAGATTTGAACTAAGGTAAGGACTAGTCGGGCATCATTCCTACCCATTACTTTTCTGCACATACTAATATTACTACTGAAATTTGGAAGCCTGACTTCCTGAGATATCATAACTGGACAGTTCTTGTATACCCATCGGGATATGATAAACTGACCCACTAGGGTGGAGAATAAGAAAGGTTTTGTTAATATCTGGTCTGACCTTAAAGTTAACTGTTATACAAGGAGTTAAAAAAGATAGAGAAAATCTTGGGTCTGATGAGACATAAATATGTAAATAGGAGGTCTATAACATAATAGTGAACGCATCAGGAGAACTTTCCTGATCTTGTGTTGACTAAAGTGCATAAAGCCTATTTGGGTTCTACTCACTGGCGGCACTAGGAGTGGCACCCTACTGATTGGAGCGACCGAACTGAGCTGAAGAATGACTGTGCTGACTTCGTAGACCAACCTTAGGATAGTCTCAGACTCTATGACCTGACTCCCCACATCTAAAACACATATCACTGATGGCTCTGCACATACCTTTATGATTCTTACCACATTCTACACAAAGTAGATTAGTACGAATAACGTTTATACTACTTCGGGTTTTGGAGCCTGGCTCCCCATCATGACTGTCATTCTTGAACCTTGGAACTGGTGTACTAGCTGAAGATCGAACTGGGGCTGAAAACTTCTGACTAAACCGAGAATGGTTACCACCTTCTGACCTTGGCTAGGCAAAACTAAAGTTACCCATTTTGGCTTTCTTATTTTCTCTCTCCTTCTTAAGTTTTTGTTCCTCAATCTATTGAGCATGGACCATAAGCATAGATATGTCCATCTCCCTAATTAATATTGCAGTCCTACACTCTTTAACCACTCTACCCAATACCCCAAACACAAACTTGCTCATTCTTAATCTATTGTCTACTACTACATGGAGCGCATACCTGGCTAACTGAGTGAACTTGAGGGAATACTCTTTTACACTCATACTGCCTGGCCTGAGATTGATGAACTTTAAAACCATGGCTTTATTCAGATCTAAAGGAAAGAATCTATCTAAGAAGGCTGTAGCAAACTCTTCCCATTCTATGGGCTCTGTATTTGAACCCCTGCCTACCTTTCACTACTTAAACCACATATGGGCTACTTCTTGTAGATGATAGGCAGCTAACTCAGTTCTCTCAATATTAGTTACCCCTATGATATCCGTAACCTTCTACATTTGATTAAGAAATTCCTGGGGGTCCTCACCTGACATAGACTCTGTAAACAATAGAGGGTTCATTTGGGTGAAGTCCTAAATCTTGGAATTAGTAGTATTGGCCACTGGGTTATCCGGAATAACTTCTGATCTTTTATTCTAGGCATCTATAGAATGAGCTAGGGTGGTAAAGGCTGCTCTGAACTTAGTGTAAAAGATATGTTCATTCAGAGAATCTGGCTGGATGGGCTGAGGTTCTCGCTTATCTTCCATTTCTCTTCCCTTAGTTTTTTTTGGAGGCATGTTTTATAAATAGAAGAGAAGCATAGATTAGGTAGAGAGTTTAACTGGATCTCATGCTCACTCGCACGACATAAATACTAAAAGAAGGGAAACTATTCCTAAAACATTTTGTAGCCTCCTGTCCATAAGTGTGGCACACAAGACACCCATGCACAAGACTCTACTAGATGTGAATTTTAGACTTCCTAGGATTTTGTTGAACCTTAGGCTCTGATACCAAGTTTGTAATGTCTCAAGTCTATACCTCGAATGCTACACGATGCTCATAATCCTAAAGGACTACAAGCTAACCCATGGTGGGTACCTACTGCAATAACTGTATAATAGTAATTCTATAATCATAAAATAACTGAGATAAATATAGAAAACTACATTAAGGTCCAAATTTGGAAACAATACTGAGTGTGGTATCATAATACCAAAACTGAATATAAGTACAGAAGTCTGAACAACTGTCTGAAAATACTCTAGTCTGAAAAGCCTCTAAACTATGGAGTTGATAAGACAAGCCCCCAACTAACTTAAACTATTGATACTAAAACAAAAATACTATAACTAATAAGTATGTCCTTAAACTATGAGGACTCACCACTACTCTAACTGCTGAAAGTCAGATCTGCTAAGGATACTTGGGAGCTCATTCATCAGAACCTATGATATAAGACATCATAGTGCAAAAGAAAGCATGTGTCAGTACTTTGAATGTACTGGTATGCTCAGTGAGGTAGGCTAAAATGCATGGGTTCATATGCATGAACAATACTAACTGAATAACATGAGTATGACTGAGTAAGAGTATATGCATGAATACTATACTCTAACTGAGATCGTGATACACTGAATACTGAGTCTAACTACAGATTAAATGATTACTGAGTCTACTAATACTGTATTACTAATATCTGAATGATTGTATCTGATAGTCCTGAACTTTGTGGAACTGTACTGAGTTTCATACTGAGCTGAGTGACTATATTTGATAGTCCTAAATCTGTAGAACTGAGCTAATTTCTATTCTGATACTAAATTTGAAGTTGAGACTATAGGAGATAATCATCTAAAAAATATGCCCCTCTTTAAACTAATTGGGGTCCAACTTATAACCCCAGCTGGAAGGTTGTCACTGCCGTACCACGAGTAAAGACAAGCTGTGAGTTAACCCTCTCTAACAGGAAGCTCTTTCGTCAACCCTCGCTGATAGGAAAAACACAAATAATATATGCCAACCCTAATAATATATGGCATAAATATATCTCAACCTACGCTGGCTACGTAGTTCTGGAACACAAGGATTGCTTTTAAAGATCACACTCTTTACTAGTAGGTGAGTCCCTAACCTTGGGTTCACTCGATGCTGAATCCTAATCCTAACTGAATAGACACTATACTGAGTTCTAAATTATAATAGGCTAGACTGATCTGTTACTGATATTACTGTTTGATTGAACTGAGCTTAGTTCAATGGATTCTGTGGATTGATAGGAACTACTGAATTCTATTAACTGATCGAGTACTATTGAGTACTACTGAGGTCTGAATAGAGTATTGTGAATAAATTATGATCACTGCTGAGATTTCTTGAGTTTCTATAAATGACTGAGAATACTATTGATTGTGACATGACTGGTACTATTCTATAACTGACCATGTCTCTAGGTAAGCAGCTAAATTGTAGAGTACAAGTACCCCTAGGACTCGATAGCATAAATTAAAAGACATGGCACAAAATTGAAATATGTAAACTAAGTACTCGATCATTCTTCATTCATTGGGGCCTTTTAACAACCATTTGCATGTCATTAACTTGCATACATATGCTAACATGACATAATTTTTACTATTCAACTCACATGCTTACTTCATCAATCACTTGAAAGGTATAAATTATGCATATACTACTAATCAGCATGTAAGTATATAATTCCATATACCCAATTCACAATTTGAAAGCTTTAGCATGATTTTCACATGATAGGGCATATAACTCAACTAACCCCACATGAACTTATCATAAAACATGGATTGAAAACTCAATTAATTATTGTAAACATGGATATTATCAAACCCTACATGGAATTTATAAAATTCATACAATTAGAGTTTAAAATAAATTCTTGGACTCCAAGGGTGGAAGGGACCCTTGGATGAACACTTTACATACCTTGATGCTTGATTTTGAGAAGATTAATGGTAGAATTCTTGAGATTTGAATCTTGAATTAAAAATCCTAAGGCTTGTTCTTGAGAGATTTTGAGAGAAAGTGAGTATGCTTTTGTGAATGAGGGCTAAATTTCATATTTTTAGGGGCGGAAGGTTGAGGGAAAAAGACCCAAACACACCCAAGGACACGTTCTTTTAATGACTAAAAAATATACCATCGATGCGCAGATCGACGCACTATATCTTTGGCATCGATGAGATAGCCAACACGTCTAGTCTATGGTGACTCACTGGAAATTGATGCTGGGAGCTGGGAAAAACATTTATCAATGTGATAGTCGACGTGGCACGCTAAGATCGCATTGATTCACTATTTTAGGTTTCTAAAGGAGTTCAAACGAAGTCTAAAAAATTTAAAACTTCTCTAGAAACACCTACAGACATTCTTGATCATGAATTAAATCAAATATCAACATTTGGAGGATGTGAAAGTCCTAAAATAAGATTGCCAACTTTCATAGGCTAAAATTGCACCAAGTCTAAATACCTAGCTAAAAGATTCTCTGTCTGGGACCCGTAGACAAGCTTAAAGGACTGAATTAAGACAAGGATTTTGTGGGGTCTTATAGTTGGTAAAGTTTCCTCTAGGGCAAATAAGGTTATGGTTGCTTCTTCAGCTCCAGCACCAAAGAGTGCACCCTCTAGTTCTAGCACTTGTCAAAATTGTCTTTATGCTCTAACTACTTGATACGAGTTTGAGGCATCGCCTGATGTTGTGACTAAATATTGCAAATCTTTTCTTGTGGTGTATATTATTTACTTAATCTGAGGTCCACACACTCTTATATAACCCCCTTTGTGACTTTGAATTTTGGTTTTGGGTAGGAGTGTGTTTCAGGAGTTTTTTTCTATTTCTACCCAATAGGTGACTTTGTGATTGCTAAAAGAGTATATAGGGGGTGTGTGGTATCTATTGGTAATAAAAAGACTTTTGTGGATTTGTATGAATTAGATATGGTTGGTTTTTAGTATTATTTTGAGGATGGATTGTTGCACTCGTGCTATGCAACCCTAGATTATTAGACCCATAGGGTTGTCTTTAAATTTCCTAATGAGGTTGTTATTAAGTGGGAGAGTGGTTCCCTAGCTCTTAAAGGGAGGTTTATATCAAATCTTAGAGCTCGGAGATTAATCTTTAAGGAGTGTCTTTATCACCTAGTCTGGGTTAAAGATTCTAAATCGATGGGTCCTTCTTTGTATTCGGTTTTAGTGGTGAATGAATTTCCAAAAGGTATTCCCTAATTACCTTCCTGGTGTTCCTCTAAATAGGGAAATTAAGTTTGGTATTGATCTTATTTTGGACACTCATCCAATTTCTATTCCCCCTTATAGAATAGCTTCAACTGAGTTAAAGCAGCTGAAGGAGCAACTCAAGGATTTTTTGGATAAGGTTTTCATCCATGCTAGTGCGTCCCCATGGGGTGCACAGGTGTTGTTCGTGCATAAGAAGAATGGTTCTCTTTAAATATGTATTTACTACTGGCATTTGAATAAGGTTACAATAAAGAACAAGTATCCTCTACAAAGGAAAGATGACTTATTTGATCAATTGTTGGGTGGCAAATTCTTTTTTAAGATTGATCTTTGATCTGGGTATCATCACATTAAGATTAGGAAGGTGGATATCTCTAAGACTACTTTCCGTACCTGGTATGGGAACTTTATGTTTTTAGTGATGTCGTTTCGTTTGGCGAATACCCCAACGACATTTATGGATTTAATGAATCAGGTCATCTATTAGTTTTTATATCTATTTTCCATTGATTTCATAGATAACATTTTAGTGAACTCTAAGAATGAGGTGGATCATGCTAATCACCTCCGAGTTATGTTGAAAACTCTAAAAGAATAGCCATTGTATGACAAATTCTCTAAATATGAGTTCTGGCTGAATGCTATCACTTTTTTGAGTTATATTATTTCTAGTGAGGGGATCATGGTAGTTTTCCAAATGGTTGCAGTGGTTAAGAAGTGGCCTAGACCCACGACTCCAATCGATATTCGAAGTTTCTTAGGTTTTGTGGGTTATTATAAGAGGTTTATGGAAAGTTCTTCCTCTATAGTTGTCCCATTGACTAAGTTTACTCAGAAGAAGGTAAAGTTCTTATGGTCTGATGCATGTGAGGATAGTTTTGATAAGTTGAAGGATAAGCTAACTTCAGCTCTAATTTTGACCTTTCCTAAAGGCACTGATGGGTTTGTGGTTTAGTGTGATGCTTTCTGTGTGGGACTTGGTTGTATTTTGATATATCATAGTAAGGTGATATCCTATGCTTTGGGGCAGTTGAAGATGCATGAGAGAAATTGTAATACCCCGGGAAATTTTTCACTGAAATTTTATGCATAAACTGTTGGGTTCTATCTTCTAGAATGAATTATAAATTTTTCATGTGGAATGTCTTAGATTATGATCCACCATTGCATAGGTTGTCGAATAATCTTTCGAATGATATGTGGATCATCCAAAATAGACACTCGAGCGATGAGTTATAAACATTCCGATCGAATCGTGAATAGTAGTGAACAGTAAAACGTGCAGGAAAAAGTACTGAGGCCTGGCGTATTTTTTCTCCAACTTTAAACGATCACA
>JAPEIP010000010.1:59057148-59083859 GCA_026120095.1 Capsicum chinense
ACATCCCCAAACCATCAAAACAGAATATTAAGTGTATTATTGAGCAAAATATACTCATTATTCATTAAATCATTCTCAAAGAAAACCCTAGTCTTCAATATTCAACTTCAAGAATCCCCCAAATTCCACCATTCCTTTTCCAAGATAGTTCAAAATTCAAGGTTCCCAATTCAAGAATTTCAAGAATAAATCCTCAAGAGCACCAATAGGAACTCAAAATCAAGCTTCTTCATGTAGTTCATCAATTAAGGTATATGGGGTTTTGAACAAGGATAAATCTTTCATCCTTGTGCCCAAAACTAGTTTTAATTATAAATTCACATGATTTTACATGAATTTCAATTGAGGGTTCATACCCATTTATTGTTAATTGAAGATTTTGAGATTTCAAGTGAATTGCATATCTACTTTCTTAAATTCATACATGTGACTATACTTTCCAGATTTTGAGTTGAATTATGAATATTTTTATTATCAAAACATAAACTTTATGATGATTTGACATGAAATTAATGCATGGGTTATCAAGCCCTAGTTGAATATTGCTATTTCAAGAATGATTATGCTTTCAAGCATCCCATGATATGTTTATAGACAACTTTGAATAAAGATTTGATCTTTTTATCTTTAGCTAAGACATGAAATCCACTTTATAGCTTAAATTCATTTTAATGAACAGATGTTGAGTTAGCTTTCAGTATGAAATATTATGACTTTTAATAGTGGATTTCCTACAGAATAAGCATACAGATTAAAAGGGGTAGTATTTAGCACCGAGCAGGAAGTGTGGATTCAGTGCATCCTACTTTCCTAGAACTACAAGCCACTGTAGGTACAGATTTAGTATTCCTATTTCTATATGGATAACAATTATAGATGTGATCACTTAGCTCAAGTTATACTCCCTGGCAAGAGTATGACACCTTTTCCCACCGTGAGGTTTTCCCCTTAGGAGAACAATGCTTTGGACTCTATGAAACCTCACATAGTTTGTGTCGATTTGAAGAACCTCCCTAATAGAAAAGCTTTTACTAGAATTTCCTATAGTCTAATAGAAAAGAATGAAAGATAACAATTCATTTTTTAGACTTAAAATATGATGGTTTACCAGTTTTATACAGTATGTTTTATTATTCATGATGTATGATTTTCGGCTTTCAGTTATTCCAACCATGTGAATCATTACATACTGTATGCATATTCTATGAATTTTGATAACATTGAGATATTACTTTTACTTATGCATTCACCCTCACATACTCAGTACATCTTCAAATTACTGATCCACATATATGTTTATGTGCTATATTATTGAATAATGTAGGTTCAGGTGCTTAGTCTCAGCAGTGTAAGTGACATCAAGCATCTCTATCTATATCCCGGCTGCTGGTGAGTCCTCATGGTTCAAGGGAACATTTATCCAGATTACCATCTTTCATAGTATTTGATTAGTTGCTTTTAGTTTAGTTTGAGTCAGTTGGGGGTTTGTCCTAATGGCTAATTAGTTTCTTAGCAGTAGAGGCTTGTCGAACTACTAGCTATTATTTAGACTTTCAGTAGTAGTTTTTTAGATAGTATATTCAGTTTATTTCAGTTTAGTTTTAGATATAATCCAGCATTTTTACTTGATTAGTTTACATTGAAATAAGGTCCAAATCTAGTAGTGGGCTTACAGGGTTAGATTGAGGCTACTTGTAGTCTTGAGCACCATGTGACGTCTCAGGACCCATTTTTAGGGTGTTATAAACTTGGTATTCGAGCCTAAGGTTTAGAGAGTCCTAGGCAGTCAGATAAGCCACGTTATGTAGAGTCTTGATTATGGGTGTAAAGCACACCACATTTATGAGATAGAGGCTATAGGATATTTTAGGAATCATTTATCTTTATCTGCTTTTAACTCATGTTTTTTTATGATAGAATATTCCTCCTCATAGAGCTAATGCCCGCAGAAATGATAACTAGCCACCCCAGCCTGTTGATCCTTTGAATAAGAATGTGTCTCTTGCCAAATTTTAGGCTATCTTTCAGGCATTGGCCCAAGCTATGATAGTTAATGTTAAGGCTAACTATCAGGCTACAGTTCCACATCAGTAAGAGGGTGATTTAGCTGCAGCCAGACTTCATGACTTCATGAGAATAAATCCACCTGAATTCTTTAGGTTAAAGGTAGGTGAGGACCCATAGGTGTATCTTGATGAGGTGAAAAAGATCACCCAAGTTATGTATGTTACTAAAGAGGGGAGTGTGAAATTGGCTTCTTATAGGCTGAAGGATGTTGCTTATGATTGGATTGCTATGTGGAAGAAAGGCAGAGGTAAGAATATAGCTTCCATGAGTTGGCAGGTGTTTCAGGATGCATTTTTAGGTAGGTTCTTTCCACATGAGTTGTGGGAAAAAAGATTAAGGAGTTCATGAACTTAAGGCAGGGCTCAATGACAATGAAGGAGTACTGCCTTAAGCTAAACTAGTTGTCCAAGTATGCTCCTAATTTGATAGCTGACACTAGATCTAGTATGAGTAAATTTATTACCAGAGTGTCTGGATTGGTAGTCAAGAAATGTAGGACTACCATTCTTACTGGAGATATGGATTTTTCTAGATTGATGACTCATGCCTAATAGATTAAGGCAAAAAAGTTGAAGAAAAGAGATAGAGGAAATAAAAAGGCTAGAACTAGACAGTTTAAGTATGGTCAATCCAGATTTGCAGGAGGAAATCATTCCTAGTTTCAGAGTCGTCTTTCTTTGCCAACGCCATCTTTAGTTAGTGCCTCTGTACCCAAAACTAAGCATGAGCAGTGGGGTAGAACTTCGATGTCTAGATCTCAGAATAGTATGGGTGGAAGGCCTAGCTATCCTACATGTTCTAGATATGGTAAAAATTATCCTGTTGAGTGCTTGTTGGGACTAAAAGGTTGTTTTGGATATGATCAGTTGGGCCATGGTATCAAGGAATGCCTGTATGCTAAGCAAGGAAGCTGGGATGTTCGTCTCCAGACTTAGGCTACTAGTGCACCAGCTCTTGTAGCTCACCCAGCCCCTTCTCAGGGCGCATCATCCAGTACGGGTGGCGGTCAGTGCCAGAATTAGTTCTATGCTTTACCATTCTGTCAAGAGCAGGAGAGATCCTCAGATGTTGTTACTGGTATGCTTTGTGTCTTTTATTTTAATATTTATGTGCTGCTGGACCCTAGGTCAAATTTCTTTTATGTGACTCCGTTAGTTGAGGTAAATTTTAAAGTAGATCCTGAAAAGATTTCTAAGCCCTTCTCCGTGTCCACTGCAGTAGGTGAGTCAGTTGTTGCCAAATGGATCTATATAAAGTGTCCTATAACTATCCTTCACAGGATCATGTCAGCAGATTTGATAGAATTAGACATGGTTGACTTTGACCTTATTCTTGGTATAGATTGGCTCCATTCTTGTTGTACATCTATAGATTGTCGCACTTAAGTGGTGAAGTTTCTATTTCTTGATAGCCATTCTTTGAGTGGGAAGGTAATTCAGTGTCTTCGAAGAGTCATTTCATTTCTTATCTTAAAGCTTGAAAGTTGATATCAAAATGGTGTATCTATCATCTAGTTCAAGTCAAAGATGTTAAATCTAAGGTTGCAACCATTCAGTCAATTCGGGTAGTAAATGAGTTTCCAAAAGTTTTCCTGAAAAATTTCTAGGGGTACCTCTCGAAAGAGAAATAAAATTTGGAATTGATTTTCTTCCTGATACTCAGCCTATCTCCATTCCTCCATATTGTATGGCTCCTGACAAGCTTAAAAAGTAGAAAGAGCAACTCAAAGACCTCTTAGATAAGGGTTTCATACGACCCAGTGTTTCTCCATGAGGCATTTCCATCTTATTCATGCATAAGAAAGATGGTTTTCTGTGAATGTACATTGACTATCGTCAGCTGAATAAAGTCAAAATTAAAAATAGATATCCTTTCCCAAGAATTAATGACTTATTTGATTAACTCCAAGGTGCAATTTATTTTTCCAAGACAGACCTTAGATCCAGCTATCATCATCTTAGAGTATCCCGAAGATAAATTTCAGAACCCATTATGGTCATTTTGAATTCCTAGTCATGTCTTTCGGGCTAATAAATGCCCCAACAGCCTTCATGGACTTGATGAACTGTGTGTTCAAACAGTACCTAGACATGTTTGTCATAGTTTTTATTGATGATATCCTTGTCCATTCTCATAGTGAGGATAGTCATGCATACCATTTTAGAATTATGTTACAAACTCTTAGAGATCACCGGTTGTTCGCCAAATTCAATAAGTGTGAATTTTGGCTAAGGTCAGTAGCTTTTCTCGATCATATTATTTCCGATGATGGCATTAGAGTTGATCCCCAAAAGACTAAAGCTATGAGAAACTAGCCTAGACTTATTTCTCTATCAGACATCAGAAGTTTTTTAGGTTTAACTCGCTATTATAGACGGTTTGTTGAGGGGTTTTCATCCATTGCATCTCCTATGACCAGATTGACTCAGAAGAAAGTTAAGTTTCAGTGGTTAGATTCTTGTGAGAAGATTTTTTAGAAGCTGAAGACTTGAATCACTTTAGCACTAGTCTTAGCATTACCTGATAGTACAGATGGGTTCATTTTCTATTGTGATGCCTCTAGAGTTGGTTTGGGTTGTGTTTTGATGTAAAGAGGTAAGGTCATAGCCTATGTTTCTAGACATCTTAATCCTCACAAAAAGAACTATCCTACTCATGATCTTAAGTTAGTTGTTGTTGTGTTTTCTTTGAAAATATGGAGGCACTATCTTTATGGGGTACATGTTGATGTGTTTATGGACCACAAAAGTTTGCAGTATGTGTTTACATAGAGAGAGTTGAATCTTCGTCAGAGAAGATGGTTAGAATTGTTGAAAGATTATGACATGAGTGTTTTATATCATCCGAGCAAGGCCAATGTTGTGGTAGATACCCTTATTAGACTGTCTATGGG
The DNA here is from genome assembly GCA_026120095.1 of Capsicum chinense. Lineage (NCBI taxonomy): Eukaryota > Viridiplantae > Streptophyta > Magnoliopsida > Solanales > Solanaceae > Capsicum > Capsicum chinense. The sequence goes on from JAPEIP010000010.1 coordinate 59,062,109, forward strand.
TAGTGTTACTCATGTAGAGAGTGATAAGAAGGAGTTAGTTTGTTAATTTCATCAATTGGTTGGATTGGGTATTTATTTAGTTGATTCAGCTGAGGGTAGTATTTAGGTGTAGAGTAGTGCAGAATATTCCTTAGTTTCTGAGGTGAAGGAGAAATAAGATCGAGACCCCATCCTAGTTAAGATGAAGGAGTTGGTTATAGATCATAAGTTAGAGGTTTTCTCCCAAGGGGAGATGGTGTGTTGAGATGATTTGAGATAGCATATGATGGCTAAAGGGGAGATGATTTGAGATAGCATATGATGGCTGAAGTGCATGGTCCGTGTTACTCCATTCACCCTGGTGCTACTAAGATGTACCTAGATTTACAGGTAATTTATTAGTGGAGTGGTATGAAGAAAGATATTACAGAGTTCATAGCTAAGTGATTAGTTTGTCAACAGGTTAAGATAGAGCACTAAAGTCTTGGTGGCACCTTATAAGAGCTTAGTATTCCCACTTGGAAGTGGGAAGAGGTGACATGGACTTTGTAACAGGGTTACCTCATTCACGTCGCTAGTATGATTTGATTTGGGTTATTGTAAATAGGTTGACCAAATCAACCCATTTCCTACTAGTTCATATATCCTACTCAGCTGAAGATTATGCTAAGCTGTATATTAGAGAGTTGGCTAGATTGCATGGAGTTCCTTCGTCTATCATTTCAGATAGGGGTACTTAGTTTACCTCTTACTTTTGGAAAGCCTTTCATAAGGGTCTTGGAATCGAAGTTCACCTCAGTTCAGCTTTTCATCTCAGACAGATGGCTAGGCAGAAAGGACCATTTAGACTCTAGAAGATATGTTAAGGGCATGTGCACTTGACTTCAAGGGTAGTTGGGATGAGCATTTGTTGTTGATTGAGTTCTCCTACAATAATAGTTAGCATTCTCTATGGGAGCAGATGTAGATCACCTATTTATTGGATAGAGTGGATGAAGCCACGTTGATAGGGCCAGATGTGGTGTTATAAGTTATGGGGAAATTCCATTTTATTCGAGAGAGGTTGAAAGTAGCTCAGAGTCATCAGAAATCGTATGTAGATATAAGGAGAAGAGATCTGGGGTATGAAGTTAGTGATTTAGCTTATTTGAAAGTTTCACCCACGAAAGGGGTGAAGAGATTTGGCAAAAGGGGAAGCTTAGTTCCCGCTATGTTGATCTCTACGGATATTGAGTCGTGTTAGAAAGGTGGCATATGAGCTTGAGCTGCCTACATATTTGTCCTTTGTTTATCCTGTGTTCCATGTTTCCATATTAGAGAAGTGGATTGGTGATCCAGTGGTTGTAGTACCCTTAGAAAGCATAGATATTCATGATAGCCACTCTGATGAAGAGATTTTAGTTGAGATCTTTAATCACAAGATTCGTAGACTAAGGAACAAAGAAGTTCCCTTTGTCAAAGTTCTTTGGAGGTATAAATCCGTTGAGGGAGCCACTTGGGAAGCGGAAGTAGATATGCGAATCAAGTACCCTCATCTTTTCGTTGCAGATTCAGATTCAATTCAAGGTAACAAGTTTCCCAGATCATCTCTATTTTATTCCAAGTTTTAGCTTTATATAGCCATTTTCTTGATAATTTTTGCACTTGCAAAGCAATTTAGTCATGCTTTTAGTTGTGCATGCCAATTATAGCCTCATTTTTTCAGCATCTTAACTTCATTAGTCTCATTTGAGGATGAATGTTCTCAAGGAGGAGATATTGTAATACCCCAAATATTTCTAGCTCAGTCCAGCTCTTAGTACGTACTTGAAGCACTTAGAACCTGAAAATAAAGCTAAGAGTTGAGGGACTTAGTCATTTTGTCATCCTTTAAACTTCAAAGATATTGAAGTTGACCTTCTAGGCTCTGAGATAATTATTTTGAGTTAAATTATATTCAGGGGTGAATATAGCATGTCTCGGGTAAGTTTCAGAATATTTGGATGAAGGTTGGATCACATTTGGAATTGTAGGGCGGTAGCTCATAGTGATTAAGCTGCGTTACGGTGAGTATAAATGTAGAAAGGCAAGGCTATTTCGAATTTGTCAAGGATCAAGAGGTTCACTTATATTTCACCGTGTTCCGATGATGCCCAAATCATCAATATCCCTTTTCTAGTGAGTCACCATGATTCCACTACGTTGCGGTGGGTATTGCGATGACCCACTCACCGCATCGCGGTGAAGCCTCAATCAGTAACCCAATTACTAATTTAAAATCCCAATGGCAATTTAGTCTTTACCGATATCCCCGAACCATGAAAACAGATGATTAAGCATATTATTGAGCAAAATATGCTCATTATTTATAAAATCCTTCTCAAAGAAAACCCTAGGCTTCAATATTCAACTTCAAGAATCCCCTAAATTCCACTATTCTTTTTCCAAGATAGTTCAAAATTCAAGGTTTCCAATTCAAGAATTTCAAGAATCAATCCTCAAGAGCACCAATAAAAACTCAAAATCAAGCTTCTTTATCTAGTTCATCAATTAAGGTATGTGTGGTTTTAAACAAGGATAAATCTTTCATCCTTGTGCTCAAAACTAGTTTTAATTACAAAATCACATGATTTTACATGAATTTCAAATCAGAGTTCATACCTATTTATTGTTAATTGAAGATTTTGAGATTTCAAGTATATTGCATGTCTACTTTCTTAAATTAATGCGTGTGACTATACCTTCAAGATTTTGAATTGAATTATGAATATTTTCACTATCAAACATGAACTTTATGATGTTTTGACATGAAATTGATGCATGGGTTATCAAGCCCTAGTTGAATATTTCTATTTCAAGAATAATGATGCTTTTAAGCATCCTATGATATGTTTATAGATAGGTTTGAATAAATATTTGATCATTTGATCTTTATCTAAGACACGAAATCCACTTTACAGCTTAAATTTAGTTTTGAATGAACAGATGTAGAGTTAGCTTTCAGTATGAAACATTATAACTTTTAAAAGTAGATTTCCTACAGAATGAGTATATAGATTAAAGGAAGTAGTATTTAGCACCGAGCCAGAAGTGTGGGTTTAGAGCATTCTACTTTTCTAGGACTACGATCCAAGGTAGGTACATATTCAGTATTTTCATTTCTATATGGATGACAGTTACAGATGTGATCACTTAGCTCAGGTTATACTCCCTGGCAAGAGTATGACACCTCTCCTCAACGTGAGGATTTCCTATTAGGGGAAAAGACGCTGGACTCCATGACAGCTCACTTGATTTATGTCGGTTAGAAGAACCTCCCTAGTAGAAAAGCTTTTATTAGAATTTCCTACAATCTAACATAAAAGAATGACAGCTAACAGTTCTGCTTTTAGACTTAAAATATGATGGCTCACTAGTTTTATACAGTATGTTTTATTATTCATGATCTATGATTTTTAGCTTTCAGTTATTCCAGCCACGTGAGTCATTACATATACCATGCATATTTTATGAATTTTGATAACATTGAGATATTACTTTTACTTATGCATTCACCCCCACATGCTCAGTACATCCTCAAAGTACTAATCCACATATATGTCTATGTGTTACATTGTTTAATAATGTAGGTTCAAGAGCTTAGTCTCAGCAGCGTGAGTGATTTTGGGCATCTCTTATCTACATCCTGATAGCTGGTGAATCATCATGGTTCGAGGGCCCATTTATCTAGATTTATAACTTTTGTAGTATTTGATTAGTTGCTTTCAATTTAGTCTAAGTCAGTTAGGGGTTTGTCCTAATGGATCTCTAGTTTCTTAGTAGTAGAGGCTTGTCAGACTACTAATTATTATTCAGACTTTTAGTATTAGTTGTTCAGATCGTATATTCATCATATTTTATTTCAGTTTTGGATATAATCTAGCATTGTTACTTGATTAGTTCATCTTGAAATAAGTTCTAGATCTAGTAGCAGGCTTAAAGGGTTAGCTTGAGGCTACTCATAGTCTTGAGCACTGTGTGATATCTCGGGACCCATTTTCGGGGTGTTACATATTTGGCCCAGATTTGGTTTACCAAGCTATAGAAAAGGTGAAGGAGACTCAGGATAGACTTAAGGCTGCCCAAAGTTGCTAAAAGTCCTATGTGGATGTAAGACAAAGAGCGTTAGAGTTTAAGGTTTGGGATAGAGTGTTCTTAAAGGTATCTCTCATGAAGGGAGTGATGCAGTTTGGTAAGAATGGGAAGCTCAATCCCTGGTATTAAGTCCTTACTTATTTTTAGGAAGGGTTTGTAAGGTTGCATATGAGCTGGAGTTACCTTCTAGTTTGAACTCCATTTATCCGGTGTTCTATGTTTATATGTTGAGGAGTTGCATGGGTGATCCATCTCCAATTATTCCTATTAGAGATATTGCTATCTCTAATTCTTTGTCCTATGAGGAGGTCCCTATTGAGATCTTGGATCGGCAGGTTCATCGTTACGGACCTAGGATGTAATTCGATTAAGGTTCTATGAAGGAACCAAGGTTGAAGAAGCTACATGGGAAGTAGAAGAGGACATGAAGTTCAAATATCAATTCTTGTTTTCTCCTTCAAGAATTTGTGCGGAAGGTATGTGTTCTTCATCAAACTTTTGTTTTCAAACTTTGTTAAAGGAAAGATTGATTTCCTTATATCTTTGTTTTCTAATTTAGTTAAAGGTTAGAGTCAACGTGTTAAGGTGTAAATCGTGCTTGTATTGGTTTTTTCCATCATTCGAGGATGAATGATCCAAGTGGGGGAGAATTAAAATACCTTAAGTATTGGTACTTGGAAAATTTCTTGGGTTTTAAGTCTCTATTGATCATATGACTCACCATACAATCTGTATGGTGAGGATACAAGTCATGTGACCTAATTCTTATGCTAAACAGTGCTTGGTGGTTGAGTTTTAGGTTTGGTTACGGTTTGGTGGTATAGGTCATACAGTTGGTGATGGGTTGTTTGGTTGATCCTTTACTTAATCTGAAACTTGGTGATTTGACTTGCCTCAGAGCATGAGTGGCTCACTAAGAGCTGTAAGGATAGGGTACAAGTGGTATGATCTAAATCATATGTTGTCAAGTGTTCAACCTTAATATTTATGCCTAGGGTACGGGTTGAAGTTATGGATCGTATGATTATGGTATGAATAGGACAAGGGGAGTGGTATGGTGGGTGGTGTATGATTTCCAGCATCCTATCTAGGGTACGAGTGGTGGGTACCATTCGTATGATGTGGGTACGATTCAAGGGGGTGTCGTACTTTCTTGCAGAAATTTTTACAGTTTAAGTTAGGGGTATTCTGGATCTTTCCCCTCTTAACCCCTTATAACCCCATGACCTAAAAAATTATTAGGATATCATTTACCCTATTATTCTAATCTTAAACACGTAGAAACTCTCTCTAAACTCTCTTAAGCTTTTGGGTTAAGCAAAGGCTAGGTTTTCCTTCAAGGTGGTCAATTAAGGCTCTAAAGGGGTGATTTCTCTCCGTCTTCTTCATAATCGAAGGCATGTTACTCCTCCCTCATTGTTAGTTCAACTAATGGCATGTTTTATGAATGGTTTTCCTGGCATAATTGTGATATGGCTTTGGGTTTTGAATTATCTGTTGGGGATTTTGGTTATTAATGATTTATGTTTTCCCATGTTTTTACTAATTATTTTCACATTATAATGGTGGTATGAATATGTGGATTCATGGGACTGGTCAATTGGTACTTGGTTTTGGTTTTGGAAACTATATGCCCTCAACATGTTTGTTAAAATGCCTATGAGAATGCTTTTATAACATAGTTGGACTTTCACTGTAAACTTGCATGGTATAATATGGTGTTGGAACCTAAATTGGTTTAAATGGTTTTAATGGATAAATAAAAAGGCCTTGGTTGCCATGTATTTTATTTTAAAAACCTTCTGGCCTACACGGGAATCCCATAAGTGAAACTAATAATGGTACCTACGAGGTACGCAGGAATCTCCTAGGTGATTGGCTAAGGACATTGCTTGCAAGCTATAGTTGGTATGATGATACCACTTCTTATAGCCTTGGTTAATATTATATGGAATTGGTAGGTTGGTTGTGTGCTAATGGTTTTAATTGGGAAATCATGGCTAGGTTATAATAGTTAACCGTGAAAGTGTGAGTCCAATGGACAAACTCTGGAAACTCATGTTTGCCGATATGAGGATTGGTTATGGCGACCATGTACTTGTCGGGTACACAAGAATCTCCTAAGTTAAACTTGTATAAATGTATCATGGAGAGTGACGGTCCCCTACCCCTATGATATCTCTGGTACGTGTGGCTACATGTACTGGGTATGATGCTTAAGCTACACAAACCCAGGTTAATGTTTTTAAATGCATGCTAAACTCTATTCCCTTTCCCGACATTAATTATATATATATATGTATGTATGTATGTATGTACAAATGTGAATGGATATTGTTATTTACTTGGTTTTAAGTGTTTGTATTATTTTATCCTTATCCTGAGTACATGCTAGCGTTCACCTACTAACCTATCTTTGTGTGTTGTATCCCCATACGATGTAGGAACTGGCTATACTATTCCTCCTTCTCGGTTATAGGATTCGGGAATAGCTTGGAGTGGATTGAAGTGGTGATCTTCCATACTCCAAAAGAATCCATTTCATGTTATGGTCTGGTCATCATACTTTGGTTATTTCATAGGCATTGGTTTTGGCTATGTCCGAGGGCATATCTCAATCGGATTCTATTTTACTCTCGGATAAAGGCCATGTGAGATTACTATGGGTTCGTATGGGCGATGTCAGCATTATTGTCAACTTTAGCATTGGTATTGGTATAAGGCTGATACTGGTTGACTGTATTTTTTTTTGTGATTGTTCCATCTTATTATGTTATGGAATGGTTATGGATTGGTTTATGTTATGGTTGTTGGTTTGATATTGGATGGTTTGACTTGTTTGGGTTGGTCATAGTCATGGACCTATCTCAAAGTCTTGTATGGTACATAACTCCATCTTGTTATATGTTTGAAATTCATCTGACTTAGTGTATGTGTGTGGAGGTTGGGTTGGGTATCGGGGGTGGTCCCCAGTCCTTGTTGTACTTGAGATGCCCATTATGACACCTAGTTCAAGTCATGTCAACAGTGACCTTATAAAAAGCCAAATATCGCTCCCTTAGAGACTTCTGTTGACAATTATCCAAGCTTAGTTCACTAATGATATTAATCAAGTGCTACATAACCAAAAGAGTTTGTAAGTATAAGTAACTGTAAACTAAACAATGCAGTAAAGTAAAGGTTTGAACAATCAATGGGAAAATCCCAAGGTCAAGGCACTGCGAACAATCATACTACCTTATAGAACTTTATTAGTTAGGTTATTTATTTTAGTTGTTGGTTTACGGGGTCTATACTATGACTATGGTCTTCCTAACCTCTAATCATATATCTAATATAGCCCCCAGAATTACATTGTTGGGCGGGGATATGAGAACTAAGTTAATGATTTAGTATTCATCCCGCACTTGAACCAAATAGGGAACTTAAGTATATTCCTATCCTAAGTGAAAATCATAACATCAATTGATGAAGATTACGATCCTATTCTATTCATCCCACGTTCTACTCTAGCGTTTATCCTACCGGGTTCACAATAGAGTTATAGCATGTATGCTAAGGTTCATTACACCTTAAAATATTTTTTTTAAAAAAAGGAGAAATAAACAATAAATGATGATTAAAAAAACCATAACAAAATCAATACCAAACTATAATACTCATGTTCTTGGCTTTAACCCTGGAAAAGGGTATTTAGCCGCTTATAGACGTAATAAGAATCATAATAGTATAATCCATGTTAAAATCCATACAAGAACTAAATTAAGGAGATAAAAAACCTAACTAAAGTGTTCTCCAGACTCCTCTAAAGTCCCAAGGTCATCCAAGGTGTTCCCACAAGTGTTTAAGTGCTCTATTTGTAGGAGGACAAAAGCTGCCAATTTCAACTTAAGGGCGTGCCATGCTAATATTGCTCCATTCATGAAGCAATGCATTCAAAAAATATGGTGTATCAATGGACATTGATATCAAGGAAATTTACAATGGCATTCCACAGCTATATTGCGGACCCGAGGCAGCGTGGTAACACCAAGCACATCAAATCGCCCAACTTTTATCAAGCCTTGTCCACTTATTTTGTCCTTTAAGTCCAATCTTTATGGTGCTATTTACATGTGATTTATCATGATTAACTTACCAATATTCCTACAACATCAAACACTGCATTTTAGAGAATACAACACATACAATTCAAGACAACGAAATAATAAAGGCCATAGCTCAAGCTAAGTGCACTAGTTTTTGTCCCTTGATTCTTAACTTAGTGTTTTGACTACAAATTCACTATGAACACACTTTGAACATTATATTTACATAACATAAACCTTATATTCTCATTTCAACCAAGAATTACTCCTTAATCACAAGAGAAGTCCTCTAAACTAAGCTAAACAAGCCTGGATAACAACACTGAGGTGTATATATGCACCTCAAATCATCACCCCATACTTAAAGCCTAGAGAGTCCTCGAACAACTCTTTACTCTAAGATTCATAATCAGGGAAGACTCCACACTTCAACAACAAGCAAGACATTCAAGCCATCACTACAATGACTCCATAGAATGCAAGTTTTTAGACTAAGCATGTTATACGCACAACTGAAAGCTTACACATACTACTTAAAAACATCCTAACCTCTAGATTTTACTCAACAATTTGGAAAACTCATGCATATCACTCAATCAAATAGATCATAAAACTCTCCCAACTATCATCAAATATGTGATCTTACAACAAGAGAGTTACCCATAATCACTCACATAGATGGAATCTATCACAAAATAGGTATAAGAATAAATTTACGCTCACTCTCACAAAGAATTCACAAGTTACACAAGAAGAATGATAGGCTTTCCCTTAGTGTAGTACTCTACTAATCTCAGAATGTTAAGGCTTGGGATCAAATAGGTCTTCATGGGTTATAATGTAGTCTAAGGGATGGGTAAAACTATTTGTCTAAAATTTATGACTAACTTCCCTAAGCACTTTAATTCATCACATCAATATTAGGATCAATCTATTAACAACCAATTTTCTCCACATTCATAGACACACTTCTCTTACTTTGCCCCATCTCATTAAGCTAATTCTCATACAATATAATGGGAGTATTATCTATTCATGCATTATTAAATTTTGAACAATCTTCATTCTTTTTATTACATAAATCCCAACCACAACACATTTTAATTTTAAACAACAACAACTATTTCTTAGGGGCTTCACTTTCACCTCTTCCCTACTTGCTTTCCTCACTCCTCAACTCATTAAGTTTTTACTAAAGCATTTAGGAGCTTTGGATCAAATTAACACTAAACAAAGAAGGGAAACAAGCTACATATGAGGTTACGAAAGAGTAGTCTAGAGGCTCAACGGGGCTAATGAGGATTATGTACAACGATAGATAAAATAGGGTATGAACCATGGCTATAAAAGAAACACCTATATCGACTCCTAAACCCACACTCTTTATTTTACTCTACACACACCAGGAAAGTTCTAGACATCAAATGCAACAAGGAATACATAAAAACCTTTCACCACACATGGCACATGCTAAACTTAAATAGGATCATCATGGAATCTCATCCAAATAATCACACGAATTCAACATTAAGCCAACAACGTACAAGAGTCATAAACTAGAAACTAGGAGTCTCAAAAGTAGTAATTCACATAACAACATACTTTTACACACAAAATCCACTTGTATTATATGATTATACACAAAACTAAGAGGAACATACCACTTATTCCTAACATAAAAAATTTAAAATCTATTTCTTAAAAAAGAAAAAGGATATTAGGTTCAAAGGGCGCCCTCGTGGAAATGAACCAAAAAGAATAACCATGGGGTGGGTGAAGTATGCACCTAGACTAAAACAACTAAGCTAAAAATTAAAAAATAAAAATAAATTCTTTTTGTAATTTTACAAAAAAAAAAAAAAATTTAACCCAATAACTAAGACCTTACAGCATAACTTCACCTGAACCCATCAGAATTTCCCCAATCCACACTTAAAATATAGTTTCTCCCCAAAGTTATATTTAGAAGAAAAGATAGAAATACTCCTAGAGGACTCCAGGCCTAACTAGAAACATCTTTAAATATCAAGAGGGTCAGTGGACCCCATACGTAGTCTCTATTATGCTCTTTAGCTCTAGTCTCCGGTACTCAGACTTCCTATCAACATGTGACTCAATAAAAACAAAAACTACATGAAGAAAAAACTAAAATACTACAAATAAAAACTAGCTTACCGAATTTAGTGTCCCGGCACGACCCAACATCAGAACTCAACCAAATTCTTTTATCCCCTTTCTCCTGCTTGGAGGCCATCTTCTTACTCTCTTTTGGCCTCTTGAGTGTGAACTCTCAAGGTCAAAAACTTTTTCAATTTGAATTTTTAGGCTCATCAATTTAGGTGGTGGCTCAAGAAACTCAACAAGACTGTCCAAAGAGGTCTTTGGTGGTGCATTTTCTATCATCCCACACTTATCCACTTCTATCATTGTAATCATACAAAAATATTTATATTATAAATGTGGATTAAGTGTATTATACACTCTAAAAACCATCTCTTCATCATCTAATCTCATTATGAGAGTGCCCTCTCTCACATCTATCAACGCTCCACCTGTGGCTAAGAATGGATGTCCCAGAATAATTGGAACCTTGCTATCTTTATTATAATATATATATATATATATATATAGCAGTAATTAAAACCTTACCAATATTTATAAGGACATCCTTAATTATTCCTTTGGGTTTAACTATGGTCTTGTTCGCCAATTGGAGCAACAAAGGGCATGGTCTCGGCTTACCCAACCCTACAGTATTGAACATAGATAGGAGCATCAAATTTATACTTTCCGCTAAATTAATTAAGGAATGGACCACTTCACCATCACCAATATGTATGGGGAAGGTAAAGGTCCCTGGGTCTTTAAGCTTTTTAGGTATCTTTTGTGTTACCACAGAGCTACACTCCTCCATCAGTGCCATTATATCAATGTCCTACACTTTTAATTTATTAGTCACCGCATCCTTCAAGTACTTAGAGTACTTGGGAATTCACTACAAAAAAACTAGAAAAGAAAGGCTAATGTGAAGCTCTCTAAATGTATCAAAGAACTTCTTGAAGCATGAATCCTTCTTAGCTTTCTGGAACTGTTGTGGGAATGGTGGTAGTGGTATTTCCTTCTTAACAACTTTTGTTTTTAAGTACTCAAACTTCCCTAAATTTTTAGCAACTTCGTTAGCAATCGGTTGAGAAACCAACTCTGCATCTACCTCCTTATTTGTCTTTGGAGGTCTATCATTCAGCTCTTTACCACTCCTCAAAATGATTACCATTTCTTATTTTAGAGGTTCATTATCACTTGGAAAACAACCCTGAGGACATGTAGTTATGTGCTTGTGCCAGTTATATGCTTGTGCCATCTGTTCTTGGTTGTCCAAAATCTTTTTCAATGTCTTTTCAATGTTACTGGAGTGAGTATTATGCTGCTGTTGCTGAAACTACTAGTTGTTGCACCAAGGATACATTAGCTGAGTCTACTACTTCTGATTTTAAGTGTTACCATATTTTGGCTTTTGTGCTTTGCCAGTAAAGTTGATAGATTAAGGATTGGCACCACACATATCTACAGAGTTGCCACTGTTGCCACAAAGTTCACACCATAATGGGGTCTTTTACACTGCATTGACTTGTGTCTTACTCTGTTGCACACCCAACTTGCTGAATTGAGTCATCATCCGATTCTGCATAGGTAAAAGTTGGGCGACTAAGTCAGTGATACTATCAAATTCAATCAAGCCTACAACCTTTTTTACCGAGCTTCTTAAGGTATCACAATGTCAATTTGGATTTCCTTGTACAATTTGGTTCAATAAGGTGTATATCTCATCATAATTCTTTTCCAATGCTTGACCCCTGCAGCTAAATCTAGAAAAATCTTCATATTATTGTCAAGAACTTCAACAAAGTTGTGAGCTAATACCTCTTTGGAATATTAATGATATGGATAGTACCGAAAGAGAGCTTTGAACCTCTTCCAAGCATGATACAGGTTCTCATCTGGCCTCTACTTTAAGCTCAAAATATCACTATGAAGTCTCATAGTATTTCTAGATAGGACAAAACAGATAAGGAACTTTGGGGCTAAGTCATCCCATGTTGTGAAATAAGCTGCTGGTTCAGCATTCAACAACTTCTTTGCTTTCCTTAAAAGTGAAAAGGGGAAGAGTGTCAGCCATAAATAATAATATGACACACCTATCGAGATAAATGTTTCACTGATCTCTAAAATATTTTGTAGATGGACTTATGGATCTTCATATGATAGCCTGATAAACTGTTCACTATTGTGCAGAAGTTATGCCATATTCTGCTTCAATTCAAATCCACCTATAGCAGTTAGTCTACAAATAATAGAGGTCACATTAGTTACAAGTGGGATTTTCACTTTGCAAACTATCGTGAAGGTTGGTAGATCCTTATCCATGGGAGCAGGAATGTCTATTTCCTTTTGAATTTATTTGATACTGTAGAGAAGGACAGCTTTTTTCCTCTACTGTTGGAAGCATTACTCTAGCTCTGCTTCTAGTTAAATTAAATCCCTACCCTTTTCCAGTTTACTAGCTTGTTAACCTATTACCTACCAATTCAAAAACCAAGACCAAGTGAAAAGCACCATAGAAATCAAAAAGTAAAATTAAAACTACGACAGTTGCCAAATTACAAGTTCCCATCAACGGTGCCAAAAACTTGTTGCACCCAAGTACACATGCAGGTATATGTGGTCTCACCAAGTAATACAATGGCCTTATAATAAGCCAATAGTGATCCCTCAGAGACTTGTGTTGACAATTATCCAATCTTAGTTCACTAATGACATTAATCAAGTGACACATAACCAAAAGAGTTTGTACGTTATAAGTAACAGTAAACTAAACAATGTGGTAAAGTAAAGATCTGAACAATCAAAGGGAAAAACCTAGGTTCAAAGCACTGCGAATATTCATAATGCGTTATATAAGTTCATTATTTAGGTTATTTATCTTACTTGTTGGTTTACAGGGTCTATATAGTGAATATGGTCTCCCAAACCTCTAATCATTTATCTAATTTAGCCCCCACAACTACATCGTTGAGTGGGGATGCGGGAACTAAGTTAAATTCTTTTGAATTTATCCCATACTTGAACCAAATAAGTGAATTAAGTATATTCCTATACTAAGTGCAATTCATAACATCAATTCATGAAGATTACGATCCTATTCTATTCATCCTATGTTCTACTCTACCATTCATTCTTTCGGGTTCACAATTGAGTTATAACATGTATCCTAAGGTTCATGAATCCTTAAAATAGGGAAAAAAGGATAAATAAATAACAAATTAATATAAATAATCATAACCAAATCAATTCCAAACAATAGCACCCATGTTCTTTAGCCGCTCATAGACGTAACAAGAATAACAATAGTATAATCCATTTAAAATACATAAACAAACTAAGGTAAAGAGATAAAAACATTAATTAAAGTGTCTCCATCCTCCTTTCAAGTCCCAAGGTCATCCAAGGTGTTCCCACAATTATTTAAGTGTTCTATTTATAGGAGGACAAAAGTTGCCAATTTCAACTTAAGGGCATGGCACTGCAATATCGCACCATGAGGGTAGCCTGACACACAAAAAATGTAGTGGCTCACTATAACTTAATATCAAGGAAGTTACCAAGGGCGTTCCACAGCCACATTGGGGCACCTAGGCAGCGTGGCACGCTAATCTTGTTCATCTTCTCCTTAATTATGTGCGGCTAAAGCTCCTATAATTAGGGTTATGGGGACCTTGGTGTAATTCAATACTAGAGTTGTGGGATTGATGAATTCATGAAAATACATTAAATTACATGACCTTCTCTTTAGTTTTATGATTCCTCTTTGTTGCAAACTTGAGAAGTGTGCCCATAAACATAACTTGCTTGAACAAAGAAGTTAATGTTGGGAAAAAAGAATGGTCACAAGATAATTAGCGTCTTTACCCTCTAATTTTATGATTGATACCTTAATTAGATAAATATCTTGGGGATTTATTTTCTGAACTAAACTATCAGTTTTAAGTTTGAAAGAATTGAAGTGAATCCATATTTAGAGGTTGAAAAACAACTAGATGGGAATAATTATGCAAGTTTCCTTGTAATTATAATTGTCAATGCATGAAGTTATAAAAACCACAACCCTTAGTATTGAAACACCTTGGTGATCATAAACCTAGTTTCTTAATTCTCATTTGATTGCACGTTACTATAGAAGCATTGGTCATCGATACATTACAACTATTCAAGTGATACTTTAAACAACAAAACCCCTTTATTATCGAAAGCTTATGACTAAAAGTCTTTAAATAATCATACGACTTAGTTAACATGTTATTCCCTGTGGGATTCAACCCCAACCTTAGTTGGCTAATCAATTTGACAACAACCACTTACAGTCTTTTAGGAAAGTTGTAATTTGGCGTATCAAATATTGGCGCCATTTCCAGGGAATACGGTTGTTAATTAAGTTTATGTGTGTTAATTAACTCTTAGTTAAGTTTCCTAATTTTAATTTTATTTATTGTTTTTTGGTACTTCCAGGCTAGTTATTGTGCATGCCAAAAACTCAAAGGTCAGGTGAGACATTATTACCTTTTAATCCAGAACCTTATAGAACTCTAAGAAAGAACATGGCTAACCAATAAGAGGCTGCAAGACTGACCGCTTTCGCTAATGCATAGGTTAACCAATAGAATGCTGACATACTGAGTGTATGCCTAATATGGATTATGATGAATTGGATGATTATGAATTGTTTAATCCTATGAATAGGTGACATACTAAAAACATAGCACCAATAAATCAAAATTGGCAAACAAGAGGTAGAGTGCATAAACAGCCTACGATGTAGTTTGATCTAGATGATGATGATGACACTGGCCTAGATGGAGATGGTTCTATAGGAGCAACAATTCCACCACCATTAGCTCCTGGGGTGAAATTTAGTATCACAAGCACGATAATCCAACTACTCAACTTGAAGGGGTTGTTTGGTGGATTACCTGGGTATGATCCTTATATGTATTTGGTGAAACTCATCAAAATTTGCAAGTTATTTGAATATCCTAGAGTGAGAGAAAATGCCATTCTTCTAATGTTATTTCCATTGTCTCTATCTGAGAAGGCAACTCTGTGGATAAATAAGCTGGCACTTGATTCTATAATAAACTGGAGGCAACTAAAAGGAGTTTTCCTCGAAACGTCCTTTTTGCCTTCCAAGATATTATAGTTGAGGGATGAGATCAACAACTTTATGAAACTACTTAATAAGGTTTTTCATGAAACATGGATAAGGTTTAAGAAAAAGCTAATGCAGTGACCGAATCACAAGCTGACTGGTGAACTTTTTTCGATACATTCTATAAGGCTTCGAACTTCAATACAGAACCAACTATGGACAATACTGCAGGAGGAGCCTTCATGGATTGCAATTTTGCTGAGGCTATAGAGATGTTGGAGAAAATTACAAAGACAAGTATAGATCGGCATACCAGGGATTCTAAGGTTCAATCAATTCTTATTAGAGTTGTATATCGGAAGAGCAATGCCAAAGAAAAGAGGAACGTGATCAAGATATGGTTCACATGAAAACATAGATGGATTTGTTCACAAAGCATTTTATCTTAGGAAAGGTAGAAAAGGTCAACGTTGCGAGGTCACATATTAAGTGAGTTGATATTGATTTTGAGGAGGAGGTAAATTATCTGAATAACAAGGGTGGTTTCTAGGTTAGTGACCTAGGAAACCAACGTCAGAACTACCAATAGGAGAATTATTATGATAAGGCTAGTTATAGAAATCATGACCAAGGAAGATGGAAGAACAATAATGATAGAAGTGGATTATATGTACCACATAAAAGCTATGACAATGCAACAAATAATTCTAGGAACATTTCTATTATTGCACCCAAGTGCACACGCAAGTGTACGTGGTCTCACCAAGTGATACAGTGGCCTAAAATAAAGCCGAATATCAATCCTTTAGAGACTTATGTTGACAACTTATCCGATTCTAGTTTAAATATTGAGATAAAGTAAGCAAGAGAGTTTTGAAAGTTTATTAATTAAAAGTAAAGTAACTAATGCAGAAAAGTAATGACTTTGGACAATCAATGGATAGAGACCCAAGGTTAAGGCACTGTGAATGATCATACTATGCTAATGAACTTCATTCATTAGATTACTTATCTTTATTATTGATTCACAGGGTTTATTATATGATCATGGTCTCCCAAACTCTAACCTTCTACCTAACTGGACATTACAACTACATCATTGAGCGGAGATGTAATAATCCATTTAGATGTACTAAGATATCATCCTACATGTAAACCAATAAATTATTCTAGGTATATCCCTATCCTAGTTGCTAATTCAAATTTCTTATTTTATAAATGAATAAGAACCTTACTCTATTCATTCCCACGTTCTATCTTTATATTTCCCCTTTCGAGATCACAAGGTCGACAATATATGTATTATAAGGGTCGTAAATCCTTAAAATATTTAAAACAAGTATAAAAAAATAAACAATTATGATAATAAATTCAAACAAACTCAATTAAAAGTAAAAGTAAACATGTTCTTGGCCTTAACCCCGGAAATGGGGCATTTAGCCACTCATGGACATAGTCATAATAAAGATGAATAAAAACATGATAAAGTCAATTAAAAAGCAAAAGTAAAAGTATAAAAACCCTAATTTAAGTGTTTTTCATCCCCTCTCCCAGTTTTAAAGCCGTCCAAGGTGTATAGCATCAAGTACAAGTGTCTTATTTATAGGAGGACAAAACTACCAAGTATTTGCACTATGTCACACTGCGGGGTTAATTTTTCGTGTCTAGCTCCACCACGTGTGTAATACCCCGCATGTTTCTAAGCTAGGAAGTGAATAAGTATTCCTACGTATGAAATCTCCTATCCTGTGATTCATACTTAAGTAGATGACTTACAATGAATATTCTAGTGATAGGATAGCTTATGATGCATGAAGCATGTTCATATGAGTCACTTAAGGTAATACAAGCTAAGAGTTTTTGAATCCATCAAGTTTTAGTGTTCGATTTTGCAAAGGTCATCTTTAAACTAGTATAACTCAATGTTAAGGCATTATTTTGTCTGATTTAGACCCACCAAATTGTAGAGAATCGAATTAGCTTTCCAACGATACCAATTTCGCCTTAACCCAATACCCGAGTGAAAAGTTATGCCTATTTTCATGAGAGACAGTAAGGATAGGCGATTGGTTAGGCGCTGCCCAACCAAACATAGGCGATTGGTAAGGCGCCACCCAACCTAGCTTAGGCAATCACTTGGTCACTGCCTAAGTCAGTTCTAGGTGCCAAAAATACTCCGTTTTGAGTTATTTAAGAGTTATTAAGTCTTTTAACACTCCTTACACGTCCCTAAACTTAACCCTACGAAATATATAGCTTCTAAACATATTACAACCCTATTATCATCTCAAAGCTCATCATTCAAGAGCACTAGAAGAGAAAAAAACTAGGGTTGCATAACTAAGCTTGAAGATCTGATTTTAAGAAAATTCCTCCGTCAATCATCAAGAATCTTCCTTCTAAGGTATGCGTGAGTTGATTCATGGACTCCTTTCATCCATGAAGCTCAAGAACCATCTTTTAAATTTTGAATCATGATGTTTATGTTGGTGGTGGTTGATGTTCATGTTGTTGGAGTTTGATGATGCCTAAGATGGATCTTTGTATGTTTATTGTGAGGATATAGTGGTATTTAACGTATAAATAAGTGAAATTGATGATTGAATATTTGTAATCTTGATGAATCCACCTATGCCTAAGATGTGCATGTAAGATGTTTGTGAAAATACCTAAGGGAATAGAAATCATGCTTTTATGACATAATAAGTCCTAAATGACTATTCTATGTTCTAAGTTTAAGTTCAACGTGATCCCCATGCTATTGTCTTATATTGAAGAAGTTGTACGCGATGCTCATGATATTGTTGCGATATGGAATGACCATGTTATTGAAGCCATGCAAGGGTATACATGTTGTGTGCATTCTCGATCATGTGATAGTTGTTTGAGAATCATTCTTATTATGAAAGCCTTACTTATGATATTGAGAATTGTGGACTCAAATCTTGTGATCAAGTCATGTCATGTGTGTCAGTTTCCTCCTGTCGAGTCCTGGGGGTACTTGTACTTGAAAACTATAGCTATGTGCCTAAATCCATGTCATGTTTCACGATATACAAACTCAAGCTATGATTCCATAGACTTCAGTCAGTCATGTGACTCAGGAAAACCTTATAATCTTAGTTAGTTATCAGATATCAGTAACATTCCACCAGTTAATGGAATTCAGTAAGATTAAGTCATGCACAGTCAGTTATTCATGTCCAGTCCCTCCAAATGGGAGTAGAGATTAGCACCGAGTGAACCCAAGGATGGGAACTCACCCTCTATTTTAGGGTGTGATTCTTAGTAGTCATCCTTGTGTTCCAGAACTACGTAGCCAGCATAGGTTGAGACATCGTAACCCATCATATTAGGGTTGATGAGGTGGCTTAAACTGTCAGTTTAGGGTTCCCACCGTTCTCATTGAGTACCAACCAGATAAGGGTCACTCACAGGCTGTCCTAACCCGTGGCATGGTATTGACACCCCTCCATTTGGGGTAGAGATCGGACCCCAGCTTAGCCATAACAGCATACATGGGGTATGTCGATTAAATACTACTTCCCACAGTTTCAGTATCAGTCTTAATATAAGAACTCAGGGCGTTCTTAAGATTTTAGTATATACAGGACTGTCAGATACAGTCTTCTATGTTATCAGATTCAGTATCAGTCATGAAAGTTATCAGTAAACCATGTATTAGCTTACAGGTCATGCTATCCCATATTCACGATCCCAGTTTCTATATATGTGTGTTTGTACTCCCACGTTCATATTAGTCAGTCAGTGTTGTTCATGCATGAAACCCTTTATGTTCAGCCTACCTTTATCGTATACTCAGTACTCCAGTTGTACTAATGCATTTGTGCTATGGTGCTTTCTTTTCATGTTACACCATAGGTTCTGAGACACGAGCACTAGCCCAGCAGTAGCGGTAGCCTTCTAGTTGCAGAGAATCAGTGAGTCTCATTGATTCGAGGACAATATGATTTGATACATTTATTTATTTCTTCAATTCAGTTTTACGGAATTAGTTGGAGACATGTTTCTTCAACTCCTTATTCAGATAGTTTAGAGGCTTTCAGATTTACGTTTAGACTTAGCTTTCAGATTGAATTGTTTTGGGCATTTTCACCCATATGATTTTATTCAGTTGAACCTTATGGACTTACAGTTCTATGTATCCCATATTATTATATCATGATTTGTAGTATAAGGGTACAGATATCAGTCGTGGGTTGGCTTGTGATCCCTTGGGGTCATGAGCACCGTGTAGTATTCCGGTTCAGCGAATCAGGGTGTTACAAACTTGGTATCAGAGCCTAAGGTTCAATAGAGTCCTAGGAAGTCTGAAAGCCGCATCTAGTAGAGTCTTGTACATGGGTATGTTGCGCGCCACATTTATGTGCGGGAGGCTATTAGATGTTTTAGGAACAGTCCCCTTTCTTCATTATTCATGTCTTGCTAGTGAGCATAATCATAAGTTAAACTCTCAGTCTAATCCATTCTTCTCTTATTCTAGACCATGGCCCTAAAGAGAAGAAACCAGCCAGCTCCTCAGCCCGAAGATCCTTTGGGCAAACATGTTTCCCATGCGGAGTTTAGAGCCACATTTACCACACTTGCTCAGTCCATGGCTGCATAGAATGAATGGCCACCAGTAATTCCGACCAATCCAGTTGCTAATCCCAAAGCAGCTAGGGTTCGAGACCTCACCCGAATGAACCCTCCATCTTTCCATGGGTCAAAGTCTGATGAGGACCCTCATGAGTTCATTGACCAAGTCCAGAAAGTCATTAACATTATAGGTGTTACTTCTATTGAGAGTGTTGAGTTAGCCTCCTACCAGTTACAGGATGTTGCTCATGATTGGTACAAATAGTAAAAGTCTAGGAGGTTAGATGATACAGGCCCTATCGAGTGGGAGGAATTTGTCATAGCCTTCTTAGACAGATTCTTTCCCCAAGAGCTGAGAGAATCCAAAGTTCTTGAGTTCATCAACCTCAGGAGGGGGAATATGATGGTTAGGGAGTATTCTCTCAGATTTACTCAACTATCCAGGTATGCTCCTCATATGGTTACTGACAATAGAGCTAAGATGGGCAAGTTCGTGTCAGGGGTCAATGATAGCGTGGTAAATAAGTATAGGTCTGCGATACTGATCGGTGATATGACCTTATCTAGACTCATGACCCATGCCCAGCAAGTAGAAGAGCAAATGTTTAAGACTAGGGAAAGGCAGAACAAGAGAGAAAGGTCAGGTAATTTCAACTTTTCTCACCCCAAGTCAAATGGAGGAAATCGTCCATAGTTTCACTCTAAGTCAGTCGTTCCAGCTCCTTCTTCTGCCAGCGCTCTAGTGCCAAAGTTCAGAGACGGCAATAGAGACAAAGCACCAGGCTCTAAATCTCAGGGCAGTGTTAGTTATGCCTGAATGAATCCCCTTTTTTAGACTTGTGGTAAGAACCACAAGGGCATGTGCAGAGCCGGTAGTGATGTCTGTTTTGGTTGTGGCAAGCCAGGCCACAAGATTAGGGAGTGTCTACAGTCAAGTCTTCAGGGTCAGCAAAATCATTCTATAGCTTAGTCCAGTCGCCCGAACTAGAAGAGTACTATTTCTAGTGCTACCAGTGGGCAACGCCCAAACAAACTCTATGCTCTTCAGTCCCAGCAGGATCAAGAAAATTCTCCTGATATCGTTACTAGTACGTTACAGATTTTCCATGTTCATATTTATGTTTTGCTAGACCCAGGTGCATCTTTGTCTTTTGTTACTCCATACATAGTAGGTGATTTTGGAATCAGTCCCGAAGTCCTAGTAGAGCCCTTCTCAGTCTCTACCCCAGTGGGTAAAACCATCATAGCCCAACGGGTATATGGGAACTACCCAGTTATGATATCTCAAAAATCTACATTAGCATATTTAGTGGAGTTAGAGATGACTAATTTTGATGTCATTCTCGGCATAGATTGGCTTCATTCCTGCTATGCCACAGCCAACTGCAGAAATAGGATAGTTTAGTTTTAGTTCCCGAATGAGCCCATCCTAGAGTGGAAGGGTAGCATTTCAGCTTTCAGGGGTCAACTTGTTTCCTACCTTCAGCCAAGGAAAATGATTTCTATAGGGTGTGTGTATCATCTCATGCATGTTAAAGATTCCAGTTCTAAATATACTGGACACGAAACAGTCTCTGTTGTTAATGAATACTCAGATGTCTTTCCCAAAGATCTTCTAGGCATTCCTCCCGAAAGGGAAATAGACTTCGGCATAGACCTTCTTCTGAATACTTAACCTATTTCTATTCCGCCATACAGAATGGCACCAGCAGAACTCAAGGAACTAAAAGATCAGTTAAAGGATCTCTTAGATAAGGGATTCATCAGACCC
>JAPEIP010000010.1:59113000-59126032 GCA_026120095.1 Capsicum chinense
TTTAATGATTAATGCCGTAACTGGATTAATCTACCTAAGATAACATCCTATTGGAAATAGATAAGTTATCTAAGTTCGAGAGAATTAGATAATAAATTGTCTGGTGAGGTTGAGAGATAAGTCAGATAGTATAATCGTCAGGGATATTCTGCTGCTCTAATCATTTCGAGAATCTCTAGCATTACCTAGTATCTGTCAATTCCCAAAACCCTTGGTGAACATAGCTCTGGTTTCCCATTTATATTGATTACAAACATTAATATTGAAGTGACAACATTACTTGATACTTTCAAAAACCCCATCTTAATTTTATATTTTCGTACCATTTCTTTGAATTGAACTTGTAGCTATAGCTTCAAATTAGCTTAATCGCCACTCACATTGTTCCCTGTGGATTTAACCCCGACTCTAAAGTTGGATAAATATATTGACGACGACCGTCTTACACTAATTTGTGGTGTAAGTTGAGCGTTATCACTTGACCCAAGTGTATTTAATGATAAGAAGTGAAGTAGTTACCTGCATACATACTCGTCTTTTCTACTTCAACTTCTACAACAATTGAAACTCCTAAAATTTTATTCATCTTAATTATCATGCATTCTCCCACAAACTTTTCACTAGCTTCTCTTTTCTATTTAAACCTACCAACCATCCCATTCCTTTATCATTAACTTCTTGCAAGTTCTCTTCACTCAAAAAAGTAATTCTTTTGTTCCTTTGGTTAAGTTTTCAAAATTCAAATGATTGTGAAGTTGCATTGTGATCCCAGGTATGATTCTCAACTTTTATTTCAGAATTCAAAATGATAAAGGTAATTTTATTAGCTGAAGTGATTTGTCTGGGTGGTATTGTGCTTAAAGTTGTTTTCATTAGTGAAGAGAGATAAATGTTTGCTTTTTAAAGGTGAAGCCTGTGCAGGGTGAAGTCTGAGTAAAATTGAGATTTTTATCAAGTTAAAAATATAGGCACACCAAGTGCTTGATGAAATTCCCTATACAAAGAAAATTGAACAAGGTCTTACCGATAGACAGACCGACGGACCGTCCCTTGTGCGATGGACCATTGTTGCAACCATTGGTAAAAAAGTAAAATTTGATTGTCGTTGGATACCAATGATGGTCAAAATAAAGGATTGTCAGCTTGGAAATAGACCGTCAGCATCACCATTGTTGAATCATCTAAACACTATCTAAGTATTGATGGGCTGAGAGACAACAAGTCGCAAGAACAATGGACCGTCGACTCATCCATCAACCTTAAATAGGATTTAATTATTTTCCTTCTTTCTCTCACTAATAGTTGTGCATTGTGTTTTCTTTTAACTCAGGTACTATGAATCAAAAGCTGCCTTCAAAGAGAGGTGGTGGTCAATCTCTCCCAACTCGAGAAACCACCACCTCAAGGACAAAACATGAATCAAAAAGTAATATTGAAGAACCAACATACCACACTCATCAAAATGATATGAAAAAGCAACCACTCTCTCAGTCTAATGGGGAGAGTGAATCATCAAGTATGGGGGCAGGAGTGTAAGTAGCAGTGAGTATAATGGCATCTTAAGCTCATGCCCTAAAATTAAGGGAGTAAAAAAGGTCACCATTACTACTGAAATAGAGCCAGAATGGGAAGAAGGTGACGTAATCCAGATTATGGACCCAGAAGTTCGGGAATCAATCAGGTGGAAGGTTGAGGGAGCAAAGAAACACTTCTTTGATGAGCTCCAACCAACATAGAGCAGACCCATGAAGATGACCATTATGGAAGAACATCAGATCATCACAACTGAACTTCATGAGTACCTGTACCTAGAGACAAGGTTCAATAAATATGAGTTAGCATATCTTAGTAAGCCTCTTGGATCATACTACCCAAATCGGGAATGTGAATTTTTCGTTAATTACTTGGTGATATTATTGCAGACATGAGGAACAAACTAAGAGTTTGGATAAGAGGTGTGACAATTGATATCTCCTATCATACTATCAATAGAATTTTATTCAATCAGCAGTACATCACTATCACTATCACACCAATGCTTGATCATAGGTTGACTACAACACATAATCAATGACTATGGTTATCTCAGATCTTAAAAGATGATGGAAACTCATCAAAGCATCAAAATAAAGAATGAATTGAAAAATCTTCCCTCAACTTCAGCGTAAAGTTTTGGTGGGCCACAGTCAGGTTAAGTTTAATGCCGATAGGAGAAGATTCTAATATTAACCCTCAGAGAGCAGTGCTAGTATCATGTTTATTAGAGGGATTGAAAATCGAATTTGGATATATAATTAGCAATGAAATATTTGTGTGATCTCATAAGACATCTGGTGCATTACCGTTCCCATGCCTAATCATGAAGCATCGTAGGCAAGTAAATATGCCAACCATTCAAAAAGTTGATAATAAAATATGGGGCATCAAAAAGGCAAGTTATTAAAAGAATAAAGGATGACACAAAATTCAAGATAAGAGTTCATAGGCCTCCAACATTTGGGACACGGGTTGAACCTACAACAGAAGCACCAGATGCGCCATTAGGTATGCCATTATCTTTAGCTAACTTTGTTCCATAGGGTACTTCTGCAGCTTCTAGGTCCGTACCTGTACCTCCCATGATAGACACAGCATACACAACTTTTATGCCATCTAGATACTCAAAGTACAGGTTGACACAAGATAAGTTTGTAAATATGGACTTAGTTTAAAAGAAATTTGAGAAAAAATTGAATATATGGGCTAGAAGCTCAAACCATTTTTAGACGGAGTGGTAGTAGAGGCTTTGAAACCTTATAAGAATATACATACACATATGGATGATATGGGAAAACATGTGAATGATAGGCTGAGAGAATTATCTATTTTAGACATTACCAGATTTACTGTCAAGTAGAAACAAGCCCAAACAGATATTGTAGAGTTGAAAAGAAAGTCTGTCCCAAGCATTTTTATTCTAGTGAAATAACTTAAACTTTTACCCTTACAAAATTTCCTGAGTCTTAAACTTTTTGTGCATCATACGACTTACACCATACCGCTCATATGGTATGGATACAGGTCTAGGATCCTAGTCTTATGTTGGTTAGTATCACATTGACTAAGTTTTGTTCTTGATAAGAGAAGAATCCATACGAGTCTTATGTACATGGTACGAGAAGTATAGTGCCAAACCATATGTTGTCCAGTGTCTAACCTTGATGTTTCACCTAGGATATAGTTTTAAGGTACTAGTTGTATGGTTGGGGCATGAGTTAGGCTAAGGAGTCATATGTTGGACAGAATGTGATGTCCAACATTCTAATCAAGGTACAACTAAAAAATACCACTCATATGAAGTGGGTACGAGTGAGGGGGTCCAATCGTACCCTCCTGCGAGTCTTTCATAACTTTTAAGTTGAGGGTATTGTAGACATTTCAAACCCCAATCCCTTAATACCCTGTGTCTTATAACACTATTTGGTCCCTCATTCTTCATTTTGTAAAATCAAAATACTCTCAAAAATTCTCTAAAAACCTCTCAAGGTGATTGGGCTAGGATTTCATCAAGGTGGTCATCTAGAGGCTTAAGGATCAAAATATCTTCATGAATCTTCATAAATCAGGCATGTGACTCTTTCTTCATTGTTATCTCATAAAAATCATGTGTTTTAAATATTTTTCTTGAATCACATATGGTGATTTTGAAGTGCATGGTTGAGGGCTTGAATAAATATTACTGAGTATTGTTCTATAATTTCACTTGGGTTTATACATGCTTTGATGATGGTTTTGCACATGTGAGTGCATAGAAATTGTGGTTTAAACTAAGGTGCCATGGTTAACTATAACTTGATGGCTTATGACTTGAATAATGGTTTGATAATGGCATGCCCTCAAGCCGTTTGTGAAAATATCTATGAGATGAATTTTATCACATGGTGAATTATGTTTTTGAACTAATGCTTGGCATAAGAATGTTAATAAGGGTGAATGATTTTGTAAAGGGATTGATGGCCATAAATTGAATTGAATTGTAATTTTAACTAAGACATTGGCCTAATAACGTAAATAGTTGGGAAATGGTTTCATGAAGACCTTGTGGGTCATAAATAGGTTTGAATTGTAACCTTGATGGTTTGATTGGCTAAATAGGTTTGATTCCCTAAATGTTAAATTTAATTGATGACTTTGTATAGACAATGGGTTCGAGTCCCAAAGTTGAATGATAATGGTTATGGCATATTGTACACTTGCAAGTGGAGTTGGTATGACGATACCAATGGGATGTTATTGGTAAGTAATTGGACTAAAGGTTGTGTGTAGATGAAAATAATATTTTAAATAGGATTCAAAGTGGGATGTGTAGCCGAGCTATGAAAGTAGAGTTCAAAGGCTAACACTGAAAACCATGCTATACGGTGTAGGGGTCTATATGACCGGGAGGTGAGTCCCTCGAAAGTATATATAAATAGGAGGTTCGAGTTCCCCATATTGTATACATTGGTACTTAAGTTATCTTGATTATGCCGTGAGGTTTGAGTCCCTCATAAAGGCATATACAGTTATGGATATTCTCTAGTTTGTGTGACTACATGCACTGGGCCCTTCTAACTAGGGTAAAGTTGGGCCCATATAGCCCATGGGTTTCTTATTATATGACAGTTATGCTACACAGCCTAGGTTAATGTTTTGAAAGATCATGCTAAGCCTTGTTCCCGATCCCAACATAATATATATATATATATATATGTATACATATGATTGCATATGGTGATTTTACTTGTTTTGAATTATGGTATTATTTGATCCTTATCCCTGAGTCACGTGATATCTCTCCAACTACTAAACATCTCTAGATATTGTATCGCCATGCGATACAGGGACCAAAACTTCTTCTTCTTTTCCTATGCAGTGATCAGGTATTTGAGGGGTTCGTGAGTCTACATTAAATTGGTGAGCTTCCATACTTAGGAAGGCTTCATTCCATAGTTCTTATATTCTATGTCTTAGACTTTGTTTAGACTTGGGTTTTTGGCTATTGTCGGGGGCATGTCCCAATATTTTATTGGCTTTGAATTTGTAGAGACTTTGTTAGATTACTGTGGACTTGGGTGTGTTGTTTCGTGGATTGTCTTAGACCTATTATGAGTTATCAATTGTTGTATTTATCTCTATCTTGTTATATGGATAGAATTAATTTGACAATTGGGGTTAATGTGATGACTAGCTGAGGTGAAGGGGGTGATCTCCGATCCACATAGGACTTGAGATACCCATCACGGCTAGGCCCAGGTTCAAGTTGTGACAAAGTTAGTAGTGCGCCACACTTATTATAGAGAGGCTATGAGATATTTAGGAATGTTTCCCATTCTTGTTGTCTTATTTTTGAGCTATTAGGTCTAAGGTCTTGGATTCTTTTGATTTTTGTTTGCTTATCTTTCAGATCATGCCTTCAAGAAGATCTGATTTTCATACAAGCTCTTCTATCCCATCTGAGGACAATGTGGATGGATCTCATCCAACTTCTAAGGTTTAGACTCGGTTAAGGGTCGTTGCATAAAACTATTCTCGCGGAGTTCCACCTATCCCCACTGATCCTACTCCTGAGGATAACACACATACTCAATCCCCTCCCAGTACTAATACTGAGTTTCATTGCTCCATTACCATGTTGACTTAGTTGGTGACATCTTAGTCATAATAGTCTAGTTCTGTCGATGTTGCTATGGGTTTTGCAGAGGCCACTAGAGTTGGCTAATTCATGAGGTTGCATCCTCCAATATTTACCAGTACAAAAGTTGAGGAGGATCCTTAAAGTTTCATTGATGAGATGGAGCAGATCTTTTAAGCTATGCATGCTTCAAATATTAAAGGTTTAGAGTTTACTACCTACCAATTGAAAGATGTGACATACCAGTGGTACAAAGAGTGGGAACAATTGAGAGGTAAGGATATTGGTTCTACCTTGTGGGATAATTTCTCTAGCGTGTTTCTACACCGCTTCTTTCCTTAAGAGTTGAGGGAAGCTAAAGTGAAGAAATTTATTAACTTAAAGCAAGGAAGGATGAAAGTCAAGGAGTATGCTTTGAAATTCCATCAATTGTCCCAATATGCTCCTAAATTAGTATCTAATATGTAGGCCTGAATGAGGAAGTTAGCTTTAGGATTGCCTCAGGAGTTGATCCTTCAGAGTAAGGTGGCCTTGTTGATTAAGGACATAGACATCTCCAGATTGGTTATGTATAAACACCAGGTCGAAGAGGAGAAAAAAAAGCAGGCTGAGATTGGTGAGAGGCAGAGTAAAAGGTCTTGGTTCTTGGAAAAAAATGTAGGCCAACAGAGTGGTAAGTGGTGATATTTCTACCTACCCAAAGTTCTACCTACCCAAAGTCATCGGGAGATACACATTTTTAGGGTGGTGATATTTCTAGGGAACAAGGTGCCTAATCTCTGTCCAGTGGGGCCCAATCAGCATCGTCCTACCCTTCTTGCAGATTTTTTGGTCAGCATCATCATTGTAAATGTAAGAAGGGGTGGAATCGATGTTTTATGTGTGTTCAGATTGGTCATTACAGTGGGATTGTCCTTCTAGAGTTACTTCTAGGGCAAATTCTTATTGCCTCCTCTTTAGCTCCTTCACCAAAAGGTGGTACCTTTTAGCTCCGGCACTGGTCGGAACTACCTTTATACTCTCACTACTCGTCAGGAGTCTGAGGCATTATCGAATATTATTAATGGTATATTGAAACTCTTTTTCCTTGATCTATACTATTTACTTGATTCGAGGTCCACTTTCTCTTATGTAACCCCATTTGTGGTTGTATATTTTAGTTTTGATCTTGAGTGTCTGTTGGACCCTTTTATATTTCTACCCCAATAGGAGACTCTATTGTTGTCAAAAGAGTCTGTATGGTATGTGTGGTATCTGTTGGTAGTAGAGAAATCCTACTGGACTTGATAGAGTTAGACGTGGTTGCTTTTTATGTTATTTTGGGGAAGGACTGGTTATACTTATTCTATGATTCCATAGATTGTTGGACCTGTATGATCATGTTTAAATTCCCTAATGAGCTAATTGTTTAGTAGGACTGTGGTTCCCTAGCTCCTAAGAGAAGGTTTATATCATATCTTAGAGCTCAAAGATTAATCTCCAAGGGATGTCTCTATCATATGGTCTGGGTTAAATATTCTAATGCAGAAGGTCCTTCTTTGCATTCCATTCCTGTTGTAAATTAGTTTCCTAAAGTCTTCCCTGATGATTTTCCTGGTGTCCCTCTAGATAGGGAGATTGATTTTGGTATTGATCTTGTTCTGGACACTCGTACCATTTCTATTCCCCTGTATAGGATGGGTACGACAGAGTTAAAGGAGCAACTAAAGGACCTTTTAGATAAGGGTTTCATCTGTCCTAATGTGTCCCCGTAGGGTGCACCGGTTTTATTTGTGTGAAAGAAGGATGGTTCCTTTTAGATGTACATTGATTACAAGCAATCGATCTTCAATCCGGGTATAGTCAGTTAAAGATTAGGGAGGCAGATATCTCTAAGATAGATTTTCGTACTTGGTATGGGTACTTTGAGTTCTTCATTATATCTTTTGGGTTGACCAATGCCCCCTCGATATTCATGGATTTGATGAATAGGGTCTTTCATCAGTTTCTAGATCTATTCATGATTATCTTTATTGATGACATCTTGGTGTACTCTAAAAGCGAGGTGGATTATGTTAATCACCTGCATATTGTGTTGCAGACCTTGAAAGATCAGCAGTTGTATGCTAAGTTCTCCAAATGTGAATTCTAGTTAAATATCGTAACTTTTTTGGGTCATGTGTCTAGTAAGGGGATTATGGTGGATCCTCAAAACTGGTTATGGTTAAGAAGTGGCCTAGACCCACGATGCCAACCGATATTCAAAGCTTTTTGGATTTATTCAGGTATTATAGGAGGTTTATAGAGAGCTTTTCTTCTAGCACTACTCCATTGACCAAATTGACTTAGAGAAAGGTGTAGGTCGTGTAGTCTGATGCTTAGAAGGGTAGCTTTAAGAAGTTAAAAGATAATTTGACTTTCGTCTGGTTTTTACTGTACCTGAGGGTATAGAAGGTTTTGTTGTCTATTGTGATATGTCTTGGGTTGGCTTGGGTTGTATGTTGATGCAGCTTGGTAAGGTAGTTGGTTATGCCTCCAGAAAGTTGAACGTTCATGAGAAGAACTATCCGGCCTATGATTTGGAATTGTTAGCTATGGTGTTCGCGTTGAAAATTTGGCATCACTATTTGTATGGGGTGAATGTTGATATCTTTTCTAAACATAAAAGCCTGCAGTATGTGTTTACCTAGAAAGAGTTTAACCTCAAGCAAAGAATATGGTTTAAGCTTCTCAAGGATTATGATATAAGTCATCACTACCATCCAAGTAAGGCTAATGTGGATCTGATTCTCTTAGCAGGTTGTGTATGGGTAGCTTGTTGCATGTAGATAAGTATAAGCGGGAATTGGTGAAGAATATTCACCGTTTGGCAAACCTTAGAGTTCGTCTCTTAGACTCCAAGAATGGTGGTGTGTTTATGCAGCAGGTGGCACAGTCATCTTTTGGTTCAAAAATAAAGGTGAAGAAGGTGTTAGATCCTCTTTTGATAAAGATCAAGGAAGATATAGGTAACCAGAAGTGATGGCCTTTGAGATTGGTGGTGATGGTATATTGAGGTGCCAAGGGAGGTTGTGTGTTCCAAATGTGGATGGGTTGTGAGGACGTATTCGGTCCAACGTCCATGAGTCACAGTACATGGTTCATCCCGGTTCAACAAAGATGTGATGAACCATGATCTTAAAGAAATGTATTGGCATAATGGCATGAAACGAGATGTAGCCAACATTGTGGCTAAGTGTATGGTAGATAATTAATATGGATTTCATTACCGGACTTAGAAGTTGTGGAATTAATAAGACTCTATTTGGATCATCATGGATAGGATGAGTAAGTCCGCTCACTTCTTGCCATTGAGGACTACTTATTCTGCCGAAGATTATGCCAAGTTGTTCCTTCAGGAAGTTGCAAAGTTGTATGGTACGCCTGCCTCGATTATTAAGGATCGTGGCACCCAATTTTCATCGCATTTTTTGTGCTCTTTTCAGCATGGTTGTGGGACTAAAGTGAATCTTAGTACAACTTTTCGCCCACAGTTGAATGGGCAAGCCAAAAGGAATATTTAAATTTTGGAGGATATGTTGCAAGCCTGTGTAATTGATTATGGTGGTAGTTGGTTCGACCACTTTCCTTTGATTGAATTTTCTTATAACAATAGTTACCATTCTAGCATTGGTATGGCCCCGTATTAGGCATTGTATAGTAGGAGGTGTAGGTCTCATATCGGGTGGTTCGAGGTTGGTGAAGCAGTAATGTTTGGCCCGGATTTGGTTCACCTAGCTATGGAAAAGGTAAAAGTAATTCGGGATAGGCTTAAGACCGCCCAAGGTCGCCAAAATTCCTATACAGATGTGAGGCAAATGTATTTGGAGTTTGAGGTTGGAGATTGGGTGTTCTTGAAAGTATCTCTCATGAAGGGAGTAATGCAGTTTAGAAATAAATGGAAACTCAGTCCCCAGTGTGTTGGCCCATTTGTGGTTTTGAGAAGGGTTGGTAATTTTGTGTATGAGTTGTACTTTCCCCCTAGCATGAGTTCCATTCATCTGGTATTCCATGTGTCTATGTTGCGGAAATGTATAAGTGATCCTTCGTTGGTTGTCCCTTTGGAGGACATCGGTACTTCAGATTCTTTATCCTATGAGGAGGTCCCAGTGAGGATCTTGGATCAACAATTTCTTGGGTTACAAACGAAAGACGTGGCTTCGGTGAGGGTTCTATGGCGGTACCAAAATTTTGAGGAAGCTACTTATGAGGCTGAGGAGGACATGAAGTCCAAGTATCCATTCTTATTCTCGATTATCAAAAATCATGCTAGAGGTATGTATTATTCTTAACATCTTTGTTTTGTCTTTGTTAAAGGTTGGATGTGAATTCCTTAGTGTTTTGTTTTCCGTCTTAAAGGTAATAGTACAGATATTTGGGTTTAAATCATGCATGGATTGCCTCGTCCCATCATTCAAGGATGAATGATCCTAAGGAGGGGAGACTAAAACACCCCAAACTTTGGTCCTTGAAAAATTTCCTAAGTCTGAACTTTTCGTGCATCGTACGACTTACACCATACCACTCGTATGGTGTGTATACGAGTCTAGGACACTAGTCGTATGTTTGTTAGTGTCATATTGGCCAAGTTCTATTCTTGATATGAGAAGAATCCATGCGAGTCATATGTACATGGTACGAGAAGTATAGTGCCAAACTATATGTTGTCCAATGTCTATCATTGATGTTCTACCTAGGGTACGGTTTGAGGGTACTGGTCGTATGGTTGGGGTACGAGTTAGGCTAAGGAGTCATATGTTGGACAGAATGTGATGTTCGGCATTCTGATCAAGGTACGGGTGGAAGGTACCACTCGTATGATGTGGGTACGAGTGAAGGGATCCAACCGTACCCTCCTATAAGACTTTATATGTAATGAGGAACTCAATTCAACAATAGTCATGCATAATAAAGAGATATATCATATCGGGTTCAAGAGAGATACTGGAGAATACTAAATTGTACAACCAAAATATATATTGAATGTCTGTACATACCATCCCTCTAGTCTGACAAAGCCTTTATACATCAAAATCAAGGACCCTTTGGGACAAACCCCCAACTGTCACAACAGTACTGAAAGCCATAACAACAAAATGATATCACAAAAATATAGACATAGTCCTCGAACCATGAGGACTCACCATTGAGGAAACATAGTGAGGCACCCGAATATCGCTAATGCGACTGCGACTGAGTTCCTGAACCTACATTACGAGAAAATATAGCCCATAGAAAAATATGTGGGTCAGCACTTTGGAATGTACTGAGTATGTGGGGGTGCATGTAACAATGTAAATATTATCATCAATTTCATGAAAATATGCATATGTACAATGATGGCACACTTGGCTTGAGTTAGATTGAAACATACTTTTCATGATCTCATAGTAAATAAATCATATGATAAAAACCTTATAAATCATCATAAACAACTCAACTCTTCAACTCAAGACATGGAGTGACTCGGTAATTCAAGAAACTCAACTCTTATGGACATGGGAGGTTCTTATAACCGACATAAATCATGTGAGCTACATGGAGTCCAACGTTTTACCCTCCTTAGGAGGGAACCCCACATTGGCGGGAGCGTCGTACATCCTCAATTTAGTGATCACAATCACATACTCGACCTCTGGCCCACAAATATCAATATCAATCC
The DNA here is from genome assembly GCA_026120095.1 of Capsicum chinense. Taxonomy (NCBI): domain Eukaryota; kingdom Viridiplantae; phylum Streptophyta; class Magnoliopsida; order Solanales; family Solanaceae; genus Capsicum; species Capsicum chinense. The sequence goes on from JAPEIP010000010.1 coordinate 59,124,334, forward strand.
TACGGTGGCACGTAGTTTCACAGAAAATACCACATTTCCCGCTTGGTGCTAAATACTACTCCCAGACACAAGCTCAGGACGCATTAAGAAATTCACCACAAACATCACAAGGGTCTATCATGAAGATCAAATCAAATCTTTTTCTCATTTATCAAATCATAATCAATTTGTTGATTCCTAACTCGACTCAAATCAAATCAATCTTTCTCAACATCAAAATATATCAATTCATTAAATCATGGCAACATCAATAAATTTAAGGAAATATCAAGACTCATTGTAACAACTCAATCTCATGAATCAATATACTCAATAATCCAATTTGTCATAAGGAAGCCTAAAACTTGACACATATCTTGAAAGCACTTGAAATATCAACTCATGGTTGAAATATGAAATTCACAATATTAAATATCAAGTCATAAACTTGGGAATAGTAAAATAATCATGTATAACAAAGCTTAAACAATTTATATTCTCATAGTCTCACGATGAAGTAATTTGGGTATAAACCTACTTGCAAAATCATATAAATTCATAATAAAAATCAAAGCTTTAGGCACAAGAACGAAAGGATTGCTCTTGTTCAAAACCCCACATACCTTAATCTTTGAAATTGGATGAATTCTAGTGCTTGAGACTCTATCTGCATTTGTAATAAATGATTCTCGAAGCCAAACACTATGAGGAACTAGGTTCTTGAAGAAATCTTGAAGATTTATGGATGATTTTTGGAAGATCAATGTTCTTGAATGAAACCCTAGATATATTTTCTTAAAAGAATTGAAAGAGAAAATGAAGAAATTAAGGTTTGGATGGGGATTCTCATATATATTGGGGCCTCCAAAAGATGAAAAAAAACCAAAATACCCTTGCAAAAACATCCTTTAATTGCTGAAAAAAAATAGCTGACAACATTTGTGACAAGTCGTCAGACTTGTGACAAGTCGTCACGAAATGTCGTCACAAAAGGGTGGAATTTATGACTTTCTGCTTAAGGTTGACGACATTTTGTGACAAGTCGTCACAAAATGTCATCACAAAATGTTAGAATTTGTGACTTTCTTCTTAAGGTGACAACATTTTGTGACAAGTCGTCACAAAATGTCGTCACACAGTTTTTAGACTGACACGCTGGAGTAAAATAGGCATAACTTTTCGCTCCAATATCGAATTTGGGTAAAATTGGTATCGTTGGAAAGGTAATTCAAATATTTATCTGTTGGTGGGTCATGAGATCAAAATTTCTTAGTGCACCATCAATGAAGGGCGGGCTGTGAAGCTAGTGATAGCATCGAAAATGAGAGACGATTCAGGGTGTGTTTGGTATGAAGGAAAATATTTTCTAGAAAATAGATTTTAATTCCTCATGTTTGATTGGCTTAAATGTTTGGGAAACTATTTTCCAAATCAACTTAATTTTCTCAAATCTAAGAAAAATGGCTTTCCTTTTAAAGTAAGAAAAAACATTTTCCAAAATTCTTTTTCCACCTCACTTTCAATTTGAAATGTTCATACAACTCTTAAAATCACTCACCTCTATCCCGACACTCAATCCTTTACCACCCCACCCCAGCACCCCTATCTAAAAAACACATTTAATTTTTTTTAAAATATCTCAATTTTTTTTTCTTACCCCCGTCCCTACCCCGACCTTCCACCCCCTCCTAGTCCTCCTTTCAAAATATCTAGTTTTTTT
>JAPEIP010000010.1:59161609-59185181 GCA_026120095.1 Capsicum chinense
CTAAAAGTCTTCAAAATTTTACCTAAAATATGTTTTCTAATATTTGAGCACACATAGATAATCATTAACTATGAGAGTATTTGCCCTTTGCTAATTATACTATTTAAGGAATTCTTTTCTAATTTTGCACTTAAACATTAATTAATTCTTTTTAAATTTTTATATATAACTAAAAAAATTAGTGAGGAGAGGACCATTAAATTGTGAATGAATTTGAGTCTAATTACATGTGGACCAATAAAAATAATGTCATGTATTTAATTTAAATAAAATTATATTTCACATTAGAATTTGTTAAAAGGAAGAGATATTTTTAGACTTAAATTTAATGTTAAGGACATTTTTGATCCAAATAGGTGGATGGAGAGGTATTTTTGAACCAATAGAGGAAGAAGGGTATTTTTGAGCCAAATAGATAAATGTAAGAGTATTTTTGAGCCTAAAGATGAAAGAAGGATATTTATGTACTATTTTCAATAGTTGAAGGGTATATTAGACCCTTTTCTGTATTAAAAAAAAAAGTAAAAAACTAGTGAAATGAAAACTTTGGAGTGAGACATATAAAGTCTTCCAATAATATTGTCATTTTGCTCGTTGGAGGTCCCAATATTTCCAAATACAAGTACTTATTTTTTTTTTTTTGGTCATTTCTAAAATGGTTCTTATCCACAAGAAGACAATCCAACAACCACTAGAATTGGCATGGTGGTTCAGCGCTGTGTCCCTTAAGCAAGAGGTCGGGGGTTCGATTCCCGACTCTGGCAAATGGAGCAAATTTTGTGGCCAGTTTCCTACCGCTTAATGCGCTGACAGAGAATTAGTCTCATGATTGCCGGCTGTGGGATATTTGAGAAACCAAAAGAAAAAAAAGAAGAAGACATTCCAGCACTTCACACACCCAAAACATCCATTAACAATATTTGATTCCAACACCAAATACTTGAGTAAAGGCCCAAAATCATACATTATCTTTACTTTAGACACAAAATAATACATATTCTTTCAACTGGTGCACTAATAGTCCTTTTTGTTTAAAAAGTGGTGCATTTTTAGTCATCCCCCCAACACTGCTAATTTTTTTTTAACATCATTCAATTACCATTCTATCACACTATTTGTTTCCCTAAAAAAAATACCTCACTTGCAAAATGTTGCTGACAAGGGCTTGAATCAATTTGAGCCTTGAGATTTTCTGTGTCACTAGTCACTATGATTTTTATTTAGTCATAAGGGCATAAGTTCTTGGGGATCTTATGAGTTCATGGACTGAATGCACAGTCAATGAGGGAGGAAAAAATATATTTCCATAAACACAAGAACTTCGAGACCAGCCTTTTCACCAACAGTTGGCCGATGAGGACGAACCAAGTATATTTGGGTTGCACACCATAAGCAGTATAAGGAAACAATTACCAACATCAGCTTGATAGAGTTGATAACTCGTAACTTGACTAGTTTCAGTGGCTTCACGCTGCAAGATAGTTGCGACCCAAAAATGACACGTTAACGACAGAGCAAACAACTGAAATGAAAGTAAAATATCATTGACTAATCCATCAGTAAAACCTACTTTTATGATGAAGTTCCTATCCCAGAATCTCTTCAAGTGGAACGTTTCACAAATGTGACATTTAATCACCTCAAATAAGTTAAATCGGAAGGTTTTGTAGTCTAAGAGCCTGAGTTGCAACGTAATAAAGCTTCTCTTAGCCAAAATCTTCGATGCTGATGAAAATTCTAACCAACGCTACTAACCTGCTGAAGAATCTGGCATCACCTAAAAAGGACTATTAGTGCACCAATTAAAACAATATTATTATTTTGTGTCTAAAGTAAAGATAATAGATGATTTTTGGCCTTTACTCCCAAATACTTATGTGATAGTTGCAAAACCCCTGACATAGGCAAACGATATCAATGCTATGAATGCAAATTCAATTTGCATGAATCTTTCTTCGTTCTTACATCCTTATCATTCACTCAAGCTCGTTAACCGTACGCCACATGGCAAATCGCCGAATAGACCGTGTTTGTAATGTTTGTTGTGATTCTGTTGAAGGGCTGTTTTATAGGTGCGAGATTTGTGAATTTGATGTCCACCCTATTTGTACTCAGTTAAGAAATTCATTGCAAATATTTTAGGACAAATTTCATGATTTTCACTTTTGTGGCCTATGATATAAAATAAGGAGTTGTTTGTCCATGTTTTTTTCTCAAATTAATGTTTGGTTATGTATTGGGTTGATTTTTTCGAAAAAAAAAAAAGATTGATGATGATGAAGTCTGAAAAGTGGTGTTGACCAAACTTTCAAATGAAAAATCTTTTGCCCTCAAAAAATTTGAAATTGTTTTTTCTAGTTAAATGCACATTCAGACACAACTTTAATTTTCAATACACTTGAATATAACTTTAGATATAATTTTTTTTGGTGGGAGAGGGGGGAGGGTTTGAAATATCACATTTTTTGTTGAAATTTTTATTATTGATATTTTTGTGGCCATAAATCATTTAATTAAGAAAGAAATGAGAATTTCAAAGTAATTTTTTTCTAAATAAAAAAGAAATTGTTTTTCTGATGGAACTAAAAAGGATAGTATATTTGATCCATAAATTGAAATACAGAGAGATAAAAATCACCTATCAAGAGAAGTGTACCTTAATTCGTAAGATTTTGACAAGACCTAATAGAATTTCTTCCTCCTTGGTAAGGAATGTGAAACATGATTGCTCTCCCTTGCAGCTTCTTTTATAAAATGCTTACTACTCGCTGAGTCTCAATTTATACAAGTCACCTTCTTTTTAATCACTCTAAAAAAATGGCATATTTATATACTTATTTTGGTTTCAAACCAAACGGCCCCCTTTTTAAGTACTTATGCTAGAGGGGCTTAATACACAAATTGACCTCTAATCTATATGTAAATAGATTTATTTTCTCAACAAAACATCTCTACTTTCGTAAAACCCAACATATCATAAACATATTGTTGAAGTTAGAATTTTGAGATTGTGTATTCTGAATTCTAGAATTCTGAATAAATTGTTTTTACATAATAAGTGGATTTATATATATAAACACATAATTTATATCAAAGCTACTGAAATGTAGACAGGCTTATAGCTCCGTCTCTAAATTGACACCTCTCTGTTGGACCATTTATGTTCCTCAATTGCCTTACCTAAAAAACACACCAAATAAAATTGGACATTTTATTTCATCTTCTTTGTTACTCCTCTCTTTACTTTACAAAGGGAACAGATTTGCTCCAGCGCTAGTTGGAGTTTTAATTCATATATTAAGTATTTTGGAAATAAAATTCTCACATTTTATATTTTGCTTTTTAATGATAATTTGTCAATTCAGGTGCATCTTTAAGGCTACTAGGCTCATCAGAATCAGGAACATGTGCGGTTCGCAAAGGAGCATGTAATACTTCTTCATGACGTTATGGTGTACGCTATGTGAGTTTGATATTCACGTGGAGTGTGTGTTGGTACATTGCGAAAAGAAAAAAACATGGCTAGGAACCTCGAAATACGTTCCACCATTAGTATTTTCTACGACACAATATTTTGATGGTCATGCTTATGACATTCCATATTGGAATCCTAATAACATGTCATATACACCCCTACACCCACATCAATGTCACCATTCGATTCAGACTCATCAAGGTGGAAGTGGTAGACGAATTGGAAAAATTATGTTTGTACTGGTCAAAATAGTCACAGTTGCTTTGATTCTTGGTTTGTGAAATAGAGGCGGACAAGTTTTTATTTGCTAGGAGGGGAATAACAGAACAAAATCGAAGTAAAAGTGCAAATGACCCTCAAATTTTGAATACGAATTCGGCCCATTAATCACTTTAATTCTGTATCTTATACTTTATACTAAAAATTACACAAATACACAACTTATGTTTTCAATATTACAAAAAAATCTTAACTCCCTAAACATATTACCAAAATTTCAACATATACACAAACAGTGGTGGAGTTAAAATTTTCACCAAAGAGGTTCAAAATCGAAAAATGTAGGCACAAGAATTAGCCGAAGGGGATTCAACATCAATTATATATATACCAAAAATAATTTTCACCATATAAAAATAGTATAATTTTTCGTCGAAGGGGCTTTGGATGAACCCCCTAATCATAATGTGGCTCCGCCACTGTACACATGTACAAATTGCTATGTATATGGTGGCTATGTTGATATTTATGTTATTTATACTAAAAAAAAGTGGGAGAGAGTGTAATTACTTTCAAAAGAGTTGATATTTATGTTATTTATACTATAAAATAATCTGCTCGGCTGGGTTTCTTTATACTTATTTGTATATCCATATCATCGGTGGATTATTGATTTCCTTGAATCCTTGGAAATAGACAAAATTGAAGCCAGATTCATTATTGAAATCAATAAATACATGTTGATAGTCATAAACCCCGATTCTTACCTTTCTTTTCTACGTAGTTTGCTCTACCAATTTACCATGATTGTTTTAATTTTGGGTCTCCCCGTTATGGATTTTCCGACTAAGGTCCATTTGCAATCCTCAACTATAACCTCATAGTTATCAGAAGTCCTGGAAATTGTCAATTTTCTAGTAATAAACTACTGAATTCAAAGAAGAAATACAAAACATAGAGGTATTTTAGAGAGAAGATTTTCATTATTGAGCTGAGAACAAAATGAATACAGAAAACTACCGTTACACTGCTGAAGTGGTCTATTTATATATGTTGCACTGTTAATTAACTCAAACTAATCTCTTAACTTCCTAACTAACTTCTAACAACTCATTAACAGCTGGACTAACTAACTCGTAACAGTTCATTAACAGCTGTAAAAAATATCTACAACAAATATCTAATATCAGCTGATCTTATTGTGGAGCTTAACATCCCCCCTCAGGTTAGGTGGTATGAAGATGTTCTTCATCCCTAGCTTGGATACTATATAAGCATGTTGAGCATGTCCAAGCCCCATGGTTAAGACATCTGTCGGCTGCTTAGCAGTAGGTACATAGAGATTTTGTATTAGACTAGTGTGCATTTTTTCTCTGATAAAATGACAATCGACGTCAATATGTTTAGTGTGTTCATGAAATACTGGATTGGTTGCAATTTGGATTGCTGCCTTAATATCATAATAGATTGGTACTCGTAGATTAAGATAGAAATTTAACTCCTTAAATAGGCCAATACTCCAAACCACTTCTGCTACTGTGGCTGTCAAACTTCTGTATTCTGTTTTCGCAGAGCTTCTTGATATAGTAGATTGTTTATTTAATTTCCATGATATAAGTGAGCTTCTAATTTGATCAAATACCCAGTAACTAACTTTCTTGTGCTCACATATGAACCCAATCAACGTTACAATAGGCTCTTAGTCCAAGTGCATTTTCTACAGCTAAAAAGATCCCAAAACTAGGTGCTTGCTTGATGTACTTTACCGCTCTTAATGCAGCTTCTAGATGAGACAATTTAGGAGTATTCATATATTGACTCAATCTTTAAACTATAAAAGAAATATCTGATCTGGTTATGGTCAAATACAATAACCTTCTAACCAATATTTGATATCTCTCAGGATCAACTAAAGATGGATCATTAGTTATCCCAATATGTTGACCATATTCTAGGGTAGTAAGCTTTTGATTCACCTCCACAGGTGCGTGAACAGACCTTGATCCTGGTAATTCTAATTTTGCGATAAGTTCCAAGGCATACTTTCTCTGATGCATCAATATACCCTCTTTGCTTCTTCCAATTCTATACCAAGAAAATATATGATATCTCCTAAATCTTTTATTTTAAAATTTATCTGCAAACTCTTCTTTGCATCCTCAATCAACCTCATGCTATTTCTAGTAATCAAGAGATCATCCACATATATCAAAATAATCACCACACTTTCATCATATCTCCTGACAAGTAGAGAATAATCCAGATGACTTTTACTAAAACCTGTAACAATCAAGGCAGTTGTAAACTTAATATTTCACTGCCTAGATGCTTGCTTCAATCTATAAAGGGACTTCTTAAGTCTGCAAACTTGGTGACTCTCTGAATCATGGCTAAAACCTTGTGGTAGTTGCATATACACCTCCTCCTCTAGATCACCTAAAGAAATGTGCTGTAAATATCCATTTGCTGAATATTCCACCCTTTAGTGGCTGCTAAAGATATCATAACCCTAACTGTCGCTATTTTGACTACCAAAGAAAAGGTTTCTTGATAGTCCAAACCTTCTTTCTTGTTATATCCCTTTGCTACAAGCCTGGCCTTGAATCTTTCAACCTTGCCATCTGATTGATACTTAATTATGTACACCCATTTACATCATATGACCTTTTTCCCTGTTGGTAAGACACTATATCCTATGTGTTATTCTCTCTAAGTGCAGTAATATCAAACTCTATTACAACTATCCATCTTGGATCTTTTGTTGGTTTGATAAGAAGCTTTGATAATTTTATAAAAAACTATCATATGTAACTGAGTGAGCAATAGGATAAAGACATGAATTGGAACCCTTCTTCCTTGATCTTGAGGTATCAATATCTTTTAACTAAATTGGAGGTCAATTAGTTCTATTGGACTTCCTCTTATATCTTAACTGAGTCACAAACATATCTTCTGGGGTTATACTTTCACCTTCCACAATTGCATTAGTCTTAGCATCTATATTTTTATGTACTGTATGCAAATGTTGAGCATCCACATGCTCAGGTGCAAGTATATTTTCATATACTGGATGCAGATATTGAGCATCCACAAACTCATGTGCAAGAACCTGTGGATTTACCATTTCTTCTTCCAAATAAGAATTAACTTTTGTGTATGTCCAAGCTGCATCACTAGGTAAATTATCACCAAGTGCATCTCTTGAATTAACCCTATCTGTATGATGAGGAATAGCTGTAAAGTCATGAAATACCCTAAGTTCCTGAACCTTAGAAATTTTCTTGGATTTTTGGACTCTGTACAGGATATGACTAAGGGGTACCAATTGTCTGTTGGTATACGATTCATATGGGGTATTCATATGTTGATCAGTGTTGGTTGATAGGGTGGATTTAGTTACTGAAATGGATATGATTTGGGTGGTACGAGTCGTATTGGTGGATATGGGTTATTTGGTTTGGGTTCTCCCTTAACTTAATCTTAGGCTTGGTAAGTTAAGTGGATATGAGTATGAGTGGCTCATCATGATCCATAAGCCAGGGTACGAGTCATACCATGGACTCATATGATAGACAATGTTCAATTCTCTTGGAGTTCTATTCTGTAAGAGGTACGGATTAAGGGTACTAGTCGTATACTAGGATATGACTTGGTTTGGGTGAGTCGTACCTTGGACAGTGTTGGGTCTAAGGGGGGATGGCTTTGGAGTACAAGTGGTGGGTACCACTTGTATTGGAGGGCACTGCGGGTTTGGATAGTGGTACCTCTCTGATGAGATTTTAGTACAGCTTAAGTGAGGGTAATTTGGATATTTCCCCACTTATCCTAATAAGAAACCATGACTTATATTACCATTGAGAGATTATTTGCCCTATTATTCTATTCATTAACACTTGAAAACTTTTCTAAACACTCTCTAATTCTCTCTAAAGTTCATGGGCAAAGGAAGGATAGGGTTTCATCTTAAGGATTAATTTGGGGCTTTTGTTGGTGACTTCACTCCATTAATTTTGTCAATTAAGGCATGTTCTGTTCCCTCATTATTAGTTCTAACTAATGGAATGGTTTTATACAATGTTTTCATGGAATGATTATTATATGGTTTTGGTTTTCAAATATCTAATGGGAGTTTTGGCTATAAATGCTTGGTTATAGTTTTCCCATGTTTTAATTATGTTTTTATAATATTTTAATGGTTTTTTGGATACTTGGTTGCATGAGAATAGTTGATTGGTAATTGGAATTGGTTTTAGAAACACTATGCCCCCAATATGTTTGATAAAATGCATGTGAGATTGCTTTTACTATATTGTTGGACTTTTAATAAAAACTATTGCATGGTATGGTTTGGTAATAGAAAACTAAATAGTTTAAATGATTTTGAATGGTTAAATAGAATGGTTTGGTTAAATAAACATGCTTGTGGGGTACAATGGAATCCCCCAAGTAATCATAAAAATAGAACACTTGTAGGGTACATAGGACTCTCCCAAGTTAACTTGGTAATGTGATTTATGGGTACATGGGACTCCCTTAATCTCTAATGGTTTGGCTAAGGAAAATACTTACAAGTTATAGTCGGTATGACAATACCACTAATTAAAGCCTTGGTTTATAATAGATTGGTTGGATAGAAAATAGTTTTAATTGGGAAAAGATGGCGGGGTGTGATAGCTAACCGTGAAGGTGGGATTCCAACGGACGAACACTGGAAACTCATGTTTGCTGACATAAGGGGTTGGTCGTGGTGACTATATATGATACTCATGACATACACGGGAATACTCTAAGTACAAAGTATATATGTCATAGACAGCAAAGGGTACTTGGGAATCCCCTACTCTTACGGTATCTTTGGTTCGTGCGACTACATGTATCGTGTCCCATTCAGGGGGTTACAGTGGACCCATATAGCCTATGGGTGGTTAAGGATGATTAAGTTTCACATACCCAGGTTAATGGTTTTAAATGTATGCTAAACCCGATTCTCTTTCCCGATATAGTTATATATAATATATATGCGTGGTTTGTATGTACATGGTTAGTTTACTGGATGGCATTATTTTATCCTGATCCTGAGTTCATGCTAGTGTTCACCTGCTAAACCATCCTTGGAGGCTGTATCCCCATGCGATGTAGGAATCGACCATTCTACTCTTCTAACTTAGCTATAAGATATTCGGGATCAACTTTTGGATTGAAGTGGTAAGCTTTCATCTTTTTGAAAGGCTCTATTTCATGGATGTTATCTTCTACTTTAATTTACTTATGGATATTGGTTTTGGCTATAGTTGGGGGTATGTCCCAAGTGAATTTTAGTATTCTTTTGGTTAGAGGCTTTTGTGGAACTACTAGTTGGTATGGGCGGAAGCTGTAGTGGTGTCAGCCTTAGTATTGGCATTGGTATTGGGGCTAACACCCTTGGATGGTTTTATTGGTTGTTCCATCCCTTTTTATTATGTTATGGAACTTGGTTTGGTTATTATTTGGTTAATTGGTTTATGGTTTAGTTTGGTCATTGAATGGGTTTGGGCGGTTGGACTAGGTTGGGTCGGTCTCGATTATAGACCTATCCTAGAGATGGAATTGGAAAATTACACTATCTTTTTATATGCTCAAAATTTAGCCAACTCAGCGCAGGCGGCTGGAGGTTGGGTTGGGTAACGGAGGTGGTCTCCGATCCTGGTTGGACTTAGGATGCGTATTATGATAAGGCCCCAGGTCGAGTCGGTTCAAGTTGGTATCATAGCTTCTAGGTTCATGGTCAATTAGGAGTCCACAAAGCCGTGTCTAGTAGAGTCTCTTTTAGGGGTGTGTAGCATGCCACACTCATAAGAGAGAGGTTAAAAGGCATTTAGGAATATTTTACTTTCTTGGTATTATATTTTCAAACTTGGATTCTAAGTCTTATAATTCTCTCTAATCCTTGTTTGTTTGCTTTTCAGATCATACCTCGTCGATTTGTAACACAAGGAAATTCTTATATCCCATTTGGGGAAGATATTGATGGAGTACGCCCTAGATCTGGAGTTCATACTCATTCTAGGGGTCCTATCCCTGATGGTTCTAGAGTCCCACTGGTTACTACTAGTCCTACATAGGGTGAGGTGACTAATGCAGAATTTCATCAATTGATTCACACTATTTCTATGTTAGTTATTATTCAGGCTGAGCGGGATACATCTGGTGTTCTATCTATGGAGGCCACAAGGGTTGGCCAGCTCATGAAGAAGAATCCTCCTACGAGTGTGAAGATGGAGGAGGATTCTTAGGGTTTCTTGGATGAAATGGAGAAAATATTTCTTGGATGAATTTTGTAGCTTATCATCTTAAGGATATTGCATACTAGTGGTACGAAGAGTGGGACAAGGATAGGGGTGGTGTGGAGGAGCTCTCTTTGTGGGAGGCCTTTTCTAATGCCTTCTTAGATCACTTATTTCCTTTGGAACTGAGGGAAGAAAAGATGGAGGAGTTTGTGAATCTTAAGTAAGGAAAAATGTATGTCAAGGAATATGCCTTGAAATTTTATTAGTTGTCCAGGTATGCTCCAGATTTGGTGGCTGATATGAGGGCGAGAATAAGAAAGTTCACTTCTGGACTATTTCGAGATTTAATCCTTGAAAGGAAGACTACTTTTCCAATTAAGGATATGTATATTTCGAGGTTAGTTGTTCATATGCAACAAGTGGAGGAAGAAAAAAGAAAATAGGTAAAGTTCGAGGAAAGGTAGGGTAAGAGAAGCAGGTTCTCTGAGTAGGGTGGTCAGGATGGCGGTAAATGGCAAAAAAAAGTGGGGGAGTTCTGGTTCTTTTTCCCCATCTATTTCTCCTTACCAAAATAGTCGGGTGATAGGCATCAATAGGATGGCGATAATTTTTGGGCACAGGGTGCCCAATCTCAGGCGAGTGGGGCTCAATCAACTTTTTCATGCCCTTCTTACTGGTTCTATGGTCATATTCATCGGGGATCTTATGATGAAGGGTAGGATAGGTGTTTTAAATATGGCCAGCCAGGACATATGCTAAAAAATTATCCAGTGGGTAAGGGTGCTTCGGGAGCGGTCAAAGCTCCAGTTGCTTCATCTTTTGCTCCTGTACCTAGTGGTGCTACTTCTGCGTCTGCTCCTATTTCTGGTACTGACAAAGGCCAGAATAGATTATATGCTCTTGTATCTAGGCAAGAATCTGAGGCATCACCTGATGTCGGTTATGTTACAACTCTTTTCTCATGACGTGTATTGTCTGCTTGATCTTGGGTCTACACTCTCTTATGTGACCCTATTTGTAGCTATGTGTATAGATTTTGATCCTGAGGTTATTTTTGATCCCTTTTCTATTTCTACCTCGCTAGGTGACTCAGTTATTGCTAAAATAGTCTGTAGGGAGGTGTGGTAGCTGTTGGTAGCAAGCAGACCTTGGTGGATCTATTTGAAATAGATATGGTGGATTTCGATGTTATTCTGGGGATGGATTTTTTACACTCTTGTTACATATCCTTGGATTGTCAAACTCGTAAGGTTGTCTTTAGGTTTCCTGGTGAACCAATTATAGAGTGGGATGGTGGTTTCCTTGTTCCTAGGGGGAGGTTTATTTCTTATCTTAAAGCTCATAGATTGATCTCCAAGGGGTATCTTTATCACTTGGTCCGAGTTAAAGATTTTAACTCAAAAGATCCCTCTTTGCATTCAGTTTCGATGGTAAGTGAGTTTCCTAAGTTTTTTTTGGATGATCTTCCTGATGTTCTTTTAGATAGACAAATTGAGTTTGGTATTGAGCTGAGAAAAATCAAGGAGCAACTTAAAGATCTTCTGGATAAGAGGTTTATCCATCCTATTTTCTCCCCATAGGGTGCACCAATTTTGTTTATGCGCAAGAAGGATGGTTACTTTTTGATGTGCATTGACTATCGACAATTGAATAAGGTAACAGTCAAGAAAGAGTATCTTTTTTCAAGGATAAATGACTTGTTTGATCAGTTGCAAGCTGCCAAGTTCTTTTTTAAGATAGATCTTCAGTCTGGGTATCATCATCTTAAGACTAGGGAGGTAGATATCCTTAAGATGACTTTTCATACTCGATATGGGCACTTTGAGTTCTTGGTTATGTGATTTGATTTGACTAATGCCCTAGCGACATTTACGGATTTGATGAATAGGGTATTTAGGTAGTTTTTGGATCTTTTTGTCATTGTGTTTATTGATAACATCTTGGTGTATTCTAAAAGTGAAGTGGATCATGCTAATCACCTCTGAATTATGTTACTGTAACACCCCACATTTCTGGTTAGAACAAAAACCTTCGTTTCTATGCGTAGATGATCCAAAAGCCATAAATTCTAGGCAAATTTAGCATGTTAATCAATTATGTAGTGTAGGAACCTATTTGAGCATGAATTGAGATCATAGAGGTCCCCAAACTCAAGGATGAGTTGAAAGCTTTCCTATCATTCGAGTTTGAGTGAGCTTCAAAACTTGGGTCAATTTCAGTCGACTATAACTCTTTGTATATAACTAATAAGAGGGACTACTATATATCAAATGAAAGCTCTTCAAATTAGCTTTCCAACGATACCAATTTCACTAAAATCTGATACCCAAACAAAAAGTTATGGCCATTTTCGTGTCTGAGACAGTAGCTCTGTCGCACGCATCCAATTTTCAGGTTCTATTTTAGCATTTTTAAAGGGAAAAGTGGTATTTTCCACCCCCTATTCAGCCATAACACGAGATTAAATCCCCCAAACACCAAAATAACATTATTTTATCTCAAAATCACCAAGAACACTCTTTAGAGTTTCAACCCAAAAAAATTAACAACTCAAGATTCAACCGTGGGTTTTAGAAATTGATTGAAGATTTAGAATCTCCAAGCCGTAGGAGTCAAAAATCAGCCTTTAATTTCTTAAATAGAGGTACGTGGGGTTTATCCTAAAAACTACATGGGCTTGAAAATATTAAAGCATGATTTAAAGGGTTTGATGTATGTATTTTAAAGGGGTTTTAAAAACTATATTTTTGATTATGTATTCCGAATGTTTCAATGTTATTATTGCTTTGGCCTTATGTTATTTTCCCCTAAATTGATTTACATGTATACGTATATGTATGGAATAGAGGTTGAAGATTGTTTGAAAGCATAAATTATGTACTCCCTCTCTTGTGATAAATTAAAGATTTTGATTTTGTTGGAAAAGAGTTGAAATACATGTTTTGTGAATTGAAAGATGTTTTCTCAATGTCATAGTATTTGAACATTGATTTAGAATTGTTGAGAGGGTGTTTCTAGATATAACTATGTTTTGTGTTTAAGAGAAGAATTGCATGCGATAGAGACTTTTGACATGACCACCATTGTTTGTTGAATTGTTGATAAAGAGAATTGCTTGCATGGTTTTACATGAATTTTAAAGAATGAGTTTCTTGAAAAAATTGTTGATATGGTGGTCCAGAATCTCATGATTTGAAAATAGAGATTGTATTATGCTAATAATGGCCCAGAGATGTGACTTGCAAGCCAATGGTATGACGATACCATAAGTATGTATGCCATAATAGAGTATATTTTCAGAATATGTTTTAAGAGAATGCATGTTTTAAAGAGTTAAAAATGGTCTTAAAGAGGGTTAGGTGGTTACCTGAAGAAGGCTTGAGTTCAAGTAACTCTCAGCCTAAAACTGTGATTTACCGATCCGGGTATATTTTTTTTTACGCTGGCGATGGCCATGTGGCGTAAAAAAGTTAGAGACTCCAACCCTTGTGGCACACTTGGGTTGGAGGCTTCCCCGTCGAGTCAATGACGGATTCCATATAGCCCGTGGAATTTCAGAGTTGTAGGGTATACCACCTAGCGTAAAAGTAAAACAAAGAGTGTCACAGAGTTCAGATGGTTTCTCAGTTTTTTGAAAATGCGCATGAGATTTCTTACTATATGATATATTTATGAACTGTTTTGAATTACTCTCATATATGTTTAATATAAATTAGTATTTTGGATTTGCTCTACGTACTAGTATATTTGTATTGGCCCCTACCTTCTAGGTTCTGAGGCTCAATCTAGGGGTCCAGCTAAGTAGTATAGTATTCAGAGAGAAATAATCCATGCAGTGGTGATCCTTTCTTGTTCCAGAAGGCTTGTCTATTTTCAGATTATGTTATTCTTTTTTGTTTCCGTCTATTGGGGGCCTTGTCCCAGTTTTCAGACAATTGTCATTTGATCAACTAGTAGAGATTTTGTAGACTGTCCCAGATGTTGTTTAGTTGATTTTGAATTTTATTTCTTATCGTTAAATTGAATCTAGAGTATGACCATGTTTCCGTATTAGATTATATTTTCGCATCTCTTTTTATTATATGAATGTCGTGCATGACTACCAAATAGAGTAGGATGTCAAGGCCTTCATGGTTCAGGATGTCCGTCACGGCCAGGCCCTAGTTCAGGTCGTGACATACTTGGTATCAGAGCACGGTTCATGGTCTCAGGGTGTCTGCAAAATCGCGTCGGGTAGAGTCTTGTTTATGGGTGTATAGCGCGCCACACTTATAAGAAGGAGGCTACAAGGCTTTTAGAAATATCTCTCTTTCTTCATGTTCTAATTTGTGAAATAGAGTGAGAATATTCTTCATTCATACTCTAATTTGTGCTATGGTGCCGCCCATACAAAAGTAAAAGTCACCTCAATTCTTTCCTTACAATGATGTGCTCAGATATGTGTATGATTGGGGTGATTCAAGTGCAGAAGTTGAGAGACTAAATGGTATGGTTCTTTTGGATTGAGTCATATAAGATTTAAAAATTTTTGCAATGGCTTGAGAAGAGTTTGTTAGTGCCTCAAAGAGTATTAATTCTAGTGTGAACTTTGATTCTAGTGAAATTGTGCTTTTCAGCCTGTGATATTAAGTGAATTTGGTCTTTTTTCGAATTTATAATTGCAGACGTCACGCTTAAGGGGGGGATGATGTGTAGCAGAATGTTGGAACTGTATTTCCACCTGAGTAGTAGTATAAGTTAAGTGTCGGTGTCATGACCTATTGGTAGTGGTGTTTGACTCAAATTTTTTATTTATGCAGAGTAAGATGTGTATTCTTAGATCATTGAACATTGTGGGTTAAGTTTCTATCTCTTGTAATCTTGTTATCATTGTGTTATTGAAACTAAAGTCTAGTGAAGCCGTGTGGGGATCTTTCAATTCACTAGCATAGTTGCCTTGTCATTCATCTCATTTTTTTGTTCAAAACACAAAAATCAAAGTCTAGTGAAGCCGTGTGAGTTGTTCATTTTGTTGTTCCTGTATTGGTTTGAACTGGGGGTTTAGAGGCGTAGTGGGAAGAAAAGTGATAAGGGCGATTCATTAAATATATGTACAGCTAAATCTTTTTGCATGAGATCAAGTTGGTAATGAAGTGATACGTCCTTGTGTGTTAGTTTTCTAGAAGGTAGAGAAGGAGTTATTAGTTAAGGTGGATTATTGTTTGCTTGAAGTATGAAAATGGCTAGATTAGCCAGTAAGTTATAATTATAGACTCATGGATGTTTGTAGAATTTGAAGGTAGTCTAAAAGTATGCTTGGGTAAGTAAGTGTGATGTGAGAGAGCCATATAAGCAGATAAGATTGTATGGGTTTATAATGTAAGATTAAGGTTGACCATGTCTATTATGTGACTCTACCTGTCCTTGACCTTCTTTTCATTGGTAGTTGTAAACTAGTACTTCCTGTGAGAAGATTTGCGGTAGATTTTTGAGGTATAGTAGTAATGTCATAAAGGTGTTTTGGTCATGGGTAGTATCTAGAGAAAATAAGGTATTTGGGTAGAATGTCCCAATTTGATGGACTAGTATATTATGTTGCATTCCTTATTGGTGGTAGATGAATGATGCTAGACTATAGGCTTGAATTTAATATAGAATGTAGATGTAAGAATAGTGGCTTAAGATTAATGATGAATGTTTTGTGATAATTGTGTGTCAGGTTGGGTTGCATATCATGTTTAGTGCTAGACATTAAGTTTGAATAGTTGATGTCCATGAAGGTGTATATAATAATTTCTTGGTTAACGATACTAGTAATATGGAAGTGATTTAATAGGCTTGAACGGTGTATGTAAGAGCTTAAGTTTATTTGATCCGTGATAAAGTATGATATGGTATGTATGAGGTAGAAGTATGCCCAAGGTAATATGGGGTTGCGGTATTTTCTAAGGCTATTAATTATTGTGTGTGGCTAGTGGTACTGTTGAGATTGCTAGATGGTATATGGTGTTCTAAATAGCCAAATTAAGGAGTTTTGATTGATAGTGTTGGGCCTTTTGTTATGATCTTGATTCTCATGGTAGAGAGATATAAGTTAGGGGTTGCAATATTTGTAGGCTATGACGGAAGAAGTGTAGTTCATCAAAGGCTTGGTGATATCCATGCTAAGTGTTAGAATCTAAGTTTGAGTTTTGAAGGTTGAACTAATAGAAATAAGAGTAGAAGCACCAAAGGGTGTACACTTTAACTATGGGGATAGCTATGAGGATTCAAAGTTAGTAAGTGTTGAAGTATTATATGATGACTATTGTTGGCTATAGAAGATAGAGTGTATCTTAGAAGGTAGTATTAATAGTGGGTTTTCCACTTTCAGGTGTAGTCATTCGGGTTAAGTTCTATAATATATGTGTATGGTCATTTTTCCAGACCCTAAAGTGCAGTAAGTGTAGTTCAGTTAGAGTCTAGTAAGGGATCTCTCAAGCTTAAGATAATGTCTTGAAGCTAAGGGGAAGATGATAGAACGATTAACCAAGTTAGGCTATCGTATTCTTGTAGTGATGTCAATATGATATAGAACATCAGAAAAGTGAGGGTGAGACTCAATCCATTCTTATCTCAGTATTTTTTACAGTTATCCTAATACTTACTCATGCCTTACGTTTCAATTCCATAATCATAGTTCATGTTCATGTATATGATAGAGAATCACGTGCTTTTCCAGTTTCTAAATGAGAAATTTTAGTTCATTCAGTAGTCGGGATCACATTCCATAAGTTATGAACTCCAAATTGAGGTCATACAGCTCATGACTCATGTACTCAAGCTTTATAGTGTGCTCAGTTCCCATAACCCATGCTACACGCCAAATGATTGGCAAAATTCAACTTATAGACAGGTATACTCTCAATTTAGATCACTTTGATGAATCCCTAATGTTGATTCGTTGCTCTTCAGCCCTCAGTTAAGTGTCAAGTCTCATATAATATCCTTCCATGCTTCAAGATCTTATGATCTAACCTTTTAGTGACTCCTCCTTATATGATGATAGTGGTGATGAGTAAATGTTTCTTGTTAATGGAAGATCATAGTATGTTTTTTTTGGATAAGGCCATAAGTGTGAAGTAAAATCTGGGGCCAAGTCTTTGATATATGTGATGGTTAGTGGAAATTTATGTGTGTATGTTCTTGGGGTAGCACATGGGAGTTGTATTGATAGTGGTTTAGAGAATATGTGAAGTATGTCTTTATGGGTGTTTGCCTTGAAGTTCATATGTGGTTATAAAGATAGGCTTGAATGACATGTTGGAATTTAAGTGGAGGAACACAATATGCGCTAGTGAATCCATAGTAAGAGATAAGAGTTAGTCATTGAAGTGGTAAGGGACGATATGCATAGGGTGTGAACTTTAAAAAGATATAGAAGATTGAATCATATGGTTTGGACTAGTATCGTAGTGTGGGATATTGTTTTTTGTGAATTGGAGTTAGGCTTGATTATGGTAAGAGGATTTAAGCTACTATAAACATTAGTAGCAAGATTTATAAATACCCATATGAGAATAATAAGCTGAATCAAATGAGTATGGTATTTAAGGAGAATAGTATAGTTAAGGGATATTTGAGAGGTATGCTAATCTTGAAAGTAAGAAGTTGTATTGCCTAAGGTATGATAATTCTATCCTAGTTTATGAGTTATATATCTATAATCCATTCTATAGAGTAGTGTCATTGTTGTGATTCCTTAGTTGGATGTCTTGTGTAACTCATGCCCAAGATTCTTTGTTCCCTAATGCTACTAGAACTTTTTTAGAAAGAGTGTTGAAGAGATACTCCAGTTAAGTATAAGGGTCCAACATAATTCAGTCTGAATAGCCAGTAATTCAGTTTAACAGTCAGGCAAACAAGTTACGGTGGTTTTCCACCTTTTTATCCAATCCTACTATCCAAAGTCTCAGGCGTATGACAATCCCAAGAGATAATCTATTCCATCCATGTAAGTTGTGAATTCAGTTCAGTCAAAGAATCATGTTTCAGATTTAGCTATTTAGTCATGACTCAGTTCATAAGAGTTCAACGCATAATCTCAAATTTTCTCAAGTATTTTAGCTCAGACGGTGTAATACCCTGATATGATCTAAGTCCAGTTGTCTCATGATTCATACTTGTATAAGTTATCACTTCTCAATTAAATATGTATGATTTGATTATGAACACTTCAAGGGAATCCTAAACTCTCAGCATGAATCAACTCCTTAAAGCAAGTAAAGTTAAGTCAGCTCGGAATTCAGTTTCATGATAGTAGTTTAAAATATTTCAGAGCAGTTATGATATTAGTTATATCCCTTCTTAGAAGTCATATAATGTACTCGTTATTCCATACCTTTAAGAATTCAACATTCCTACCCATCATTCGAGGACGAATGATCCCAAGGGGGACATAATGTAACACCCTGCATTTCTGGCTAGAACTAAAATTGTCGTTTCTATGCGTAGATGATCCAAAAGCCATAAATCCTATGCAAATTTATCATGTTAATCAATTATGTAGTGTGGGAACCTATTTGAGCATGAATTGAGATCATAGAGGTCCCCAAACTCAAGGACAAGTTGAAAGCTTTCCTATCGTTCGAGTTTGAGTGAGCATAAAAACTTAGGTCAACTTCAATCGACTATAAATCTTTGTATATAAAGAATTAGAGGTCCTACTATATATCAAATGAAATCTCTTCGAATTAGCTTTCCAACGATACAAATTTTGCCACAATCTGATACCCGAGCAAAATGTTATGGCCAATTTTATGACTGAGACAATAGCATCATGTGATTAGCGAGCGACATATGCTCTATCGCACGCATCCAATTTCCAAGTTCTTTTTTCGCATTTTCAAAGACAAAAGTGGTATTTTCCACCCCCTATTCAGCCATAACATGAGATTAAATCCCCCAAACACCAAAATAATATTATTTTCTCTCGAAATCACCAAGAACACTCTTTAGGGTTTCAACCCCAAAAAATCAACAACTCAAGATTCAACCATGGGTTTTAGAAATTTATTGAAGACTTGGAATCCCCAAGCTGTGGGCATCAAGCATCATTCTTTAATTTCCTAAATAGAGGTACATGGGGTTTATCCTAAAAACTATATGGGCTTGAAAATATTAAAGCATGACTTAAAAGTTTTGATGCACGTATTTTAAAAGAGGTTTTGAAAACTATATTTTTGATTATGTATTCCGAATGTTTCAATATTATTATTGCTTTGGCCTTGTGGTCTTTCCCTCTAAATTGATTTACATGTATACGTATATGTATGGAATTGAGAGTGAAGATTGTTTGAGAGCATAAATTATGGACTCCCTTTCTTGTGATAAATTAAAGATTTTTATTTTGTTGGAAAAAAGTTGAAATGCATGTTTTGTGAATTGAAAGATGTTTTCTCAATGTCATAGTATTTGAACATTGATATAGAATTATTGAGAGGGTGTTTCTTGATATAAATATGTTTTGTATTAAAGAGAAGAATTGCATGAGATAGAGACTTTTGACATGGCCACCATTGTTTGTTGAATTGTAGATAAAGAGAATTGCTTGCATGGTTTTACATGAATTTTAAGGAATGAGTTTCTTGAATGAATTGTTGATATGGTGGTCCAGAATCTCATGATTTGAAAAAAAAAAGATTGTATTATGCTAATAATGGCCTAGAGATGTGACTTGCAATTCAATGGTATGGCGATACCATAAGTATGTATGCTCTAACGGAGTATGTTTTTAGAATATGTTTTAAGAGAATGCATGTTTTAAAGAGTTAAAAATGGGCTTAAAGAGGGTTAGGTGGTTACCCGAAGAAGGCACGAGTTCAACTAACTCTTAGCCTAAAACTGTGATTTGCCGATTCAAGTATATTATTTTTTTTACGCTGGCGACGGCCGTGTGGCGTAGCAAAGTTAGAGACTCCAACCCTTGCGGCACACTTGGGTTGGAGGCTTTCCCACTGAGTCAATGGTGAATTCCATATAGCCCATGAAATTTTAGAATTGTAGGGTATACCACCTAGCACAGAAGTAAAACAAAGAGTGTCACAGAGTTCAGATGGTTTCTCAGAGTCTTTCGAAAATGCGCATGAGATTTCTTACTTTATGATATGTTTATGAACTGTTTTGAATTGCTCTCATATATGTTGAATATAAATTATTATTTTGGATTTGCTTTGTGTACTAGTATATCTGTATTGATCCCTATCTCTCAGGTTCTGAGGCTCAATCTAGGGGTCCAACTAAGCAGTAGAGTGTTCAGAGAGAGGTGATCCATGCATGGTGAGCCTTCCTTATTCCAGAAGGCCTGTCTATTTTCAGATTATGTTATTCCTTTTGTTTTGGTCTACTGGGGGCCTTGTCCCAGTTTTCAAACAATTGTCATTTGATCAACTAGTAGAGATTTCGTAGACTGTTCCAGATGTTGTTTAGTTGATTTCGGATTTCATTCCTTATCGTTAAACTGAATCTAGAGTCTGACTATTTTTCTGTATTAGATTATATTTTTGCATCTCTTTTTCACTATATAAATATTGTGCATGACTACCAGATAGAGTAGGACGTTAGGGCCTTTATGGTTTCGGATGTCCATCATGGCCAGGCCCTAGTTCAGGCCGTGACTGTTGCAGACCTTTGAAGAGCAGCAATTGTATGCCAAGTTCTCCAACTATGAGTTTTGGTTAAATGCTATAACTTTTCTTGGTGATATTATTTCTAGTGAAGGAATCATGGTAGATCCACAATGGTGGCGGTGGTTAAAATGTGGTCTAGACCCACCAATCCAATCGATATTTAGAGCTTCTTAAGTTTGGCTGGGTATTATCTGTGGTTCGAGGAAGGTTTCTCGATGATAGCTGCCTCATTGATTAAGTTAACTCAGAAAAAGGTAAAGTTTTCTTGGTCGGATGCTTGTTTGGGGAGTTTCAAGAAGCTTAAAGATAAGCTAACTTATGCTCGAAATTTGACGTTGGCTAAAGGAAATGAGGGGTTTATGGTTTATTCTGATGCATCTAGGGTGGGACTTGGTTGTGTTTTGATGTAGTATGGAAAGGTTATTTCCTATGATTCCAGGCAGTTGAAGGTGTACGAGTGGAATTATCTTACTCATGATTTAGAGCTTTTAGCGTTGGTTATTGCTTTAAAAATCTGGTGACATTATTTATATGGAGTGCACGTGGACATCTTTCTGATCTTAAGAGTATACAGTATATGTTCACTCATAAGGAGCTAAATATCAAGCAAAAAAGATGGTTGTAGCTTTTCAAAGACTATGATGTGAGTCTCCATTACCACCCAGGTAAAACTAACAAGGTTTCCGATGCTTTTAGAAGGTTATTCTTAGGGAGTTTAGGTCATGTGGAAGACAAAAAGTGGGAATTGGTGAAGGATATTCATCGCTTGGCAAATCTTGGAGTTCGTCTCTCAAACTATGATTATGGTGGTGTGATAGTACACGAAGTGGTTCGGCTTGTCACTTGGTGAAGAGATTAAGAAGAAGCAAGTGCTAGATCTTGTCTTAAAAATCAAAAATAATATTTGTAAGGCTAAAAGTAATGGTGTTTGAGATCAATGGTGACGATACTTTATGATCCAAGGGACATTGTGTGTTCCTAACCCGATGGGTTGTGAAAAAGGATTTTGGCTGAGGCGTATGAATCACGCTATATTTTTTATCCTGGATTGATGAAGATGTATCATGATCTCAAGGAAATATATTAGTAGAATGGTATGAAAAAGGACGTGGGTGATTTCGTGGCAAAATGCATGGTGCCTCAACATGTTAAAGTTGAGCTCATGAGGCCTGGTGATTTGTATCAAGAAATTGATTTGCCTAAATTGAAATGGGAGGTGATCAATATGGATTTCATTACAGATCTTCCTCGATTGCGGAACCAATTCGATTCAGTTTCGGTCATCGTGGATAGGATGATGAAGTCTGCTCACTTCTTGCCAGTGAGGAATACTTTTTGGTGGAGTATTATGTAAAGTTATATATTTAGGAGGTTGTGAGGATGCATGGGGTACTTGGTTTGATTATCTCTGATCATGGTACACAATTTTTATCTTATTTTTGGAGAGTTTTCCTAAAAAGTTTGGGTACTAAGGTTAGTCTGAGTACTGCTTTTCATCCGCAGTCGGATAGGCAAGCAGAGAGGACCATTCAGATGTTAGAAGATATGCTTTGGGCGTGTGTGATTATTTATGGTGGCCATTGATACGCCCAAATTAGACCTCTCTTACGAGAGAGTAAGCAGTCGCTGTCAAATATAGAACCCAATCAGGTTGGGTGTCGAATCCCACAGGGAATACTGTGTTACTAAGTATTGGAGTTGTTACTGGACTATTGGTCAAAGGTTCCTGAATGGGGGGTTTTGGTTTAAATTTGAAATGATAGTTATAATATAGCAATGAAGCAATATATGTATTAATATTTGATCACAGAGAATGACAAGTTAGGGTTATGTCCATCTTGTAGCTTTTACTTCTCTATTAACTATGAGTAATAAGGATTTATACATGCATGCACTTATAGAGAGATGTATTCTGATTCTAAATCCAAGTGTTTCTCAACCATCAAGGATTTATTCACCTTAGTTCTCTCGAATCCAAAGTGTACAACCAGTCATACGAACTCTCCAAGTAGTTAATCCTGCTAAGACATTAACGTGTAAAATAGAGGTTGGAAGCCCTATTTTCTTGTCACACTCTCTTTTCCAAATAGTAACTTTTCTATCGAACAAGTTATTGCTATAATGTTGCATTCCCTATGTTTGTAACCACGAGAATTCAATCATAACGAAGAGAGTAATGATATAAGTGGATTAACACATCATAAATTCAAATACCCATAGCAATAGAGATTATACTAAAAGGTTTCCATAACCCTAACAAATAAACTTAGCTACTCATGAATAAAATGAAAATCACAATAGAAATATTCATCATACCAAAACTTAGAACGATCTTGGTGGAGAAGATGAATAGCGAAAATAAGAGAGAAAAATGTTTCTCTCTCTCTAATACAGAATAATGAATAATCCCTAAAAATTCAGCCATAAGACTTTTAATAACATCCTTCTCTAATAAATTGCTACTGCATCCTTAATTATTTAAAAGTATTGAGTTTGCCCGGGAAAAATTTCCCATATATCACATTCAGTCCAAAAGCTGCTTTCCTTTTATGTGAAGTTTCCTTTGCTATCCACAGGTCCCCAAAGTGTCGTAATCTTCC
Organism: Capsicum chinense; assembly: GCA_026120095.1. Classification (NCBI taxonomy): domain Eukaryota; kingdom Viridiplantae; phylum Streptophyta; class Magnoliopsida; order Solanales; family Solanaceae; genus Capsicum; species Capsicum chinense. The sequence goes on from JAPEIP010000010.1 coordinate 59,184,816, forward strand.
TCATTAGTACCAGAAAAGCATGCTGATCACATAGGTCAGCTCACTTAACTAAAAATAGACAAAGTTCAACAATTATGTATTTTATCCTCAAAACTTAGCTAAAACATGGGTAATTTATGGTGCTTAGACGTATAAATACGTCCAACATCACCACCCCACACTTAAAGCTTTGTTCATCCTCGAACAATATATCTATTTATGCATACTACACAAACCTTAGCACCCACAAAGGAAGACAAGATGCTCAAATAGGCTCACACAACAATTATGAACAAGAAGTAGCTTCAGGAATCATTCCTAGATACAACCTACCCTCAAGAATAGACTCATTAAGTTGGCGATTTCATGCATATCGTTTAAGCATAG
>JAPEIP010000010.1:59196340-59236644 GCA_026120095.1 Capsicum chinense
AGTGGAAGGTAGACAGGGGCACAAATGCAGGGCCAATAGAATGGGAAGAGTTTGCTTCTCCTTTTCTAGATAGATTCTTTCCCTTAGAGCTGAGAAAAGCCAAGGTATTAGAGTTCATCAATCTCAGGAAAGGGACTATGAGTGTGAAAGACTATTCCCTCAAGTTTACTCAGTTAGCCAGGTATGCTCCCAATGTAGTAGCAGATAATGGGTCCAAAATAAGCAAGTTCATATCTGGAGGGTCAAAGAGTATGGTTAAAAAGTGTAGAACTGCAATATTAATTAAGAAGATGGACATATCCAAGCTAATGATCTATGCTCAGCAGATAGAAGAGGCTAAGAATAAGAAGAGAGAGAGGGAGAACAAGAGATGGTGACAAAGATAGGGCGTCAGGCTAATAATCCATGCTCAACAGTTTTGCCCAACATCTTCAGTTCTAGCTCCGTCCTCAGCTAGTGCTCCAGTAACTAAGTTCGGAAATCATAACAAATATAGGGCGTCAGGATCTATATCTCAGGGTAGTGTCAGAAGTGCTCGAACAAATCCTTTTTGTTAGAAATACGACAGAAACCATCAGGGTGTCTGCAGGGCTGGCGGTGATGTTTGTTTTGGGTGTGGTAAGCCAGGCCATAGAATCATAGATTGTCCTCAGTCAGGTTCACACGGTTAGTACAATTATCTTTCATCTCAGTCCCATTCCCCAAATCAGTAGGGTGCCGCTTCTAGTGCCACTAGTGGGTAGCCCCCAAACAGGCTTTATGCACTTCAGTCTCGACAAGATCAGGAAAGTTCTCTTGATGTGGTCACTGGTGCATTACAATTCTTCCATTTATAGGTTTATCCATTATTAGATCTAGGAGCTTGTCTATTTTTTATAACTCCTTACATAGTAGTCAACTTTAAGGTCAAACGAGAAGTATTAATAAAACCTTTCTCAGTATCTACCCCATTGGGTCTGTCTATCATAGTCCAGCGGGTATACAAGAACTGTTTGGTTATGATAATTCAAAAAGTCACCTCAGCAGACTTAGTAGAGTTAGAAATGACAGATTTCGACGTCATTCTCAGCATGGATGGGCTCCATTCATGCTATGCTTTAGTTGACTGTAGAAATAAAATTGTTCATTTTTATGTTCTAAATGAACCAAGTCCTTGAGTGGAGGGGTAGCTCAGCATCCCTTAAGGGTTAGTTAATTTCATACCTTAGAGCGAAAAAAATGATATCCAAGGGATGTGGCTATTATCTTGTACGAGTCAAGAACTCTAGTTCAGAGACTCTTAGTCTTGAGTTAGTTCCAGTAGTAAATAAATTCTCTGATGTATTCCCTGCAGATCTTTTCGGAGTTCCTCCCAAAAAGGAAATTGACATCAAAATAAACCTTTTTCCAGATACTCAACCCATATCTATTCCACTATATAAAATGGATCCAGCTAAACTCAAAGAGTTAAAAGAATAGTTAAAGGACATTTTAGACAAGGGGTTCATCAGAACCAGTATTTCTCTATGAGGTGCACCAGTCTTATTCATGTGTAAGAAGGTTCACTCAGAATGTATATAGACTACCGTCAGCTGAACAAAGTCACAGTTAAGAAAAAATATACACTTCCCAGAATCGACGGCTTGTTCGACCAACTTTAGGGTGACAGTTATTTTTTAAAAATAGATCTTAGATCCAGCTATCATCAGCTTAGAGTCAGAGAATGTGATATTTTAAACACAACTTTTCAAACCCTGTATGGTCACTTTGAGTTTCTAGTCATGTCCTATGGTCTCACAAATGCCCCAGGAACTTTCATCAACTTAATGAATTGCATGTTCAAGCAGTACTTAGATATGTTTGTTATAGTCTTGATAGATAACATTTTTGTCTATTCTCATTGCGAGAATGATCACGCAGATCACCTCAGAATCATATTTCAGACTCTTAGAGCCCATCATTTATTTGCCAAATTGAGTAAGTGTGAATTTTGGCTAAGTTCAGTAGCATTCCTTGGTCATATTATTTTCGGTGATGGCATTAAAGTTGATCCTTAAAAAATCAAGGAGGTGAGAAACTGGCCTAGACCCATTTCTTTATAAGATATCAAGAGTTTCTTGGGTTTCGCTGGCTATAACTGTCAGTTTGTTAAAGGGTTTTCATCTATTGCATCCCCCATGTCCAGATTGACTCAGAAAAAAGTTAAGTTTCAGTGGTCAGATTCGTATGATTAGAGTTTTTAGGAGTTGAAGACTCAACTCACCTCATCCCCAGTTTTGGTGTTACTAAATGGGTTTGTTGTGTACTATGATGGATCCAAAGTAGGTTTGGGTTATGTCCTCATGTAGAGAGGTAAGGTCATAGCCTTTGCTTCCCGACATCTTAAGCCCGATTAGAAGAATTTCCCTACCCATGATCTTGAATTAGCAACTGTTGTGTTTGCCATACAGATTTGGAGGCATTAGTTGTATTGGGTGAATTTAGATGTGTTCACAGATCAAAAAAGATTGCAGTATATATTCTTAAAGAAAGATCTGAATTTGTGTTAGAAAAAGTGGTTCGAGTTGTTCAAAGATTATGATATGAGTGTTTTGTATTATTCCGGCAAGGCCAATGTTATGGCAGATGCTCTCAGTAGGTTGTCTATGGGTAGTGTTGTTCACGTTAAGAATGGTATGAAGAAGTTACTTCAAGAAGTTTATTAACTTACCCGACTAGGTATCCGCTTAGTCGATTCAGCAGAGGGTAGTGTGTGGGTGCAGAATAGTTTAGAATCATCTCTGGTTTTTGAAGTAAAGAAAAAGTAGGACAGTTATCCCAGTCTAGTTAAGATAAAAGAATCAGTCAACGATCATAAAGTAGAGGCTCTTAAGGGGGAGATAGTGTGTTGCATTGCCAGGTTTTGCTCTATGTGCTAGGTTTCGATGACTTGAGACAATGAATTCTTGCTGAAGTTCATGGTGCGTGCTATTCGATTCATCCAGGGGATACTGTGAGAAATCTATTGGTGAAGTGGGATGAAGAGGGATATCATAGTATTTGTAGCTAAGTGCTTTACATGCCAGCAGGTTAAGATTGAGCACCAGAAGCCTAGTGGGTCCATGTAGGTTTTAGTATTCCCACATGGAAATTGGAAGAAGTGAACATGGACTTTATGATGGGTTTGCCTCGTATTCGTCATCAACATGATTTGATTTGGGTTATTATAGACGAGATGTCTAAATTCACTCATTTCTTGCCTGTCCATACTTCCTATTTAACTGAGGACTATGCCAAATTCTATCTCATAGAGTTGGTCAGGTTGCACAGAGTCCTAGTATCCATCATTTTATATAAAGGTACCCAGTTTACCTCTCACTTTTGCAAAGGTTTTCAGAAGGGTCTTTGTACCCAAATTCACCTCAGTACAGCCTTCCACCTTCAGACAAATGGTCAAGCAGAAAGGACAATTTAGACTCTAGAAGATATGTTAAGAGCATGCATTGTTGATTTAAAGGTAGTTGGTATGGCCATTTTCCTTTGATTGAATTCGCATATAATAACAATTATCATTCTAGTATTCAGATGGCTCTATTTAAGGCTTTTTATGGTAGGATATATAGATCCCTAATTAGTTGGTTCGAGGTAGGTGAAGCCACAGTATTAGGGCCTAATATGGTGTTTGATGCCTTAGAGAAAGTTCAGTTGATCAGAGGAGGGCTTAGGGCACCCCAGAACCGGCAGAAATCATATGCAGATGTGAGGAGAAAGGATCTTAAGTTTAAGATTATCAATTTTATGTACTTGAAAATCTCTTCCATGAAGAAAGTGAAGAGGTTCGGCAAGAAGGGAAAGCTCAGCCCCCGATATGTCGGTCCTTATATAATTCTTAGTCATTTCAAAAAGGTAGCTTATGAGCTTGAGTTGCCTTCAGACTTAGATTTAGTGCACCCATTATTTCATGTCTCCTTGCTACAGAATTGCATTGGTGACCCAACAGTTGTACTCCCCTTAGAGGGTGTAGATATTCAGAATGATCTCTTTTTCAAAGAGGTATTAGTCCAAATCCTCGATTGCCAGATTCGTAGACTAAGGAACAAAGAAGTTTCATTGGTCAAAGTTCTTTGGCGAAACTAGTCAATTAAGGGATATACATGGGTAGCAGAAGCAGATATGCAGACCAAGCATCCTTTTCTCTTCTCCGTAAACTCATACTCCACTTGAGGTAACAGTCCTCCTTAGATTTACTTAGTTCCATGTTCAGTTACATTTACAAACCTTAGTATCAGTTACCGTTACATATCATCTTCATGATAGTCATACATTCATGAATCAGTTCAGCCATGTACTCATGCTTCAGTTGTGCATGCATAGTATGTAAACTCAGTCTATCAGTATTTCTCAGCTTAATCAGACTCATTCGAGGATGAATATTCCCAAGGGTGAGTTATTGAAATACCTCATATTTCCCTAGCTCAGTTTACCTCTTAGTACACAAGTATCTCTATATAAAAATTTTCAAAATACTCAGAATTTTTTAATTCAAGACTTTTCATTGTGTAGGAAATTCAGTTAGCTTCCCAACGATATAAATTTTTCCCAAATCTGATACCCGGGTGAGAAGTTACAGCATTTCTAGTGAAACAATATGTCAAAGTGGGCATCAGTGCATCGTGTTAATGGTCAAATTAAAATTCATCAATTTCCAGTGTGCCATCGCGATAAGCCTGCATCGCGCCAAAGTTTATGTTCCCATTTTGCATTTTCCAGTGAGCCATCGTGATAACGGCGCGTCACGCCAATATCCATTTTCGCAATTTTTTTTTCTAGTGAGGCTTCACGATACCTCTACGTCGTGCAAAAATCCAATTTTACAGTGGTCCATTTTTGAACAATTCCAGTTGATTTCTAGTGGCTCACCATGATTCCACCGCGTCGCGGTGAAGGTCAAAATTAAGATTTTTAGTGATGAAAATTTAATTCTTTCCAGGGGTAAATTGGTATTTTTCATGACCCTAGTTAGTCCTAAACATGAGATTAATGCCCTAAATAACCTAATTTGTCATTATTTGCTCAATTACTCTCAAAATCAAATCATTCTCTCTCAATTAAAAAAACCCTAGCCTTCAAGATTCAAGAGCAATTTTCAAGAATTCTTCCAAGAATCTTCAAGAAGTGAATTTCCCAGGTATGTTAGGTGTTCATTCATGGGTTCCTTTCACTCATGGAGTTCAAGAACCCTATTTAAAAACACAAGTTTATGGATTTGTGATATCCATGCTTGAATTAGATTGTATTCATGATTATGATGTTGTTTGGGTTCCAATCCATGATTAATTATAAGAATCATGAAATTAAGATAGCATGTGTCATAAAATATGTAATTCTCATGATTAATCCTTGAATTTACAAGTTGAATGTTGTGGCCATGATAATTATATGTGTTTATTTCTATGTGAGATAATTATGCTCCCCAAGTGTTTGATAGAATGCCTATGTAAGTTGAATTGTGAAATCATGATATGTTATCACGTGGTCCCATTCATGTACAATTTATGTCTCTTAAGTGTTTGAAAAAAATGTCCAAATGAATGTATTGTGAGCAAGAAATTAATGTTAACTTTTCATGATTGTTCCATGTTTGCAATTAATGCTATCGAGTCCTGGGGTATTTAATACCCGAAATCTAGCTGTATACCTAGAATCATAGTAGCTACAAAATAGTTTTAGTAATGTCGCAACAGTAGTACTCAGCCAGTTCAGAACTCAGTTAAACTCATCTCAGTCCAATTAGTCTAACAATCAGTGTCATTCAGTTGGGAGTAGGATTCAACACCGAGCGAATCCATGGATGGGGGCTCACCTGTCAGCAGAGGGTGTGATCTTTAGTAGCAGTCCTTACATTCTAGAACTACGTAGCCAGTGTAGGTTGAGATGTTAACCTGCCAGTTGAGGGTTTATAAGGTGTTTACTTGCCAGATGAGGGTAATATCATTCTCATCAGGGAACCTTCAGTAGAGGGTGACCTTAGTCCTTCGAGATAATATTTCAGTGGATCCACACAGCTAGTCTCTGTACCCGTGGCACGGTACTGACACCCTTCCAACTGGGGTTACAGGTTGGAACCCAATCCATTTAGAGAGGGGCATGTCAATTAGATGATTACCTCCCACAGTTTTAGTTTTAGTCTCAGTGTAGAAATTAGTCCAGCTCTACAGAATCAAGATTGTCAAAAACAGTTACCCAATTATTAGTAATTCAGTTATCAGTAATATCAGATATCAGTTACTCTATTATCAGATCTCAGAATTCAATATTAGTATATATATATGTATATGCAGTATTGCATCCTTAGTATTTACATTAGTTTCAGTTATCTATGTACTCTTATTCAATTATATTCGTATAACTCAGTTAGTTATTGTTCATTCTTATGAACCCATGCATTTCAACCTTACCTCATCTAGCATACCAGTATATTCTATGTACTGATTGCATACTCTTTTCTTGCAATATGATGCATTATATCATAGGTTTGGATGCTCAGGTTCCTGATCGCGCTTAGTTAGATTCAGTTAGCAGTAAGAGATTAGTAGTGAGTCCTCATCTATCGAGGATATTATTTATTTCAGTACTATAGTAGATTCTTTATTTTATTAGTCGGAGTTAGTTGGGGGCTTGTCCCATCAACTCTGCATTTAGATAGTTTAGTTAAAGGCTTTTCAGACTAGACTATTTAGACAGTATTCAGTTTTTAGATATTATTATCAGTTGCTATATTTGTCAGTATTTAGATTGTGAACCTTATGGAATTTCATCAAAAATTTTGTATTATTTTGGTATTATTATTCAGTGCTCACAACAAGTACAAGTCACGAGTTAGCTTATGGTCCTTCGGGGTCGTAAGCACCGTGTGACGTTTGGAGTGCAGACTCAGGGTGTTACAAAGTTATAGTTAGTATGGCGATACCACTAATTATAAACTTGGTTTATAATGGATTGGTTTGATAGAAAATGGTTTTAATTGGGCAAGGATAGCGGAATGTGATAGCTAACCGTAAAGGTGAGAGTCCAACGGACGAACACTAGAAACTCATGTTTGCCGACATGAGAGGTTGGTCATGGAAACCATATATGATACTCATGAGGTACACAAGAATCCTCTAAGTATAATCTACATATGTATCATGCAGAGCAAAGGGTACTTGGGAATTCCCTACTCTTATGGTATCTCCGGTTCGTGCAGCTACACGTATCGAGGCTTGTTCAGGGGGTTTCATTGGACCTATATAGCCCATGGGGGGTTAAGGATGGTTAAGCTTCACATACTCAGGATAATGGTTTTAAATACATGCTAAACCTTGTTCCCTTTCCTGATAGGGTTATATATATATGGTTTGTATGCTAGTGGTTGGTTTACTTGGTTTATTGGATGACAATATTTTATTCTTATGCTGAGTCATGCTATCGTTCACCTGCTAACCCATCTTCAGGTGGCTGTATCCCTATGTGATACTGGAACCAACCACTCTACTCCTCCTTCATAGCTATTGGACATTCGGAATCAACTTTTGGATTGAAGTGGTGAGATTCCATCTTTCCGAAAGGCTCCATTTATGGATGTTAGCTCATACTTTGATTTACTTATGGATATTAGTTTTGGATATGGTTGGGGTCATGTCCCAACCAAATTTTGGTATTCTTTTGGTTAGAGTCTTTTGTGAAACTACTATGGGTTGGTATGGGCGGGATAGATATTAGTATCAGCCTTAGTATTGGCATTGGTGTTGGGGTTGACACCCTTGGACGGTATTGTTGGTTGTTCCATCCCTTTTTGTTATGTTATGGAACTTGGATTGGTTATTATTTAGTTGATTGGTTTAGGGTTTGGTTTGGTCATCGGATGGGTTTGGGCGGTTGGACTCGGTTGGGTCGGTCTCGGTTATAGACCAATCCCAAAGTCTGGAATTAGACAATAACACTATCTTGTTATATGCTCAAAATTTAGTCAACTCAGTGTAGGCAACTGGAGGTTGGGTTGGGTAATGAGTGTAGTGTCCGGTCCTGGTAGAACTTGGGAGCCCATTATGAGAAGGCCCCGGATCGGGTCGTGTCAAGTCATCATAAGTTGTGAACTCATTTAGAATAAAAAAGTCATTCTTAAGATGTGTTATAGGATAGGATTGCTTAAAAGAAAAAACGTCTTTAGTGAATGTCATATCTGTACTAACAAATACACACTTAGTGTTTAAATCAAGTAACTTATAACCCTTCTGATGTGCAACATACCCCAGTAGTCCTAATTTGATTGCTCTAGGACCAAATTTGTCCCCTTTAGTTAGGTTGGTTACATGACAAAGGAAACCTATAACTTTTAGATGAGATATATCTGGCTCCCTTACACTAAGCACCTCATGTAGACTAGATTTTTCAAGACAGTAGAAGAAATCCTATTTGTAATATATACGGCTGCTAAAACACAATATTCCCAGAATGTGATACACAAGAAACCTTGAATTTTCTTTGCTCTTGCAATTTCCAGAATATATTTGCGCCTTTTTTCCACAACTCCATTTTGTTGTGGGGTTTGAGGGCATGAACTCTAATGTATTATACCATGTTGCTGAAATAACATTCTATAATTTTGATTGAAGAATTCTCCACCATTGTCAGATCTGAAAGCCTTCACTTTCGTATTAAATTGAGTACCAATCATTACTAGAAATTGTTGAAGTTTAGAAATTACATCTAATCCATGATGCATCAAAAAATCGAAGTCCATCTAGAACAATCATCCACCAGAGTTAGAAAATATTTTCTTCAATTAGATGTAGTAACCTTGTAGGGTCTCCATACATCCATGTGTATCAAATTAAAACAATTAGAAGCCTTAGTAGCATTTGTAGGAAAGGGTAATCTAACTTGTCTTGCTAATGGACATATATCACTATGATATAAATACACACTATTAAGTTTTGGTAAAGAAGAAATCTTGCTAAGAACAAATATAGCTACATGACCAAATCTCTTGTGCCGAACTTCATCGGTGATTAAGCATCCAACAACTGTAATAGCTTTTGTTCCTTTCAGTGTCTCCTTATTCTTGGTCCTCAAAATTTACAAACCTTCATGTTCCTTAACAATATCCTTCACTTTCCTAGTGAATAGATCCTAGAGAATGAAGAAACTAGGATAAAACAAGGCATAAGAGTTCAATTCCTTTGTAATTTTTGACATAGACAAAAGGTTGAACTTAAAAGCTGCTACACATAAGACATTTTTAACCTGTGCACCTCCATTGAAAAAACAATTTCCTGATTTAGTCATAGTTGCTGAACCTCCATCAGGAAGTTGAACATGTCACGAGTTTTTCACTATTAATGTTTTATACAACAAATTTTCATTCTTGACCATATGACCAATAGCACCACTACCTACTATCTAGGCAAGAGAAATATTAGGTTGCGATGTATTGAAACAAGTGTGACCTACAAATATATCTTATATATGTACGCTTCTTTCAACATCACTTATACCATTATTCTTTTCTCCCAAAGTTGATTTCTTCAAGAGCTAAATAATCTTATTACACTAATCCTGTGTAAACAAAGGACGTGAAGATAAGTAAATGCCTGTTGTACCACTGAGATACTATTCGACAACAATATTATCTCTCTTTTCCCCTTGAAATATGTTGGATATCCTATCAATTTGTAGCAAGTGTCTTTGGTGTGTCCCTTCTGGTTACAATAGCTACAATGCATGAGTTTATAGCATGCGTCTTTGTTATGGCCCCTCATGTAGCAGTAATAAAAAAACATCTATTTTTTCTGCCTCTGAGATCCACTTAAACTAGCACCTAAATGAGAAACACCTCCAGAATATCCACTAGAAGGTCCAGCACCACCTAAACCACTACTTCCAGATCCAAAATAGCTACTACCAGATCCTCCACCAACACCTCCATATCAATTTGATCTCGGAGCATATCTAGTTAATAGAGCTGTAGGATATAAAATTTCCTTACAAGAGGAATAACTATCCCCAGACAATGGCTTTTGGATTTCATCTTGTACAATCATTGAATAACATTGATATATATTAGGTGTAGGATTCATTAGGAGTATTTGACTTTTAGACTGACTATAACTATCATTTAACCCGATTAAAAGCTGAAGCAACCTCTGTCTCATTATGTTATCTTCATAATCCTTAGATTTGGTGTAGTCACATAAAGGAAGAGGAACAATCGAGTTAAATTATCCCAAAGATCTCTCAATTGAGAGTAGTATCTTGCTACTGATAAAATTCCTTAACTCAATGTAGTAATTTACTTGTGAAGATGATAAATTCTAGATATATTAACCATATCAACTATCTCCCTAAGATCATTCCAAATGAGATAAACATTAGATCGAAAAAGAATTCCCCTAATCAAATCCGTACTAACATTGATCATGATACAGGAAATTGTAATTGCATTATGACGATCCCATTGTTTTAAGTCTGCATCTGTAGTAAAAGCTTGTCGTTTGACTATTTCGTCATTAAAACCCTGCTTGTTCTTTGTGAGAAGAATCAATCTCTTTGCCCGACTCTAGAGAGAGTACTTGTCCATTACTGTCAATGGAAAATTTACCTGTACAACACCAGAAATGTCTGATGAACTGAGTTACGAATGATGAGTACGATGTTTGTGATCTACAACAGAAGTAGGAGGTACATTTTTCGCCATTGCTGATTAGAGTGTAGGAAAAAAAATAGAGTAAATCTGAAGAAAACTAGGGCAAAATAAGAAAAAAAATAATGAAAAGAATACCCGAGTCTCTCAATTATTCACAAATTCTAAGGAGAATTCCTAGATCCGTTCACCATTACTCTGATACCATGTCAATTTTCTAGCAATGAACTAATGAATTTGAAGAAGAAACACAAAACAAAGAAAGAAATTTTAAAGAGTAGATTTTCACTATTGAGCTGAGAACAAAATGAATACAAAAAACTACTGTTACATTATTGAAGTGGCTTTATAGACGCTACACTATAATTAACTTATGCTAACCCCTTAACTGCCTAATAACTCCTAACAACTCATTAACACCTGGACCAGCTAACTCCTAACAGTTCATTAACAGTTGTACAAAATATCTAAAACAAATATCTAATATCAGCTGATCTTATTGCTTAGCTTAACAAATATGATGGTTGGCCTGCCATTATGTTCTTGCTACTATAAAGGATTAAGAAGAAGGGTTATTTTGGGCTTGTGATACATGCTTGCAATTCAAGAGATAGATCCGATTTGAATTGGCTGAATTTAAGTAGGTTTTAAGCTTCAAGTGTTGAAAAACACTTATTAAGTGCTAGAATTGAAAAATAATAATTTATTTATAATAAAAAATTAATCAAAACAAAACAATTGTTAAGCTAAAAAGTCAAAAGCAATAAGTTGGACCATCCCAACTTATTACTTTTGGATTAAAAACGCTTAATTTTAAAGCAACCTGAATTTTGCCAAACATTTCAGAAAGTTGAAACAACTCAAGAGTAAATTTTAATGCCTATCCAAACAACTCATAATTTAATTGTCTACAACTATGAAAGAAGCTAAAAATAAAGGATAATCAACTGGATAACAATATACATTGCCTGATAGAATAGGAGTACAAGTATTAGGCATATTCAGCTCATTAAAGAACTAGAAAGCATAAATTCTTAAAACACAGAAATATCAAAACTAAGAATAAAAATACTAGGAACTTAAATGTATTCCCCCAATTTAGAAATCAATTCAAAACCTAACTGAGTTTAATTATCAGGTTACAATTTCAAAAGTTCTTGGTATAATCATATTTTTAGATCCTTCTTAATTTTTATCAATCCTTTCTCCTTCATAAATTTCTTCTCCTCTTAGAACAAAAGAAGAAATTCTGATCAACAAAGCTTGAAAATCTCCCCATGTTGCTTGTTTGATTGGTAGCTAATCCTACTCCTTCATTCTTAACTAGAGGTCTTGGGTTCGAGTCCTCCTGGGCATGGAGTCACGTTTGTTAAGAAGAGCTTTACCCCCAATATGGGACTTTTCAAAATGAATTCATATTTAGTCAAGATACTAGACACCGGATGAAAAACCAAATAGAAAAGGTAGATAATCTACTGGGCTTTAACTTGTGTAACTGTCTTGTTACTTTTCAAGATCATTCTTCTATATAGAGTTTTGAAAGATTGAGGATAGGAAGAGATAGAAAGAGAAAGGGTGGGATGATGACAATGTATGTCCTGTTTGGTCATGAGAAATATTCACTTTTTTACGAATTTTTTCCACTTTATTCAGAAAATGTTATGCCATAAAAACTCTAAATACAACTTCAAGTCTCAATCTATTTTCATTTTTTTTCACTCTAACTTCTCTCATTAAAATTCAAAAACAACTTAAATTTATATTAATGTCCAAACGCAACTCCAACTACAATTCTGACTCTATTTTTTTTCAATTGCCAAACGCCTACTAAAGCCGGTACGTTATGACAACGTTTGAGCTACGAAACATGAAACGTAGGATGCAGTAATAACTATGCCAGCAGGGACAACTTGTAAGCTACAGATCGTATTTTCTGTAGAACTTGATATGGACCATGGTACTTGGCAGACAACTTAGTAAAATTACCCTCCAATCATTGCGACTTTGTTGGTTCCCTCTTCCCTTCTCCGTTGAGACCTTTTCATATGGTGCTGCGCAATTGATATTTGAACTCTCTAGTGAGAAAATTTTTGTCTACCTCCTTCAATTGGATTTTCTAGAAAAATATGGTAAATGAAGAGGCGGTGCTTTGTGATATAATGCCTCATTATAAGTGCTAAATTTTTAAGTGGATAACTTATTTTATCTGTTCTAATTTACTATGCAATTTTGTGTTACAAAGCATCCTCTTAATACTAATATTCATATTAATTGTTAGTACTCAGATAGATAATCAATTAGCATGTTACTACTGCATCACTACACGAGACATACATTCAACAAGGTCAATCCCACTCGAAGTTGGACGAATGAATCATAGAACATTGTTTGTTACATTACTCTATGAATATTACCTCCGAATATAATCGTATCCTATACTTGTATGGGTAATTGATTAATCATTGACCTTTGACTACTACATTATTACACGAAACATACATTTAACAAGGTCAATCTCACTCAAGCTTGGATGGCAAAATTATTGAACCTGGTTTATTGCATCACTCCACAAGTATTATCTCCTAATATAACTATATTCTATACTGGGACTTTTGCTTGATATTCATTTTCATATTGGCACAAGTCTCTTTACTTCAATTTATAGCATGTGCTTTTTCCTGTGTTGGATGAGAATGTGCAATCCAATTATTTGAAATAATACCATACATAATTGTTATATCTTTGATGGTTTTTAGCTAAACTAAAGATTTATGGTGTCATGAAGTTGTGAATATAGTTTTTAATTGTTTAGGGGATATCCGTACCAGCACTGTTGAGTTAATAGTGTTATTAGGGTAGTGTACATTTGAGTCTTCTCTGTAGCCTAACGTGCAACTAGTCCATCATTGTCTTTGTGAAATGTTGCCGCCCGACTAGTTTCCAAGCTATGTCAAATGTTAACTCTATTTCATTTTATCTTCTCTACTGTAATATATTCTGGTGCTCTTTATTTATATGGTAGCCCTGTAACTGAAAATGTTATATGGTTCCAAGAAATAATAAGGGAGTTGTTAGTAAATTGGTCAAGCAAAAGGAAAATTAAGTTAGGGATATTAAGTCTGGTTACATTTTGGAAGGTTAAATTTACACGGGGTTTGATTATAATATCTAGATTTGAGGTGGTTGGACTACGGATTTTATCATCAAACACCATGGTTCTGCTAGTTAAAGAGATAAAGCTATAACAGTTAAAAGAATAGTGTATGGATTTGTCACAACCCAAGACTACCTCCTACTCGTAATACGGGGCTTAAGGCCACATGTGATCCCAAGCTAATCCATGATCTAATACAAGCTGTAAACACTAAAAGAAGATAACAAAATATTATGCGAAAGTCTTTTAAAAATCAAATATTTGAATAATCAAACAAGGTTAAGTGTAATGAAAATTATCACTGAAAGACCATAGTAACTGTCTGATTGTTTGAAAGCCTCTAAACATGATGAGTTATTGGGATAGGTCCCAACTTACTCTGACTACTGAAATAACATGAAATAAAGTACTAGAAAGTATGATAAGTAATATTACTAGTCCTAGACTAATGAGGACTCACCAATGCTGCAACTGAGTGATACAAGAATGGACTACATGTGATTTAGGAACTGAGTGTACAAACCTATATTGTGAGATAAATATAGTGCAAAAGAGAGTATGCGGTCAACACTTTGAATATACTGGTATACGAGATAGGAACTAACTGATATACATATAGGTACTGGGCATGAATGCATAAACATATAAAACGAATGCATGAGTAAGCATAAACATGTACTAAAATGATCTGAATAACTGATAACTGATATATATGGACACTCGATCATGCAAACATGAACTGATATATTCTAAATACTGAACTGAAACTATGGGAGCTAACATTTAACCAATATGCTTCAATCTGAGCTAATTGAGGTCCAATTTGTAAATACAGTTGAAAGGGTGCCAGTACCTTACTAAGGATACTAACAGTGGCTGTATGGATCTACCAAACTGATGTCCCGAAGGACTAGGGTGTTACCTTTTACTGGCAGGTTCCCCAAAGAGAGTATCACACCTATACTAGCAGGAAGATCTCTTATAACCTACACTGGCTACGTATTTCTGGAACTTAAGGTCTGCTGCTAAAGGTCTCACCCTGAGTTGGTAGGTAAGCCTTTATCCATAGGTTCACTCAATGCTAAGTTCTACTCTTAATTGATCTGATACTGATGCGATAACATGATTAACATAATTCAATATTGATGATTGCTCAACATGGTAATTTAATGAATTTCATGGTACAAACATGGTATAAATAACTTTAAATCTTGAAAATTTAGCTTGCATGATTATCTAGGTATCGGGTGTTCATGACCCACCCTGCTGAAAAATTTAATTGCATATGACAATATCAAGATAATGAAATGATAGGAGATTTCATGACTTAAACTCAAGAATTCAACAATTTCCTCAATGTAACAAGTTATTATGATTAGAGTACTGAAGAGTGCTTGAACTTATAAGGAAAGCACTTATTCATGGTTGAATTCAAGAATTAAATGGAAGATTTATAGAATTCATACTTTTCGTGGAACCCTAAAACAAAAAAGGAAATTAAGCTTAAGAATTGGGGAAACTTTGGCACTCAATGGGTGAAAGGTTCCTATTGATGAAAACCCCACAAACCTGAATGTAGAAGCTTGGAGAAATCTTCTTGAGAATTGGTCTTGCTAGATGAACGCTAATTGCTTTTTGGGAGAAGTGGAAACCGGTTCTTTTGGTTTCTTCGAGTGGAGTTATAATTAGTCATGTAATTGGGGATTTTGAGGCTTTTATTCCACCTTTTGGGAAGCCTAAATAGCATGGGTTATCCTTTTAAAGGCGTGGAAAAAGACTAAAAAGTTTCTAGGAAAACATACAGAAAATATCTTGTCCAGTCGTTACAACTCACTTTATGACTCGTTACAACTAACTACGAGTCGTATGGTGTAGTCTTAGTCTAAAGCTTGGCTTTAGGGTCCTTTATTGGTTGGCTTATGAGTCTTCATGATTCCTTGTAATGTACGACTATAAGATGTATGTTGGACACATAATCACTGGGATCAATTTCTTGATTACTTACTATTATAACTACGAGTCCCTCCTAAAGACAGTAGAAACTAGTTATGGGTTGTAGGGAGGAGTCGTAGTCACTGGAATAAAACTTGAGGCCTTCATTGGAGTGACTATGACTCAGTCATGATGACTCATCACATATGGTAATGACTCGTTACTTGAGTCATTGTCACGACAGTGTGTTCTGGCGCTTAGGGAAATTTCCCACAACTTTTCATCACGACATCAGATTGAGGTGAGACTTGAAGATTTGGAAAGCTAACTTGGTGGCCTATATATTGAGGGGTCTAAAGCTTGAAAACATAGGGTATTATAGGGTTATATTTTGCTTTTGATCTAGGTGGTATATTGAATTGCTTGGAGAACCAATTTATTGGGAAGTATTTTCAAAAGATACAATATTTAAAAATCTTACATTGGCACACATGAAACATCACCATATATATGAAATTATTCTTTATTATTCCCTCTGGAATTCCAACATATGGAAGAAACTTCAACTCTAATGATGTTTATGTTATTTTTCTGTTGGTGGGGACACTTACACAACTCCTTCTACATTTGTATCTAAACAATTTCTAATGGTTTATGCTTAGCAGTAGTAAATTGGAGGGTTGTCTCCTTGCTATGATAAGAACTTGATTGCTATAACACCTAAAACTCAAAGTCTTTTACATCAATTTCTCTATCTACCTTCTTGAAGAAGTTCTATTACTTGAAGTAATTCTAGAGAACCCTTGTTTCTTTTACACCACATGCTTAATGAGTTGATCTGGACAGTATATTCATACAAACAAAATGTGGACCTTCTTAGTGAGATAATAGTTAAGGCATGACACAAAACTTTTGAATGAGGCGCATATTTTCTGTTCTCATTAATACATTATAGAATCACAGAATCGACTTTTTCATGCTCAGCTTGGAGAACATTGTTTGAAACTTTCTTGTGATCCTAGGGGCTTTTAACGTGCTTGAGGACAAGGATGCTGTTCAATGATCTGCATTTGTTACTCCTCAGCTCCAAGTTCCCCGACTTTGATTTCCAACCTTGAGGACAAGTAAGTTCTAAAAGAGGGAGGGTATGTTATGACCTTTAGAATTGGTTAGTTATGGGTAGTTATTTGAATAAACAAAGGATATAGATCAAAATATCATTAATGATGTGGATGGCTCAGATTAGCCTATGTGGCAGCTCACCTATTTAAAAAAGCTTAGGACGAGACAGAATTCCCAAAATAGAAAACCACTACCCTAACTAACTTTCCCTTTTCATGTTTCTCTCCTATTTCTTCTCTCTTTGATTCATCCTAATTTTTCTCTTCTCTTATCTTCCTTTTGTACTTTTAGTTTCACAATGGTGGCATCGTATTTATCTTTAGTTCCATTTTAGTTACTTATAGTTTCTACAATAGTAATTCAATTTAATAAAGATAAACTTATTAAAATATTCATTGTTCTACGTAAATTCTATTAAATTTGAATTTTATAAAGCCAATGTAATGACTCTCTAGGCCATTTTCTCAGTTTTTGTGCATTTTCAGCATTTCGTACCTTTCTATAGTGGCTATAAGTCATTTATGACTTACTAGAACTGTCAGTGATTTTTGGATAGTTTGTTTGGGTTTCATGCTCATTTCCCTATTTTGGAGATTTAGTTTCAAGAAATTGGTCTTGGATAAAGACTTATGTAAATGGCCTTGGAGGAGAATTTCGACTGTGCCATTAGCTATAAAATATTGATTTTAGGCTAGGGGGACTCTTGGTCCTGGTCCCAAGGCTTTTGACTCATTTTGGGCTATTGGGTTGATTTGGAAAAACTAAAACTATTGATGTAGGGCCCATATTTAATCAAAACTAACTCGGATGAATGTTTTGATGGTTTTATTGAGTTTAGATGTTGAATTTAGTATGGCATGCGGGGTTCCAAATAAATCCTGAATACTCGGTTGAGGTCCTCTAGGACTTGAGTTTTTGTTGCTTTTTATAGTTTTTGGTGTAGGATAATTTAGTCTTTGCATTTGCGTGGCATTGGTTGTGTTTGCGATAGGAATGATTCCTGGGCTTTGCATTCGTAAGCCAACCATTGCATTCATAAGGGTAAGTCGTCTTGGCTATTTCAACTTTACCCTTTGCATTCGTGAAGGGTTGGTTTGGTTCGATGTAAATCCCTGAAGCTACTCCTGAATGTCACACGATGCTTAGGACTACAAGTAGCCCAAATCTAACCCATGATATGTACTTTCTTAGCTCTAAATACAAAACAACTTATATAGACATAAGTAGTTACTTAAATTATTAAACTAAAGTTCATTCAAATACCAATATCAATCAAATAAGACAAACCAACATCATCTAAAAGTCTAAATGTCTAGAAAAAAAGCAACTGATAGGTTCTGACATGCCTCTAAATAATCTGAAGAGCCACTAGGACAGACCCCAGCCAACCCAAAGGGAAACATAAAGTCTGCACTTGTACTTATTAGTCGAACATCTAACAAAAGCATAGTCTTCGCCCTCAAAGCATGAGACTCACCAATTGTTAGGATGTAGGAAATGGTGGTCGTGGCTAATCACACTGCTGAGGACAAGCACCAGAATCTACATTATGAAATAATGTAGACACATAGATATATATATATATATGGTCAGTACTTATGAAATATATTGAGTATATGGGGGTGAATGTAATAAGTGAAACTGACATATGTCATAAAATATAAGTATGCATGCTAAATGTAAATATATTCACCTTGATCATGAATAAAACTGAAAGCGAAATTAGTTTAAAACATGAATGGAAAAACATAATCTTATGATCCGAGTTAACATAAACATAAATCATAACGCAATAACTGAGTAAGGCTTGTGAGAAAATACACATAGTTTCTAAAATATTCTTCAATTTCTTAGTGGGAGATTCTTATAAATTACATAAACCATATGATCTATCATGCAGTCTAACGTCTTACTCATGTCGGGGAGAACTGTTTTACCCTTGTCATCACAATAGAACCTTATCTTAGAGTGATCACTAAACTTAGCCCCTTAGAGCGAGCAAACACTCTCCGGCAAGGCCGTTTAAACCTATGTTGGCACATAGTTTTTGGGAAATAGAATGCGATAAACCCACATTCCGCTCTCAGTACAAAATACTACTCCCAAAACGTATATACTTATGCTCATACTTTTGAAATTCACCTAAAGTAGCTTGTGGGTTTATGAAATTAAAAACCAACTATGATTCTCTGGCTTAAATCATACACATAAAGAAACACGTGAATTTTATAACTTCTTAGAGATCATAAGATCAAAACTGAAACTTCAATCATGCTGTAATACTTGAATTTTAAACTAGTAAACTTGAACTTCTTGTAAACTGAGTGCATAATGCTCAAATTATAATCATTTTCCAACTCATAAAAATATCATGTCAAAATACCAAACTCAATGCATATGATCACTTTGGTGGATAAAAACATAAGTAAACATGAAAACTTATGATAAATAATGCTTAACTCACGAGGAAACATCATAATCTTGAAGTATAAGAAAAGTTGGTATGAACCCTAGTAAATCAATTCTTTAAAATTAAATAAAAATCAAACTTTTGGACACAAGGATGGAAGAATATTCTTGTTCAAACCTCACATATTTGAACTTGATGAATTTTCCTTAAGGAAAGCTTGAATATTTGCCTTAGAAGCATGAATTTTTTAAAAAAAACCCTTATTTGGTATTTTTGAGAATTTGGGAGGAGTTGAATCGCTTATATTGACTTATGAGGGTCGTGAATCTTTTTTAGTATTGTTGTGGGATTGAATAGGAGGTAAAATACCAAAAAGCCCTCGAAAAACTAGGGAGAAAACTAAAATTTTGTGTTACTATGCCCTTGGGCGTGTCACGCCCTTATTGCGCCACACCAAGGGCGTGGAATGCCCTTATCGCAACAATCAGTCGACGTGGCATACGTTTCTCATTCCAGGCCACTAGTTTTTATGTTAGAGTCTGCCATGCCTTCGTGGCATGCCCTAATCAAGGACCTTATTGTTTTGGGGTCCCAAAATACCCCAAAATGCAGTCTAAAAATTTTGAAACACTTTCTAATGGTACTGTTAACATTCCTTATTCTTTTTTAACTTAGAAATCACACTAAAACATGGAAGAACTATCAAAATAAAATCATTGATTTTTTGGGGTCTAACATCCAATCTCACATTCGCAATGGGGGTCCCAAGTTCATGAAGGACTCCTGACAACCCCTTTTTTTCTCTCTCTTTCTTGATCCTAAGTTTTGAGAGCTCAATAAATCTCGGGAGATTATAAAATGGAGTTAGGGTGAGTTGAGGATGCATAAGTGACCATTTCCCATTAATTTCTTTGTGAGTTATTAACCTAGATCTTCTGTTAAATTCTTGTTTTCTGTCTTAATTCCCCAACTTTAGGGGATGATTTGATCACCAATTTGTGCTTCATTTGTTCTTATTTATTGGTCACACATTTCTTAAACTTTGAGGGACCTCATGATGGATTCAATTTTGGGATTTTGTTAGGAGGTTCGATGGGCCTATTTTTGACTCAATTTTAGGTTTGAAGTTTTATATTGCAATATGGGTATAATTTTACTTGTACTAATGTATAGATTATGATTTTGATAGCACGACCACATTTTGAGATCATGGAGCAAAGATGAGTAGTTTGTGGATGACTCATTATTGCAGTTCAACATCAAGGCAGGCTTTGATCTACTTATCTCTATGAGATTATGTATTGTATATTTCACAATCTAGGTAGAGATCATAGGATTATCTTTATACCTATACATACCATGACTTGAGCTAATTAGGAGATTTAGAATAGCAATGTGACCCAAAAGGCTGTAGGATCCTGTTACATTTAATGATAGACTTAATTAACCATTGATTTGCATAAGGAATCCTTTTGCATAAGAATTATTGTATTACTTACTAAATTTGATGATATTTTCCAATTACGCCCTTCTAGCATCTTTTTGCCCTTGTTTACCTTAGTTTGCTTGTTTATGACATTAATATCTTGTTGAGTTATATTCATTGGGCCCGAGGCCGTTGTTATGATACCAGTTCGATACTAGGTTAGTATTCTATCCCTCATAGCGATATGGTTATAGTTTATAAATGCTTATAGTTGTATTATTTGATTACTTGTGATGGCTGCATATATTTAAGCACATGTATACTTGTTTACTGGTACTATTCTGGCTAAAACCTTGGTTTTACTATTGTTTTCTAAAAAAGGATTTATCCCTACCTTGCTTAACTTTAAAATTGAACCTTTTTAAGATGAAAGTCATACCATCCTTATTATTGATTTATGACATCATAAACTAAGCATGTTACTTTGAAAATATAATGAGCCTCTAGGTCATTTTCTTGATTTCCATTTATTTGTGGCATTTTGCACCTTTCCATAATGGCTATAGGTAATTTATGACTTAATTGAATTATTCATTTGATTATTAGATAGTTTGTTTGGATTTTAGGCTCGTTTCTTTGTTTTGGAGCTTTTGATGTTAACAAATTAGTCTTGGACCAAAACTTATAGTAAATGACCTCCTATGAGAATTTTGATAGCGCCATCAACTCTGGAACATTAATTTTAGGCTAGAGGGACCCATTGTTTGGGTTTCGAGGCTTCCAAGATCGTTTTGGGATATTGGATGGATTTAATGAAAAATAGAACTAGGTGTGGAACCACATTTAATCAAAATAATGTCGGATGAAAGTTTTGATGGTTTTATTGAGTTTGGAATGTCATATTTGGTATGGTAGCATAGTTTTTTATGCGCACAGGATTCCAAACATATCTTGAGAACCCAGTCGAAGTTTGTGAGGACTTAAGGTTTTGTTGGTTTTCCAGCTTCTACTGTAGGGTCTATTTACCTTTCACATTCATGAGAGGTAGGTCATATTTGCAAAGGTTAAGGATGTTGACCATCACGTTCATAAGCCTTCTCATACGCATTTGTGATGAAGGGTTGACCCAACTTAACCCGTCTCCTTTTTTACATTCGTGACCATTAGTGTTGCTCTCGCGATACCTAAGATTGTTTGCATTTGCATTTGTGACACCATTCCCACATTTACAAAGAAAAATTCCCATGGCTTTTGCGCTCACAAAGGGAATTGCCATAGCATTATATAAGGTCTCTTCCTCAATTTTTCATCATTTTCTTAGTCGATTTAAACCATGTTAGACCTTAGGTCTTGGATATTATTGGGACTTCATTCCAATAATCTCAGCTACATTAAACCGTCATTCCTTGACCTTTTTCTCTTTTATTCTCGTGTTATTTCATCCCAAAATCCATTTAATTCTTAGTTCTGGATCAAGATTCTTTGGGCTTTGGGGGCAGATTTAAACCCCAATTTTTACTCCATTTGTGCTCAACTTTTTAGTACACGTTTCTTGTCCTTATAGGACCTAGTGATGAATTCAATTTGGAATTTTATTAATGGGTCCCACAAGCTTATTTTTGTTCCTGTTTTGGGCATGGGTTTTATTTTACCATGTGGGTCTCATTTTTACTTGTATTGATATATAGATTATTATTTATATAGCATGGTAATATTTTGGGATTGTGGATCAAAGACGAGAGATTTGTTGATGATTCTTGTGGTTTGTCATCGAGGTAGGCTTCAATCTACTTTTATCTATGAGATGGTGTTATGTATAGAATGCATGCTAGGTAGGGATTAGAGGATATTATTATGACTAATGTATCTTGACATAACCTATTTAGGAAATTTGCAGTAGGAATGTGATCCGAACCTTACATAGGATACTCTTTATGGCCATAGAGACATATCATTCTTGATTATAGACATGATTAATCAAAGATTGATGTTAATGATCCTTTAATAGAAGATTTACCCTTTGACTTAGTAAATTGGGTGGTATTTTCCTTATTAGATCTTTGTAGTGATTTTATGCCCATGGACCATAGTTTCTTGGATTATGGTGCTATTATCATGCTAGTTATATGTTATTGGTCCCGAGGCAATGGTTATGATACCAATTGTACTCAAGGTGATTATTTTATCCTTAAAAGGGCATGATTCTAGTTTAAGAATGTTTAGGCACTTATGGTTGTATTTTTTTGCATAATGGTGACGGCATGCATACATTTAGGAGCATTTATATTCACCTAGTTGTACAATTCCAATCAAATCCTTAATTTAACTACTTTTTTCTAAAAATAGATTTATTCCCTCTTTTAACATTTAAAATGATGAGGCAGCACCGATTTGAACCGGATAAAATAGTCGGTTCGACTACAATCGGCGACCAGCGTACGGCAAAAGTAAGGAGACGCCCCGACGACATTCCAGTGAAATTCTGGTGAAATTTCGACGACTTTCCAGAGGTTTCTTTGTCGGCGACCCTAGTCAGGCAATAAATCTCGACACCAAAACTGTATTAACCAGCTATAGCAGGAGTACTCCCGGTGATTTCTAACCCTTTATTTTATTTTTACTTTATTTTATATCCTTGTACTTTATTTTATCGCATAGTTTTTTGGTATTTTCGCTGCCTGTATTTTTTGTGGGATTGGTGTTGGTTAATTGGGTTCGAGTTTCTATTGTTCTTAAAATTAGGTTAAACTGTGTGCTTGGAATTGTCGTTATTGTTTGTTGTTTTAACCTCTTCTGTTGCATTTGTTGAGTAGTGGCTTGGGTAGTAAATAGTGGACTATGGTCATGTCCTGGGGGGCCTGGGGGGTTGCGGGTGCGGTCGGGGCCAGGTGGTGGGTCAAAGTTGAGACATAGAGGACGGGGTTTTAGGAGAGGAGAGTTGAGAGATGATAAGTTTAGGATAGGGTCATGGAACATAGGGACCCTTCAGGGTAAGTCGATAGAGCTAGTTAAGATTCTTAGGAAGAGAAGGATTAGTATTGCGTGTGTCCAGGAGACTAAATGGGTAGGTTCTAAGGCTAGGGATATGGATAGGTACAAGCTGTGTTATTCAAGTAATGAGAGACGTAGGAATGAAGTAGGTATCTTAGTGGATGAAAAGCTTAGGGGGAAGGTAGTGGAGGTTATAGGGTTAACAATAGGTGATGACTATTAAGTTGGTCATTAGGGGTTTTACGATGCACGTCTATAGTTCTTACACGACACAGGTGGTCCTGGGCGAGGAGGATAAGAGGAGTTTTTGGAAGGTCTTGGACGAGGTGATTCGAGGCGTGCCTAGTTTGAAAAAACTTTTCTTAGGAGGGGACTTCAATGGGCATATTGGACATTTGTCGATAGGATACGATGATGTGCATGGTGGATTTGGTTTTGGGGATAAAAATGATGAGGGTACTTCTCTATTGGATTTTGCTAGGGCCTTTAGATTGGTGGTACTGAATTCTAGCTTTCCAAAGAAAGATGAGCATCTGGTTACTTTCCATAATAGGATAGCCAAGACCTAGATTGACTTTTTCCTGCTTAGGAAGGGGGATAGAGCTTTGTGTAAGGACTGCAAGGTTTTTCCGAATGAGAATCTTGCGACCTAACATAGACTTCTGGTGATGGATTTGGTTATTAAGATGGGCAAGAGGAGGAGGGGTGGGGAGGGTCGACCTAGAGTTAAGTAGGGTGGCCTGACTGCAGTCAGTGCTTTAGAGATAGAGGCAAAGTTGGAAGGGATAGGGGCATGAGAGTGTCGGGGGGACGTAGATAGTATGTGGGATAGGGCGGAGGGTTGCATTAAGGAGACTTCTAGAGAGGTTTTGGGTGTCTCTAGAGGATGGTCTAGCCTATATTGGGGGGACTGGTGGTAGAATGAAGAAGGTAAGAAGAAGGTGAAGAAGAAGAAGAAGACGACTTACATTAAGTTGGTTGAGAGTAAGGAAGAAGAGGCGAAACGGGTGTGCAGGGACGAGTAAAAACTTGCTAAGAAAGAGGCTAAGTTAGTAGTTATGACTGCTAAGACAGTAGCATTTGAGAGACTTTATTCGGGTTTAGAGGAGAGAGACGGGGAAAAGAGGTTGTACAGGCTTACCAAAACTAGGGAGCGTAAGGGTCGGGATCTGGACCAAGTGAAGTTCATTAAAGGAGAGGATGGAAAATTTTTGGTGAAGGACGTTCTATTTATGAAAAGATGGCAGTCGTATTTCCATAAGCTCCTGAACAATGAGGGGAACAGAGGTATTGTGTTAGGGGAGTTGGAGCATAGTAAGCAACCTTGCACTTTCGGCTACTGTGAGCGTTTTAAGGTCGAGGAAATATGTGAGGCTATTCACAAGATGCGAAGGGGCCCGATGAGATTCTGATGGACTTTTGGAAGTATGATAGTGGAGCTAGATTGAGGTGGCTAACCCATTTGTTTAACAATATTTTCAAGATCGCTAAGATGACCGAGGCGTGGAGATAGAGTACGGTGATTCCTTTATACAAGAACAAGGGAGACATTCAAAGTTGCAATAACTACCGTGGTATTAAGTTATTGAGTCACACGATGATGATTTGGGAGAGGGTGGTAGAGTGGAGGTTGAGGAAGATAGTACCTATTTTGGAGAATCAATTTGGATTTATGCATGGTTGATCGACGACTGAGGTAATTCACCTTGTGCAAAGACTGGTAGAATGATATAGAGAGAGGAAGAAGAATTTGCACTTGGTGTTTATCGACTTGGAAAAGACGTATGATAAGGTTCCTAGGGAGGTTCTGTGGAGATGCTTGGAGGCGAGAGGGATACCAGTGGCGTACATTCATTCGATTAAGGACATGTATGAGGGGGTGAAGACTTAGGTAAGGTTGGTGGGAGGGGATTCAGTCTTGATAGGGCTGCACCAGGGATCGACTCTTAAGCCATTCCTATCGCCTTGGTGATGGATGTGTTGACGCGAAATATACAAGGGGAAGTTCCTTGGTGTATGCTCTTTGCGGATGATGTAGTTTTGATTGATGAGTCGCGCCAAGGTGTTAATGATAAGTTGGAGGTTTGGAGACATACCCTGGAATCTAAAGGATTCAGGTTAAGTAGGACCAAGATGAAGTACTTAGAGTGTAAGTTTAGCGACTTGAGGCAAGAGGACAATGTGGTGGTGCAGTTAGAGTCGCAGGCGGTTTGTAGGAGGGATAGTTTTAAGTATCTTGGGTCTATGATCCATGGGAATAGAGAGATTGATGAGGATGTCTCCCATCGTATTGGGGTAGGTTGGACGAAATAGAGGCTTGCCTCAAGAATTTTATGCAATAAGAAGGTACCTCTTAAGCTTAAAGGTAAATTCTATAGAGCTGTAGTTCGGTAGGCTGTGTTATATGGGGCGGAGTGTTGGCCTGTTAAGAATTCTCACGTCTAAAAGTTGAAGGTTGTGGAAATGAGAATGTTGCATTGGATGTGTGGATTTACGAAGGTGGATAATGAGACTATTCGGGTGAAAGTGGGAGTGGTTTCGGTGGAGGATAAGTTGTAGAAAGTAAGGTTGAGATGGTTTGGCCACGTGATGAGAAGGGGCACGGATGCCCCAGTCCATAGATGTGAGAGCTTGGCCTTGGAGGGTTTCAAGAGGGGCAGAGGTAAACCAAAAAGGTACTAGCGAGAAGTGATTAGACATGACATGGAACAATTATAGCTTACTGAGGACATGACTCTAGATAGGAAGGTTTGGAGGAAGAGTATTAAACTAGAAGGCTAAGATGGGTGGTCGAGTCATAGTCCGTAGTTAGGAGGCTTAAGGATAGCTTGGTTGGGAGTTCCAGTTATGGGGGAGGGGGTCCTTGGGTTGTTAATTATACTATTTTTTTTGTGAATGTTGGTTCTTTTGTTACTTTAGCATATTGCTTGCCTTTTGGTTAATTATACTTTATGATTGTGGATGTTGCTTCTTTGTTCTTTATCATGTTGCACGACTATTGGTCTACGGTCTTTTGTCTTGAGCCGGGGGTCTATCGGAAATAGCTTCTCTACTCCTTCGGGGGTAGTGCTATGGACTGCGTACATTTTACCCTCCCCAGACCCCACTATGTGGGAATATACTGGGTTTGCTATTGTTGTTGTTGTTAACATTTAAAATGAATTCTTTTACAATGGAAATCGTATCACCTTATTTAATAATTTATGAGCTTTGGAAACTAAATATGTTATTTTAGCAGTTAGACCAAGGATGATTTCGGTCCATTATTAATCCACTCTATTACTACTTCTATTTACTTTGGTCGCAAAAGATATTAACCTTTTCTATGCTTTTATGCCAATTTAGTCCCAAACTTGATCTCGGATAATGGATTTATAGATTTACAATTTTTATTATCGATTCGAGTTTGAGCACATATTATATTTATGTATCTCCTATAATGGATGAAGTATATTGATTATGATAATTATTGGAAGTTCTCGTTTGGGACTAGGCTGTGTATACAGATATCTCGAGTCCTCTATAGGCCCTTTCATCCTTGAGCCATAGTACTGAGAAGGATGGTCGCCATAGGTCCTGCCTTTATGAGCTACTGAGCTAGAGGAGCTGGATACAGTTGGTACATTATGGCACTTGGATTTGGATATGGAATTATCAGTTTATATTGCACTTTTTCATTCATATGCATCGTCTATCACCAGTATAATTGTTTGGTGCTTATATCTATCAGCCTTATGGGGGGTTGTATAGGTATAAGCTGTAATTGTTGTTTGTTGAGTGCTTGCTTGAACCTCCTAGGCTTTTGGGGGACCCGTTAGGTTATTATTTATTCAGATTAGCCATTTACGTTATTGTTTGTTATTAAGGGTAGTTTGTGGTAGGATGATTATGGACTGGTACGTGAGATTTTTGATACATTTATAGTGTGTTTTCTTTATTATAGTAAGATATTTTATCATTAGAATATCTCATGTTTAGTCATCCTTTGGTTAGAGACCATGATTATGCCAGTGTTAGCTTTCATTCTTGGCTAGGATTCCTCGAGATGTTAGGTTAACTCCCCTAGGTATTTAATTTGAGTTTAGTTCTATATATGTATCTATAATATATTAAATGTGTGAAGGTTCTTTGAAATATTGTTTGAACTTTTGCCCTTCAATAAAAGTCCTTACTTTAGATAAAATCGTCTTTTCACTATTTTTTTCTAATATTTAAGAGTTGAAAATTAATTAAATATAATTATGGTAAAACATGTCCTTATTAGGAGTCATCAAAATTAATGACAACTGATACTTTTTCCATTAGTTTAAGAATTCTAAATCAACTAAATTTGATTTTAAGAAGATTTGAAAAATCTAAAAACAAATATAAAAGTATTAGAATAAGAAAAATTTAAGAAGCACTAGATTTTCAAAAGTTTTAAGTACGTAATAAGAATGTAATCAATGATTTTGTAAAGATTTGACTTTAAAAATAAAGAAAGATTTTAAATATTAAAAAAAAATTGTAACACAAATATGGTTCAAATTGATGCATCTCTCTTAGCCTGTGGCAACAAGGAAAAGAGGTACTATATGACAAACGCTAAAGTGATGATCAATTGACCACTTGAAACTTCTGGTGGCAAAACATATATGTGTATATGTTTATATTTACATTATTATATTAAAGTGTGAAAGATTTTTGAAAAGTGATTAGACTTTTACACATTATTAAAAATCTCCCCAATAGAAAAAATCATTTAATTTTAAATAATTAGCTGTTACACATGCGAGGCACGTACGGTTAAACTAGTAAATATATACATATATGGTATTATCTTATATCCCTGTCTTTCTTTATCTATTCATACTGTATATGTATCTTTTGGTCTTGTATTATTATTATATATCCTTCTTTACTTCTTCATTTGTACATTGACTAGATATATAATATAATACTTTAGTTCTGAATACTATTTGAATAGGTTAGTTTATCCTTTTTGTTAAATTAACTTTATTATGTTTAGTTTCTTGGATAGCTGACTATAGTTTATATTCCTGCTTACCTTTTATTTATACTTACATTATCTTTAGAGCTCAGTCGGTCGATTCCTACTGAATACCACATGTTTGATACTCATACCACACTTCTACAACATGCAGATCATAGTACGAGTTCTCTCTATTGACATGTGCATTTTGCAGAGTAGTTATGGATTAGAATTTTGGGGTGAGCTCCCGATGTTTGGAGTATTCCTGCTTTCCTTCATATGATTTGACTTATCTCTATTTTGTATTTTAGAAATGGTTTGTGTATGCCCATTTATTTTATATTTCACTTTGTACTTTGATTGTATTAGAAACTCTTGTGCTGGCTTCAACAGATTTTGGAGTGCTTTTCTATATTAGCCTTTTATTTAAATTAATTTTTGCTATTTTCTCCATTTCTCTTGATAGTACACTACTAGTTGTTCGGGAGTACGGTATAGCTTACCTACTAGTAGGTTATAGTAGGTATCATCATGACCTAAGAAAATGGGTCATGATAATAAATTAAATAGAGTTTAATTCTGTTCAATTATTGATCCACTTTCTTTTACTACTACTTATTGACTTCGGTCAGGAAGATTCTGACCTTTTCTGCATTACTATTCTATTTTTGTCCAAAATTCAATATTGGGTAATAGATTTATAGATATTCACTTATTTAGTACCAGTTCAAATCTGGCATTTCTTATACTTTATATATCTCCTTAGAACTAGATGGGTAGATTTGTTGTGATGGATTATGAAAGTCTTGGTTTGGGAACAAACAATGTATATGGATATATCAAATCCCTATAGGCCTTTACGTCCAATGAGCCATAGTATCAGAGAAGGATGGTCACCATAGGTCATGCCTTTACAAGCTATTGAGCTGGAGGAGGTGTATACACTTAGTACATTATGGCACTTGACCGGATATAGTAGTTTGATCATCGTAAATCACCTAGTTTTCATGACTTGCATTCATATATATGCATCCGCTATCACTGGTATAATTGTTTGTCATCTGTATCTATTGGTCTTATGGGGGTTTGTATAGGTTCAAATGATAGTTTCTATTTACTGAAGTGTTTTCATGTGCCAACCGGGATTATGGGGGCACCATTAGGTTATTGTTTTTTTTGGGCAAGCCAGTTACTTTACTCTTTGGTTATTATTATGGTATAATTTATTACAGACTAATTATGCATCGGTAATTGATATTGTAGGTATGCTTTCGGGTTCCTTTCCTTTTTATTATGTTGAGTTTTAGTATTAGTAGGTTATTTTGTAATCACTCTCTTGGTGAGGCCTTGATTATGCTATAGTTAGTTTCATTCCTGATGCCGTAGTTGATGTGCTATAGAAATATAGCACTTTGAATGCTTTAAACGAGGAGAATATGCAAGTTTCTGAGGGCTTTTTGTTTGATTTGATCTTTTTTTAGGTATGTTTTGTAGGAAGCAATGATTTGGATGATAAGTTTGTGAAAATGGTGAAAAAAGACATTTTTGGATGCTTTTGAAGAAATTAGGATGATTGGTATGTTTTCCAGTTTGATAGAGGTTAATACATGTTTGAGATTCAAATAAGTGCTAAGAAACTGACTCCCAACACCTACCAAGTGAACATATGGTTGCAAGAAGGACCTACGAGCTGCATGTACACAAAGAAAGTGCTAGAAAGTCAAAATCTCGAGATATGAACATTGAATGATTTTTTCTCATAGTACCTGTGGCTCTACCTGAGCCATGTGCCTAGGCCGCAGGTAGTACTTACGCTCTACCAGACCCCAGATGCGGGAAGCGGGTGGCTACCGACCCGATTTTCTCCTATTTTGTTCGGGCTTAGTTTTTAGAGTTTTCTCTTGTATTATAAATACTCCTTATGTACTTTTTAGTAGAGGTTCGACACTTTTAACACTTAGAAACATATTTTGATTTCAAAATCCATCTTCGATCTTGGGATTTCATTGTATTTACTTTTATTGATTATTCGATTTATGGTTGTGGGTTTTCTTTCATCTTATCATTGTGATTTCATTTTTGCTTTACAACATGAATGTTATTGATTTCTTTACAATCATGAGCGGCTAATACCTATATGTTGTGGAAACCCTGGCAAATTGATGAAGTTAGGAAAGTGTGATTGTTGATGGGAAACCAATAACCGTGACATGGATTGATTTATCTTCATTATAATTGTTGTCTTAACAGTTGCAAATGTTAAGATACCACCTAGATATTATTACTTGCTCTAACAAAGGGGTAGTAACTTGGAAAAGATAAAGATAACAGTAATTTGGGGAGTTAATAACCGATCCATTGCAGTAGAACGGTATATGCGAATGACTATTAGCCTTTATCTAATAACTTGAGACTCAAAAGGTTATAGTTTACTAGGACCAGGGCAAGGGTTAGTAGTAGGATACTCTGAGACTTAATAGGTAAAGGGTGGAATCCTCATGCTCGTCCAAAGGACTAAAAGAGGTACATACTTATTGACTCTACATTGTAACTCCCCGAGAGTTCACCCTGGATGCCACACGGTGCTCACGATCACAAGTGAACACAAGCTAACCCATGAGCTGGTACCTTCTTTGAGCACTTAATTAAAATTAATAGTAAATAAACATGTGCGAAATTTAACTGTAACTCACCATAAGGTTTTAGTTGAGTAAAAACAATACTGAATCGTAATACTGAAAACAACTGTCTAAGGACTGATAAAAACTGAGATCAAACTAACTGACTGAGAGTGTCTAAAAGCCTCTAATACTGACTGAATAACAGAGTTGATGGGATAAGTCCCCAACTGATTTTGACTGTATACTAAACTGAAAGACTGAAAGAACATCAACGGTCCTCAAAATAGAAGGACTCACCACTACTTCTCCTACTACTGGTACACTGGAATGTCTAATTATGGTTGGGAACCTGAGCGTCCGAACCTATGATATAAGACATTTTAGCGCAAGAAATGAGTATGTGATCAGTACTTTGAATATACTGGTATGCTAATAAGGTTTGGATAATATGCATAGTTTTATGTGCATGATTAATAAATGACTGAATGTATAATATGAGGTACAGTGTAAAAATGCATGAAAATTGTAAAGACTAAAAATGCATGACCAAGCACAAGAATTTGAATCTAAAATAGTTTGTAAACTGAAATCCTGAAATACTGATAACTGGAAAACTAATATCTGTATGCTATGTTCAAGCAAGCCTGAGACTGAATACTGAACTAGATACTACACTTAAATTATGGGAGCTTTTATGTAATCGACATAAACCATGTGAGCTATCACGAAGTCCAACGTTTGACCCACGTTGAGGAGGTATGTTCTATCCTTGTCATAGGAATTGAACCTAGACTATATTGATTACTAAACTGATATCCCAAAGAACCAGGGTGTCATGCCTAATTGATGGAGGACCCCTCAAATATCTATGGTGGCATCGTAGGTATGGAACTTAGGGACTTCTACTAGTGCCTCATGCCTAACTGATGGGGGAGACACCATCCCCATGTTTGCTTGGTACTAAATCCTACTCCCAATTGAAAGACACTGAAATACTAACTGGTGCATGCACTGATAACTTATAACTAATAAGCTCAGGTCATGGTATTCTAAAAATAACAGTGCATATGGATTTTGAGGTAATTATTAACCTTTAAACTAATTATGATGAGTAGTTGGATGACAAGACTCATAGTTTAGCTAAAATCATTCTAAGGATACTGAAAGTATATAAACAACTAAATTTTGGGTATTCACACCCCCAGGACTTGATAGAAATAACAACAAAATCATACGAGAACTTTGAGGACATGACATGTGGTCAATATTCAAAACTCATTCTTTGAGGCATTTCATCAAACACTTGCAATGCATGGCTTAAGAATGGGAATAGTTTTAAACATGTAGTAGTAGCATGATTTTGGTACTAAATCACCAATTAAGTCTTAAATCAACGAATAACACCATTCAAATGTGTAGAGTTTAACGACAACAACAATTTAGTGTAAACATGATATAAAATTCAAAATTCCTAAAATTTCATGGACATAATTCATAAAAATATGTAAAGATTATACTTTTAAACTTGAATTGGGTTCTTGGACTCCATGGGTGAAAAAGAGCCCATGGATGAACATCTAACATACCCCAAAACCTTAAATCTTGAAGGAGAATAACTTTTCTTGAAGGTTCTTGAATGGTGACGCTTGGATTCTTGAGTTTTCTTGAAGAAAGGGCTTAAATATTGTTCTTGGGGAATGATCTTAATAGAAACCCCAATTTTTATGTTGAGGATGAATGAGGAGTTATTGGTTTAATTTTATGGAATTTGAGGTTAAAAAGGGTGGAAAAATGACCCAAAAATCTCATTTAAAACGTCATTACGTCCCTGAACAGGCTTGGTTGACGGTTTGGGTGATGGACCGTCACTCTAGTGACTGACCATCACTCAATCTATTAGTTTATGGACAGAAAATAGCCTACCTACCTGAGGTTGATTGCTTAGCTTGGCTGTCCATCACTGACTTATTGGTCCGTCAACCTGGTCGTCGTACCTCGGTAGTCGGATAGCTCTCTGGTAAAACAGGCATAACATTTTACCCTGATATTGAATTAAGGAAACATTGGTATCATTTGAAACCTAACTCAATTATATATTTTTTGGTGGGTCATGAGCTCAAAAACTCTTATTAATACAAAATATATGCTTGTTTGAAGTTGACTATAGCAATATCCTTCTTAAGAACTCAATCGGTAAGGGATATTTTGATTCGTCTAATAGCTAGGAGTTATTTGAGGTCTTAATATACATTAAACTAACTCATACAACTTCCCAAGAGTTATAATTTATTTCTCAGGAGCTTGTATCATGGTTCTAATATTGGTTTGGATTCTCAGGGTATTACATGCATGCATGGTATTGAGTTGGTTCAACCATGCACATAAACCTATGGGGTTGAGATGCCAGGGGGAACACAGTCCTAGTGTTCATCTATAACTGATTTTAACTAGCTTTAATATTATTACTTGATCAAGATTACTACAAACCAAACTCCCAATTTACTTTCTAGTTCTGCCTGTAGACTACAACTGCTGATAATTGCAAACCACGTGTTCCCTTGGGATTCAACCCCAAACTTAGTTCGGTTACTATATCTTGACAAAAATCGTATCATCATCTAAAAGGAGGTGTTTCTTGGATGTCATCAAGAAATTGGCCTTGTTGCCATGGAGCACAATATTGATTTATGGATTGAAGTCATTGTAGTTTTTAGATTTTTCTTTTCTTGTTCTTAGTTGGGCATATGCCAGTGTATGCCTACCATATGGAGTAGAGGTAAACACTTAACCCACTATTTTCAGAGAGGATCCCACAACCACACGGTGGGATGGTAGAAACAACGAGGGACAATCTTCTTGAAGATGAAGTTCAGGATATTATTGAGAGACAGATAGCAAACCGCCAAGCAACACTCGATGGAAATAAGACCAGAAGCCAACCTCAAGCAATCCTAGCATGTCAGTTTGTTCATCCATATGTCTGTGATGAAGAAGATTTATGATACAATGAGCCAGCTGATACAAGAGCGATTATACCTCCTGCCTTATCTCCTGATTTGAAATTCAATATCTCTAGTGCTATGATTAAGATCTTATACTTGAAGGTTTTGTTTGCGGGATTGACCACAGATGATGCAAGCATGCACTTCACAAATTTCACTGAGATATTCACTTTATATGCTATACCAGAGGTAGATTAGGAGGCACTGAGACTGAGGATTTTTCGTTTCTCGCATACTGGAGAAGTATCATTATGGCTCGAGGAATTGTTGAGAGGAACTATTACCACATGGAAGGAGCTATGCAAACAATTCTTGAATAGGTTTTTCTCTCCATTAAGGGTATTTTATCTCAAATATGAGATTTATAATTTCAGACAACTAAACTCAAAATCTACATATGATGCATGGTACCAGTTCAAGAAGAGACTGCTTATGGTACCCAACCACTAGATATTAGGGAAAAACTTATCAGAGATATTCTACAGAGCCCTGACAATAAATTTAGGAGTAAGGGAAAACACTATTTCTGGAGAAGCTTTATGAGATTACGATAGGGGATAGCTTTGGGTTTTATGGATTAGATCTCGTTAACTAACTAGGGGTGGAAAACTCGGGAGGTTGAGAGAGTCTCTGATATTTTTTAAATTGGAGTTTCCAGTACATAAAGAGTAGCAGAGAATGCTGTAGTCCAAGAGATTTTGTTATTACAAATGGAAATAGTGAGTTGGTTAAGCAATTTTGAACCATCAATTTTTGGAAAGTGAATAAAGTGGATTTCTCTGAGGAGGCGAAGAGTGTGGACTGTTAGTTGGTGGGTTTCCAAGCACAAGGGCAAGGGAATTAAGGTCGAAACTATCACGATGAGAGATATAAGTACATTTCATATAGCAAACTATAGTCAGAGACTAAAGTAGAAGAGATGTTGGCCATGTTGGTGAAGGGTCAAGTGAGTCAAACAGCTTGCTTGACTCGACTTGAAGTTGAAATTTTTGGATTAACCTAAAAGGTTGAGTCATATGAAACTTCTATCAAGTAATTGAAGCAGTATTATGGCAAATATCTATCACTTTAGTGAAGACATAGTCAACGGTATCATCGGTATAGAAGACAGTAGGTATCATGCATAACGTGGAAGTCAAAGTATCATCATTCACTTATTCGATAGATTTCATGATCCTAGATTGAAAAGTGGATACCCATTCTCCAATCATATTGGGTAGACCCTTCCTAGCTACTAGAAGAGTACTGATTGACATGGACTTGGAAGAGATCACTTTCATGTAGAACGTTGAGCAAATTATTTTAAATATATACATGACAGTACAACAACAAGATGATATGTGAGTTATGGCAGTGATTGATGCATTGGATGATGACATGATCATAGTTTATTTACCTCTCAAGGAAATATTAGGGGTAGCAGCCTAAGCCGTGGTAACCATGAACTTTGAGGATGATGTAATAGATGACTATGATGAGATGTTTCATGCTTTACATGTCATGAGATCTTACAAGTATCCCCTTAAGAAGCTCGGTCTTGATTTGAAGAATAGAACCACACCTCCTGTAAGACCATCAATTGAAGAGCCACTGGTGTTAGAATCGAAGGTCCTCCCTCCCCACTTATAGTATGCATTCTTGGGGACCAACAATACATTATCAGTGATCATCATAGCAGATTTAGAAGAAGCGCATATTGAGGCTTTGTTATTGGTCTTACAAAAATTTAAGATGGCTATTGCATGGACCATTGTTGACTTTGTGGGGATCCCAAGAGGTATATAAACATAAGATATAGCTTGAACCAGACAACATTCACAGTATTGAGCATCAGAGACCCTTAAACCCTCATATACAATAAGTGGCAAAGAAGGAGATAATTAAATGGCTAGATACTGAGGTGGTTTTCCTTATTACAGATAGTAGGTGGGTTAGCCCAATTCAATGCTTACCAAAGAAATGGGGGATCACAGTTGTTCTAAATGAAAGGAATGAGTTACTACCAATGAGGCTAGTGACTGGATGGAAGTATGCATGGATTACAGAATGCTGAACAAGTGGACTCAAAAAGACCACTTTCCGATGCCATCCATGGATTAGATGCTGGACAGACTTGTCGGCAGGGGTTGGTATTGCTTTTTTGATGGGTACTCAGGATACAATAAAATTATTATTGCTTCCAAGGATTAAGAAAAGACTATTTTTACTTGCCCCTATGGGACCTTTCCATTCTAGAGGATGCCATTCTGACTTTGCAATGCACCTGCCACTTTTCAGAGATATATGATGTATATATATTCTCTGACATGGTGAAAGATATGATTGAGGTATTCATGGATTACTTCTCAGAAGTCAAAGATTCTTTTGATAATTGCCTAGTACATCTAGCCAGTGTACTACAGAGATATGAAGAGTGTAATTTGGTGATAAATTGGGAAAAATGTCACTGCATGATAAGAGAAGGTATAGTGTTAGGGAAAAATATCTCAAAATAAGGCATTAAGGTAGACAAAGCAAAGATAGAGGTGATTGAGAAATTGCCTCTACCAGTATCAATTAAAGGTGTTCAAAGTTTTTTTTGGGTCATATTGGTTTTTATAGAAGATTCATCAAGGACTTCTCTAAAATTGCAGCCCCACTATGCAAACTTTTAGAGAAGGAGGTAAAGTTTGTGTTTGAGTATGAGTGTCTCAAGGCTTTCAAATTCCCAAAGAAGAAGTTGATTTTGGTGCCTATTATTTGTCACGAAACTGGTCTACACTTTTTGAGGAATGTGTGATGCAAGCGGAGTGGCCTTGGGTGCTGTCCTTGTCCAGAGAAGAAAGAAGATTTTATATCTCATCTATTATGCAAGCAAAGCCCTAAACCCTATAGAAAAATTACATGGTTACAAAGTAGGAGCTACTTATGGTAGTTTTTACTTTTGAGAAATTTAGGTCCTACTTGATCGGGACCAAGGTGATAGTTCACAATGACCATGTAGAATTGAGGTACTTGATGATGAAAAAATATGCTAAAACTCAATTGATTTATTGGGTACTCTTTTTACTAGAGATTAATTTTTAGGTTAAGGACTAAAAAGGGAAAGAGAATCAAGTCACGGACTACTTATCTAGACTTGAAGAGGAGACAATCCAAAAACTAGGTGATGATCTTGAGATAAATGATTATTTTCTAGATGAGCGTGTGCTAGCAGCATGTCATGATATGATTCTTTGGTTTGTTAATTTTGCCAACTATTGGGTAAGTGATCTGATTTTAGAAAATTTATCCTTCTAGTAGTGATGAAGATTTATGCATGAGGTAAGGAAATTCTTCTGGGATGAGCCATATCTATTTAGGGTTTGTGCCAATGGAGTGATTCATAGATGTATACCGGAGGTGGAGTTGATGAGTATTCTAGAGATTTGTCATTTATCACCAGTTGAAGCTCATCATAATGGTATATGGATAGCCCATAAGGTTATATAATGTGGGTTCAATTGGCCTATAATCTACAAGTATGCTTATGATTTTATGCAAGCCTATGACTAGTACCAGCGTCAAGGCAATATTTTGCTATGCCATGAATTCCCTATGACACCTCTCTTGGAGTTAGAGTTATTTGATGTGTGGGGGATTGATTTCATGGGTATATTTATAAGCTCCTATGGCATGAGGTACATTCTGGTAGCAGTTGAATAAGTATCAAAATGGGTAGACGCAGTTGTACTTTTGAACAATAAAGGAAGCAGTGTCACTATCTTTCTAAAGAGAAATATCTTTTCCAGATTTGGCACCCCATGGGCAATTATTAGTGATGGTGGTTCTCACTTCTATAATTATTTTTTCAAGGCCCTAATTGATAGATATGGTGTGATTCATAGGGCGGCAACACCCTACCATACACAAACTAGCGGGCAAGTGAAAGTCTCCAATAGAGAAATAAAGTCCATATTGGTGAAGATTATGAATGCCAATAGGACTGACTGGTCTAGGAAGTGAGATGATGCATTGTGGTCCTACTGGACAGATTATAAAACCCCCATTTATGCATCTCTATATCAGCTTGTGTATGGCAAAACATGCCACTTTCCGGTTGAGCTGTAGCATAAAGCACTTTGGCCATTGAAAAAGCTGAATTTTGAATGGCGTTATGCACCAAATTTGAGGTTGACCAAGGTAAATGAGTTGGAAGAATTCTGACTCTAGGATTATGAAAGTTTGGCCAAATTCAAGGAGAGAATGAAGCTATATCATGACAAGAAGATTATGAAGAGAATGTTCAAACCTGATGATTTGGTCTTGCTATACAATTCAAGACTACTCTTGTTTTCTGGAAAGCTAAGGTCACGATGGACTGGACCATTCACTGTGGTTAAGGTGTTTTCATATGGTGCTATTGAGGTAAAGCGTGATGGTGATGTCCCTTTTAAAGTAAACGAAAAGTGTGTGAAACATTATATAGAAAAGCTGGAAGAAGTTAGCGTTTATGAAGAGACGAACCTTGACGAAGTCTGAGTAGTCAAGGGATCTAAGTCGTGCCGCGGTATTAAATCAACTGCTTCTTGGGACGCAACCCAAAGTATGTTTTTTTGCATTCGTAGTACGATATTGATGTTGGATCTTTGCACCCATGATGTCGCAGGTATATTCCTAACTCTTATCATTTTGGTGCGATTCATTGGGGACAACGCATGATTTTCAGTTGGGGGTGAGGTTGCTTATGGGTCTTGATGCCCTATGGATTTTTTGTCGCCATGCCTCTTTTCCCTAGAGTTTTGTTCCTAGTAGAGCCGACATGTTTAGTCATGATGTTTTTTTCGTGTTGTGTTTTGTTTCATAATGTTTTGTGTAATTAGGAGATTTTAAGTATTTGGGACAATAATTAGATTTTAACTAATTTTTGAAACCCTCCAAAAATTTTAATGATTTAGTATAGTGTTGATGTACATATATATGAACTCTGTGGATCTTGTTATGGAATTAGTATTAGGGACATGATAACCATTTGCTAATAATTGAATTAACAGGTAGCAATTGGTGATATTGACTTTATGCTATGAGAGTGTGAGATACTACCTAGTTCCCTTTGTTTGTTAAATTCAAAAATTGCCTAGTTAGTCTTGCCTAGGTTGAAGGATGGTTGGTTAGGAAAGGATCATAGCCGTGTTTGATTTTAGTCCACCTTTAGCCTACATGACCTGTCGTGTGCAAATTGTATCCTTTGATCCATGTTTTGAGCCTTATAGCCTATTTTTCTTGTTACATCTTTCACCTTCCCATTTGTGTTACAATTTATCTTTTTTGGCCCTGTTCCTCCTTGGACATTGTACACCTTAATTCAGGCAAAAGGCCTAAGTTGAGGGATGCTATTATAGGGGTGCATAGTGCAAAATGGATAGAATAAGAGAATAAAAGGAAGAAAGATGGGTAAAATAAGAGAAAAAATGTGAAGGGCTGGGTGTGGTAATTTTTTTTTTGAAAAAGTGAAAACAAAAAAATAAAAGACCACACCCAACCTGAATGTGTAATAAATTAATAAAAGGGAGAAATAAGGGTGGAATAAAAAAAAAGTTTTCTAGTAAGTGAGACACCAAAGTTAGTGTAGTGCTAAGGAGGCTTAGCCACTTTAAATATCGATATATATCATACCAACCCCCAAACCTACATTACAAGCTAAGAAAAGTCCTATAGTGATCTTAACTTAGTAATTTGAATGCTAAGGTAAAGAAAATAAGGGCAAGCGTATGGATTTGACATGCCTTGACTGGAACTTCATTGTTGAGAGTGAGTGTCTCTTGAAAGTCCCTTCATTGACATGCATTACTTTATATGAGTGAATCGAACATTCTTGTTGTGAGGGCATGTGAGTTATGTTGCTAGGTATCTGCTTGTTTCAGGTAGTGTAATTTTTACACATAAGTGGTTGTCTGTTGCTAATGTAATTGTCATACCTTGAATTCTTTGTG
Source organism: Capsicum chinense (assembly GCA_026120095.1). Lineage (NCBI taxonomy): Eukaryota > Viridiplantae > Streptophyta > Magnoliopsida > Solanales > Solanaceae > Capsicum > Capsicum chinense. The sequence continues at coordinate 59,236,561 of JAPEIP010000010.1, forward strand.
TCACATTATTGTGCTTTATATTCATACATAGTTGGTTTTGAAAAGAGAGATTAGGGGGGGGGGATGTTATGATTTGAACTAAAT